>CM053593.1:389902768-389999037 GCA_028646575.1 Pseudocheirus occidentalis | reverse complement strand
TTTTCCTCCTCCCCTCTCTTTCACCTTCTTTTTCTTCTTTTTCCTTTTCTTTCAATAAATAAATTTATTTTCTTGTTTACACCATTCATTTCCACAAGATTTTGAGTTACAGATTTTCTCCCCATCTTTCCCCTACCCACCACCTCAAAACAGCCATCCCACTGCATAGCCCCTCCCCCAATCTGCTCTCTCCTGTGTCCTCCCCCATCACCCCTCTAACTTTCTGATAAGGCAGGATGGGTCTCCCTACTCCAGTGCCTGCATATCTTATTTCCCAGTTGGATGTAGTTAATAATAATAATAACAACAATAATATATATGTACATATATATTTTTAACATTTGATTATAGAACTTTAAATTCTAGATTCTTTCCCTTCCTCCCTTGTCACCCACCCCCCACTGGAAGGACACGAAATTCAATACAGGCTGCACATGTCTCACCCTTTTTCTTCTTCCCTCCCCCTTCCCTCTCTCTCTCCTCCTCTCCCTCCTTCCTTCCCTCCCCTTCTCTCTCTCTCTCTCTCTCTCCCTCTCTCCCCTTCTCGCCTTCCCTCCTTCCTTCCTTCCCTTTGTGACTTGCTGTCCCCTTCACATGCCCTGGGCTCTCCCCACTCCAGACCTTTGCTCACACTGTCTCCTCTGTCTCCTTCTTCCAGCATGCCCTGCTTCTTCTACTACAGCCCTGCCTGTCTTCTCCTGAGCTTCCAACCTGAGCTCTGCCCTTCCAGGCCCCTGAGTCCCTCTGTTTGGTGACTCTCATCAACACAGGCCTCGGTTCCACCCAGGGAGCTGTTCTGAAGGGCTTGAGGTGTGTGGGGCGCCCCTCTCAGGTTCTGTTTTGTATTGCAGCTCTCTGCTGGTGTTTTAGACTGGGAGCTCACTGAGGGCAGAATGGCTCATTGGCACTGAACACAGTACATAGAGCAGGACAGCCCTTGACTCCAGGGTCTTCCATGCTAACGTGTGGAGACAACACATGGTGGGGGGGGGCAGAGTCCTAGAGATGTGGAGGCTGGTTTAGGACCAGAGAAGGCAGGGGTCAGTGGTCAGAGGCAGGTAGTGGGCAGCACCATGCACAGGGCATCGAGCCTGGAATCTGGAAGACTGGAGTTCAAATGCAGTCTCAGATACTTCCTAGCCATGTGACCCCGGGCAGGTCACTTTACCTCTGTCTGCTTTGGATACCTTTCCCCCGTAAAGTGGGGATAATAACGAGATCATGGCTGTAAAGTTCCTAGCCCAGTGCCTGGCACACAGTAGGAGCTTTAATAAGTGCTTCTTCCCTCCCCCCAACTGCCCAGGGGTGGGGCTGGACCCATAAATGATGATGCTCCGTAGGGAGGCACAGAAGTGCTGTGATGGGGGTGGGGGCGGAGGCGGAGACTGTACCTGCTTTCCTTGGTTTGTGTGTGTACTCTTGGCTTCCACTGTAGAAGGTGGTTCTTGTAACCAGCAGCCGCTGGTCCTTCACACAAGGTGGAGTCTGACCAGGTAACTCCTCTGCTCAAGAAACTTCACGGACTCCTTGCCGGGACATTGGCCCTGGCCAGGGTCCCTGGCTCGTTTTCCTCGTTCATCTCCAACCAATCTACTCCTGCTTCCTCCAGCTACTTCTGACTGTCCCCTCGCTCCCTTCCCCCCTTTCTGCTTCCTTATAGACCCAGATGGGGAACATTGCTCAGTGACGTTGTTTCTCTCCGGGGATCCTGAGGCTCTTACTCGGGTGTGCACATTTCAACCTCTCAGTAGAGTGGGCTCTCCCTGAGGTCTGTGCGGGACCCTGGGCCCGGGCGTTCCCTCATTAGTCTGAGGCTGAGTGGCCAGACATGTGGTCTGTGAGAGGGGATGAGAAGGGGGGACCCCGGCAGGGAGTTCTGGAGGAAGCGGCCGGTTTTTCCAATTCAGCGGCTTGTTCTCACAATGAGAGGTCCGGTTGCGACATCATGCTCAGGATTTGCTCTCAGTTAGAGACCCCGTTGCTCCCTTTCCTGAGTCTATATTCCAAGATTTCAGCCTTTCCGAGAGAATTCTTTGGTGGCAGGAACGGAGGGTCCCGTCCCATCCTGAATACCCAGGGGCACCTGCAGGAAGGTCGTCCTGCGGAGGATCCTTGAGGTGAGGGCGGAGGTCCCCAGACCTGCGTGCAGACGCAGAATTGTGTTATCTGTCAGCCATGCTGGGCTGTGCTTTCTGGGTTTCCTTAGGCCAAAGGGAGCTTTTGCTTTTTTGCATCATTGTTTTCCGGGTTCCCTCCCGGCCCTCAGCTCCTACCTGGGGGGGTGGGGGGGAGGGCATGCCTGAATGCAGTTCTCGTTCTCATTCCTGGGAAGCTGCAACGTTAGGAATCACCTGCTAGGTCCCCGGGTGGCTCTCAGACCGGCTGCTGGCTTAGCCCTTTTCCTTGTGCCCGCAAAGTCTTCCAGCACTCAGCTTCCAGTCTCTGGCCTCTCCAGGCAGCTCCGCAAATACCCTCCCAAGCAGAGCCTGGCTCGCGCACCCCCCTTCTCTGGAAGCTTCGGGGGCTTGTGCTTTCTCTAGCCCTTAAAAGTCTGACCCAACCTACCTTTTTAGGCATGGCCTGGTCATCCACCTTTGCCTGCTCTCCACTGTGCCCTTAGAATGCCCCCTCCCTCCCTTTGCTTCTCACAAGGCCAGGCCTTTTTCAGGTTCCATCCAAATGCCATCCTACCCAAGGCTGTCCCAGATCTCCTGCCCCCTTGTCCTCTGTGTCTCTGGGCTATTGATTGCTTAATCACTGGAGTGCCTGCCTGGGGGATTTTGCTTCCTGCTCCCAATGTTCTCCGAACGCCTGAGGCCGCCTGTGACAGCTGGTCACTGCTGTCCCCTATTTCTTTGGTGGTGGCCCCACCAGACCAGACGCCTGTCCCCAGGGATCGTGGTTCTGTGGGAGTGGCACCGTGAGTGCTGAGCACTTTATTCTCATTGTTTTGGGTGGATTCAGAGTGTGTGTGTGTGTGTGGGGGGAGCAGGAATGTTGCCAGATTGTGATATTCCTTGTGTGAACAGTTGACAATGCGTGGGGAAGGGCGCCCGGACCTGGGCTTGCCTATCAGGGCTTCCTCCACAAAAGCTTTCTCAGTGTTCAAAGTTGGCTGTAAGAGGGATGTTAAAAAAAGACAGAAACCCCCCACTTTTGGCCACATTTTAGTTAGTCAAAAGCCCACTTTTATGGACAAACACTCCCACCTTGTGGCCGACATGCAGAGTTCACTCTGCTCCTCTGTTGGTTGTGGAGGCTGGCAGTCCCCTTCCTACCTGAGGTATTTGGGGGCAGGTAAGGGCATTTTTCTGCTTTGATTGAGGCATCCGGGTGACACAAGGCCTGGAGTCAGGAAGATCCGGGTTCAAATCTGTTTCAGACACTTACTAGCTGTGTGACCCTGGGCAAGTCATTTCACCCTGTTTGCCTCAGTTTCCTGATTTGTAAAATGAGCTGGTGAAGGAAATGGCCAAACTGCTCCAGCATCTTTGCCAAGAAAACCTCCAGTGGAGTCATGAAGAGTCAGACATGACTGAACATCAACAATCTGCTCTGATCATTAGATGGCTTTGGCTTCTTGCTGGTGTTGGGCACCTCCTCCTGGACCTTCTCTGGGCATCACAAATGTAGCAAACATTTATTAAGCACCTTCTGTGTGCTAGGCACTGAGGCTACAAGAAAAGGCAAAGGACCGGCCTGCCCTCAAGGAGCTTACAATCTAATGGGGAAGCCAGCAGGCAAGCCCAGAGCCAGGATAAACAGGAAATAACCTGAAGGAAGGCCCTGAATATAGAGGGTTTGGGGAAGGCTTCCTGGAGGAAGTGGGATCTTAGGTGGGACTTCAAGGGGGGAAAGCAGGCTGAAATGAGGAGAGTGCCTCCAGGTGTGGGGCCAGCTAGAGAGAGCTCCAGGAGCCGAGAGGTGGAGGGTCTTGTTCCAACAGCTGGGAGGCCAGAGTCACCAGATCAGAGTCTGTATCAAGGGAAGAAGAGGGGGGACCAGTGAGTGAGGAAGGGCTTCAGATTCCAAACAGAGCATTTTGTGTTGGGTTCTGGAGACAATGGGGAACCCCTGGGATTCGTTGCTGTTGTTTGTGTGACTCTGTGTGTGTGTGTGTGTGTGTGTGTGTGTGTGTGTGTGTGTGTGTGTGTGTGTATGTATTGAGGGGGTAGTGGTGACATGGTCAGACCTGGGCTTTGGTGACTGGACGGGGGGCTGGACATCCAGTTTGAGAGGTTTGAAAGGCGGCTGGAGATGCAGTTCCACAGGTCAGCAGAGAGGTTGGGGCAGGAAAGGTAGATCTGAGAATCGTCAGTGCAGAGATGGTCCTTAAATCCACAGGGGGCTGATGAGATCACCAGGGTCAATAGGATAGAGGGAGAAGAGCAGAAGGCCCAGGACAGAACCTTGAGAGATACCTCAAGAGGTTGGAGGATGTGCCGTTGGGAGGTGGACCCTGCAAAGGAGACAGAGGAGTAGTTGTAGAAGTAGGAGGAAAACCAGGGGAGAGAGGAGTGTCCTGAAAACTGAGAGGGATGAGAGCGTCCAGGAGGAGGGAGTGTCCCACAGTGTCCAAGACCACTGAGAGCTCAAGGAGAATGAAGATCGAGAACAGGCTGCTGGATGTGGCTAAGAAATCACCAGTCACTGTGGGGAGGGCAGTTTGGGTGGAATGATGAGGTCTGACGCCGGGTTGTAAGGGGTTAAGAGGAGAGAGGAGAGTGGAGGCAGTCGTTGTAGATGGCTTTTTGAGGAGTTTAGCCACAAAGGGCAAAAGAGACACAGGCTGATAACAGGAGGATAAAGTGAGGTCTTTTTCAGGGTAGGGGAGACATGGGCACGTTTGTAGGCAGAAATGAAGGAGCCAGTAGAGGAGAGACTGAAAGTAAGTGTGAGAGTGGAGGTTACAGAGGGGGCGATCTGCTGGAGGAGGTGGGGTACAATGAGGTCACTTGAGCAGGTTGGGCTTGGTAAGGAGTAAGATCATCTCATCATGGGAGATGGGGCTGAAGGAGGAGACCATAACAGAAGGCACCTGAATGGTAGGAGATAAGGAAGGGGGAGAAGGGGGAGCTCATGGCAAACAGCCTCAATTTTTTTCCTTAAAATATGAAGCAAGGGTCTCAGCTGAGAAAGCAGGGGCTGGAGGAGCCATAGGAGGTTTGAGGAAGGATGGGGAGGTTTGGAAGAGCCACTGTGGAGAGTGGGGCAGTGAGGGGATGAAGGAGGTGTAGAAGGATTGCTTGGCAGCAGTGAGGACCCAGCTGGAGGTGTGTGACATAAATCTGAGGTGGACTCAGGCAGAACGGTGGCATGATTTTCTCTCTACGAAGGCTATGAAAGGTGGGACTGATTCCGAATTGAGCCTTGGCTGGACTCAGTTGAGGATGTGATAAGGGACAAAGGAGAGGCGAACTGGTCCAGCAGTCAGGATGAGAGAGGAGGAGAGGGGCACTAGTGCAGGAGATGTGGCCTGGGAGAGAACCAAGGGGTCAAGGGGTTAGAGGTTATGTGAGGATGATGAATAGAGTTACGCAAGAGAAGGCAGAGGAAAAGGTAAAAAGCCATTGGTCAGATAAGGGCATTTCAGAATTCTTGAACATGGAGGTGGTGAGGGTGATGGTAAGATTAAGGCTGTGACCATCTCTGTGTGTAGTTGAGGTGTTGTGGAAGAACTGAGTGGTTAGGGGATCGGAAAGAGAATCAATACGTATGCTGAAGTCCCCTAACGTGAGCACAGGAATTGGGGAGGAGAGAACACTTGTCAGCTCTGTGTAGAATTCATGGAAGGGGAGACTCGTGGGGTCTGTGGGTAATCCCTCCCAGGATTCTGAGTGAGTGGTAGAAGGGGAGGGGTTCCTGTGATCACTGTAACTTGATACTGTTTGATGGTAAGTTTGATACCCTGGATAATGCTGGCATTCCTGAGGCCAAGTGGGCATGATGCCCAGTGGAGTTGGGGGCCCAGCAGACACATTGGCTCTTTTCTGCTCTAAATTCCATGGTGGTCACATGAGGCTGGCTGCTTTGGGGAGAATGGGGGGACCTTGAGCCATTCTCCTTCTGAGGCCTTCCCCACCATCTCTGGGTCTGGTTAGAAATGCCCCCTCCTCCATCTGGCACCAATGACTCGTTCCCAGCTGAGCCTTCCAGCTCCCTCACCCTTTGGCTGGGGACAAGCCCCCGTCATTTGTGTCACAACAGTAGATGCGTAGACTTTGCCTGTGATTGTCTCGTTTTCCCAGGACCCATTTTCTAGAAATCCCCAATTCTGGCATTTGCTTTCTCCTAAGCACGACAGGCCAAGTAAAGCAGTTACTGAGTGATGCAGGAAGGTCACCCAGCCCAGTGGGGGGGGGGGCTGGCTGGGGAGGCTGGGTCATGGGCCCATTATATAATACTGTGGAGAGGTGAGTTCAGTGATTATCTCCATTTTACAGATAGGAAAACTGAGGTACAGAGCACTTAGATGAGGTGCCCAAGGCCATGAGTGTCTAGGTGTCCCTGACTCCATGTCCGGGACTCTGTGCCCCTTGCTGCCCTGCAGGTGTCTAGACTTCCTCAGCCCTTCTGGTTACCAGCGCTTATAACATCAGACTCCCTTTTGACTCCTCTGGCCCTTCCCATCCACGGCCAACACTCAGCAGTCTCTTCCCTCATCCCCTTCCCTTCGCTCCCCAGCCCCCAGCCTAGCTCAGGCCCGCCCCGGCCTCTTACCTGCGCTGCTGCAGTGGCCCCCGCTTGGTCTCCCTACCTCTCCAATCCATGCTCCTGACCTTGGGGCTCCAAACCACCTGTGCTGCCCATCACCTTGAGGACACGCACGTGCCTTAGCGTGGCACCTCTTTAGCTAGCTCTCGCCTTCGTGTCCCGCTCAGCAGGGGCTGTGTGTTTGAGCCTCCCTGCTTCTGGACATGCTTCTCCCTCATCTCCAGTGTCAGGGCTCCTGTCGGGGTCATTAGTCTTTCTCTTCCATTTGTTCAGAGGATGTTCTCCTTCAGGAGGACAGAAGCTTCTTGAGGTCAGAGGCTATTCCCTTTGTCTCCCTGGGAGGCCTGGGAGTGCAGGGGAGGGGGGTTAAGTGTGAACCTTCATGGTGTCTGGGTCTGAGGGAGTGACATTATGGTCGGGCCACTGTTCTCTCAGCTAGACAAGGCAGGGAACCACTGAGCCACGTGTGTGTCACCAGCCTTCACTAAGATAGGCCTGGGATGAGCCTTCCAGCCAACAGACCTGTTGCTCTGTGTGGGGGGTTGCGGGGGTGTGCCTGAGTCTGGGGGGCCATGTGTAAGTGAGGTATGTTGGTTGTGGGGTCATGGCCTTTGGTCTAAATGTAGCGGCGTGGTTTGGACAATGAATAACCTGCTGTCCTTCATACAGATACCGTCTTACAAAAACTGACTTCAGACAAAAAACAGAGGAGCAGGTGTGTCTTGGCAAAGCCCAGCCCCTGCGTGCTTTTTCCTAGGCTGTTTCTAGGCAGCCCTGGGGACATTTCCCACGAAGCCGGGGGTGCATTCACATAGGTCGAGCCTCCCTTCTCTCACATGGGAGTTTGAAGCCTTGGGAGGTGAAGCCCAAGCCCAACCTGGTCCATTTTAGATTGGGAGGCTCCCTTTGGCCACAATCAGAGAAGTGCTAGTCAGGCCCTCAAGTCTTGTCCTCGGTGCCTTCTGCTTGCTGACTGCCCTAGGCAGATGGACGGCTGCTGGTGGCAGTACTCATGGTTGTGCTCTCCCACGCTGGCGATCCTGCTACCACTGTGCCAGGTACATGCTGAACCAGGGGAGGATGAGGCCATCTCTGCCTATGAGGAGCTTCCCTGCTGAGGGACTCTTCCCCAGAACATCAGAGGCCTCTTATCCCCCCTTCTACTCTGTGTCTTACTTAGCCAGATACATGTTTACTAATATACAAGCATGCCTCTTGGTGGGAGGTGAGGGAGAGGAAGAGAGAAAGGAGAGAGAGAGACAGAGACAGAGGGACAGACAGGGAAGGAACAGACACAGAGAGACAGAGACAGAGAGACCGAAAGAGATAGACAGACGCGTGTGCATGCGTGCACACAGACACAGAAGACAGACAAAGAGACAAACAGAGAGACAAAGAAACAGACAGGGAGAAGGGGGAAGGAGAGAGACAGACAGACAGACAGAGACAGAGAGAGAGACAGAAATACAGAGAGACAGAGAGAGATAGACAGAGACACAGAGACAGAGACAGAGAAAGACAGAGACAGAGAGACAGACAGAGACAGAGAGAGACACACACAGAGAGACAGAGGAGAGAGAGAAAGACAGAGACAGACAGAGACAGACAGAGACAGAGAGAGACACACACAGAGAGACAGAGGAGAGAGAGAAAGACAGAGACAGACAGACAGAGACAGACAGAGACACACACAGAGACACAGAGAGACAGAGAGAGAGACAGAGAGAGAGATAGAGAGAGAGAGACAGAGAGAGACACAGAGAGACAAAAAGACAGAGACACAAAGAGAGAGAGACAGAGAGATCTTAACCTACAGAATTCTTCCTGGTAAATCAATCAAGTCCTTCCTCTTCAAGCCATTTTTGGTCCCCATTTTATAGTAATTAGGAAACAAAACAGTTCCCTTGAAATGCAAGCTCTTCCCTTCTGCTAAAGTTTGCAGGATTCCCAAACATGTTGGCCTACAACCTTGGCCAAGATCCATTTGCCTAAAAAACTGAAGGGAGTTTCCACTTTCCATTGGGTCGATGGTAATTGGAGAGAAACCTTTGCCCTTGATGTGGCCCCTGGAGGCTGAGAGATGGGGCACTCTCACTTTGGTTAACAGTGTGATGTTCCCTTTGATTGATTTGGCTGCTCAATGGGGGCATTAGATACACTCCCTCTGGTGTGGAGAGGCCTGTGGATCAAGAGCTGCCTTGGGGCCAGGAATGCCCTGACTCCCTGATCCTGATTCAGTCACTTCACCTACTGCTTCTCTCAGTGACTCTAAGACTCCCAGGTGCAAAGAAGGTCCCCTTCCCCCCCCAATTGGTGGAGGCTGTTTCCTCCTCTGGAGTTCTTTGTACCAACGAAAGCTCCTGTCTAGGCCCCATCCCTTCTATTTAAAGGACTTAACAATATCCGCTCAAAATTCAAATAAAAAAATGAATAGAAATTATTTTTCTCCTTATTTCCTCTCTTGGAAGAAAAGGAAAAACACAATTTTTGTAACGGATCTGCAGAATCAAGCAAAACCCTGGCCGTGCCCCAAGCGCAGGCTTCATTCTGTCCCGCACCCCTGGTAGGAGGTGGGCAGCAGCTTTCATCGGTGGTTCTCTGCAGTCCTGGATGGTCAGTGCATTGATCAGAATTCTCAGATCTTTCAAGTTCAACAAAGGCCTACCACGTGCCAGACACTATGCTGGGTGGAGGGGAGAAAAGTATGAAGAATGAAATTACCCTTCCTCCCAGGAGTGGAAGCTGACAGTCCATGTGAGACCAATAAAAGTGCATAGAGACCTGCACAATGTCGTTCGGTATGGGGCCACTTGAGAGGGAGAATCATGAAAGGTTTCATTCCCAAGAGGGCACCTGGGCCACATCTTGGAGGGAACAAGGAACCCTGCATTACAGGGATGGGAGTGTGGAGACTGGAGAGGGAATGCCAGGAGGGAGGCTGAGGGAAGGCCACAAATGTGGACACCCCATGGGAGAGGAAGAGAAAGAAGATGACAGATTCCCTTCCTAGGGCCAGAGGGGCTGGCTGAGCTCAGAAGATGGGGCTGGGGCTGGGGCTGGCAAAGAACCAGAGCTGGCATAGGTTGAAGGCAAGAGTGGTGCCATTCTTGGTGCCAAGGACAAGCTTAGGCCATCAGAAAAAGTGCAGGAGAACAGACCAAGGGCAGTTTTGTTTCATTGGTATTGTAGGCATTTGGGGACAGCTGAGGATCAGAGATGGTCTCACCTTACAGGACATACTGACCACAGAGAGGAGGCTGGGCTGCTCGTCCCTTACCTTCCATCTTCTCTGCCAAGGGGGATGAAGCTTGCCCTGTTTGAGAACAGCCAGTAAGACTCAGTCCCCGAGATTACTAAGGAGGAAGATTAATGAGAGTGTCTGCCTGCCTGCCCTCAAGTCTCTGCCCTACCCCACTACAGGTGAGCTGCACCCTCTAGGCCTGAAAGAGTTAGCGGTCTCCTGTGCAAAGCAACAGTCAGGGATCTAGTTTTTAAAAATGTTTTCAATTATCAAGAATTTTTTCCTTCCTCTCACCTCCCTCCACCCACTGGAAAGAAAGAGACAGGAAGAGACAGAGACAGAGACAGATACACAGAAAGAGAAGACAGAAAACCTCTGCATCCTATAAGCATAATCAGACAAAACAAGTCCCCGTGTTGGCTACAACCCAAGCTGTGTTTCTGATTGCACGCCCCTGGTCTATCATCTCTCGAGTGAGGGTATGGGGGGCAGCCTCCTCTTTATCGGTACTCTGGAGTCTAGCTATGCCAGTGAATGGAATGGAATACTGTTGTGCTTCAAGAAATGAAGGAAAAAGCAGTTGCAAAGAGATCTGGGACAACAGTCCGTGGCATCTGAATGGGCTCAGATGAGGAGGGTGCTAGTGCAGGGCTAGGGAATGGCTTGTGTCCTGATTTTCCAAAAGGAAAGAGCAGCATTGGGAAAGTAGAGGACAGTGATCTTGACTTTGATTCCTGGCAGAACCCTAAAGGTGTCATTAAAGGGAGGGTTTGATAATATCCAGAAGAGGAAACAGCTGCCACAGAGCCAGCAGGCCAGGCCACGCCCACCTTACTAGGTTTTTTTTTGTTTGACAGGGCTATTAAACCGGTAGGTTAGGGCATTTCCTAATTAGAGTTCGCCTCGGCTTCATCAGAGCTTCTAATAATGAATCTTGTGCTGTTCTTATGGAAAGGGTGAACAGATGGGGATCAAGTCATTGTACAGTTGGATGGACTCAGAATGAGTGAAAGGCTGGACCCAAAGAGGAGTCATTAATGATTCGGTGTCAGAGCCTTGAGGGTCTGCGTTTGGTCCTGTGTGGCGTAATGTTCTTACCAATGCTTTCTATAAAGGCCTAGAGGGTCTGCTGCTCAAAGTTGCATGTGCCCCAAAGCTGGGAGGGCTCATTACCTTGCTGGGTGACCAAGTCAGGCATCAAAAGGGCCTTGCCTTGATAGGACAAAGCATCGGGTAGAATCAAATACGATTCAATTATGTTGGGATACCTGTCAAGTCTGATACTTGGGTTCAGAATATCCACATCATGGGTCCAAGGCTTGGTTCGATGGCAGTTGGTCTGAAAAAGATCTGGAGGTCTTATTAGACTTTCAGGCTCCATACTTGTTTGTCAGTTGTTTGAGGTGGTAGCCAGACAAGCCAGTGCCATATTGGACTCCGTTAAGGAGGCCATTGCTTCTAAGACTGTCGAGGTGATAGCAGTTGTGTACTCTGCCCTGGTCAAACCAAGGTTCCAGAGGCCTGGAGTGTTGCATTGTGTTTGTTATGGGGCACCACATCTGGGAAGGATGTTTTTAACTGAACGTTGTCCAGAGAAAGGAAAATAGCATGGAGAAGGGCCTTGAGTCAGTGCTAGATGGAGAAATGAAAAAGCATTTATTACAACAAGAAGGACCTTGACCAACACATGCCCCATCAATACACAGCAAATAATGACAAAGCACTTCTCAGTGCAAAGGAACTTGGGGGAGGGGCAAGTACTTCCTGAGGTCTGCTGCCCCCCCCCCAGGGGCTCATCCCTCCGGCAGCTCCATCGATGCCCCACTAGTCCCATTCTGAGTCCAAGGTGAAAGCATTGCCCTTTCCTTCAGGCCTTTCAATGAATGTTCTCTGGGATGCCGAGCATCCGTGCTTTAAAAATCACCTAGACAAACAAGGGCATGTTTTGTTAGAAAGTAAATCACTAAGCATCGATGGACCCAAATAAGTGCTGGTGGAACCACTGTGCATCGTGCACAGGAAGCTGGGCCTAGGATCTGGAAGACTGGAGTTCAAATACAGCCGAAGACACCCACTAGCTGTGTGACCCGGGGCACATCACTTATTGCTGTTTGTCTCAGTGTCCTCGTCTGTAAAGGGGGATCATCGATGAGATACTTGTAAAGCACTCGGTGTGATGCCTGACACAGTAGGGGGTATAGAAACATTTATCTTCCTGCCTACTCCCCTTGCTTAGCAATTCTAATTAATTTCAGCACATAAAGTCAGTAGCTCTTGGTCGTTCCCTTCACTTCTCCGTTAGGGCTTTTTTGCTCATGTATGGGCAAAGTTACTCTCTCACTTACTCCTGTGGAGCCACTGTTCTCACTTTAAATTTTTTGAGAGGTTTCACCCCAGATCTCTTGATCTTTCATTATTATTTATTATTATTATTTTGCTTTTTTGAAGGGGAGAAGGCAGGGCAGTTGGGGTTAAGTGACTTGCCCAAGGTCACACTAGTAAGTGTTAAGTGTCTGAGGCGAGTTTTAAAACCCATGTCCTTCTGCCTCCAAGTCTGTACCACCTAGCCTCCCCTTTGGTCTTTCTCATGGATTGAATCATATGACGTTAATGGACCACAGCCTCACTAGCCATGGTTCTGTTGTTGGCTTCCAGCTTTGTTTTGTCTGCAATGATCAATAATGCTTCTATGAATTAATCAACCAACATCGATTAAGAGCATGCTCTGTGCCAGCCCCTGGACTCGGTTCTGGGGAATACGAGGGCAAAGAATGAAATGTCACCTGCTTGCTATGGGCTTCTGCTCTAATAGGGGAGGGAAACAAAATATAGAAAGATATTTGCAGTATAAATATAAAATGATTCTATATAATAGATCTAAATGTATAGATGTGTGCATATATACATACATATATGTGTACACAGAGACGTGTGTATATACACACATTTGCATGTATGAAGTAGTTAAATGGGAGGGCAGGCACCACCTGGCATTGGCAGGACTGGGGAAGACTTCCTGCAGAAGATGGGGCTGCCCCTTAGAGTGCACATCCCCACGGCACTGTCACCGACTCCAGTACCATCGAGAGTGTCCTCTGTCTTTGTCTAGCATCCCATCTGCCCCACCCTGCAGATGCTACAGAGACTGGTGAGTCTAGTAGTGGGCAGACAGTCCTCTCCTCTCCAGCTTAGGGGTCTGTAGGAGTGGCCATGGCTGCCCACACCAGCCCAGCTGGTGTGGAGAATTGTGAGTGCTGCCACAAACCAGATCCAAAACCAGAACCAGAACCAGAGTATCCAAACCACATCTTTACCATAGATTTAGGAACCTACAAGGGATTTATTGAGTTCATCAGCAAGAGAACCCCACCACCTGGGGTGGGGGTGGAGCCTCCCCAAAGAAACAGAAGAACAGAGCTTATCTGGTTTGAGCAGGAGGTGAAGCGGGTGTGGGCTACTTCTGGATGGAACAGGCCTGATGCTGGGCTCTTCTTCAGGCCAACTCTCTGGGTCTCCCCACCCTAATAGCTAGAATATCCTTTCTATTTCAGCAGAAGGGAAGGTCTTTGGGGGCAGGGGCAAGATGGAGCAGCTGCAGACCAAATGGAGGGGCTTTAGCTTTCTTTGTTCCCTACAGCATCTTCAGAGAAGATGCCCCTCAGGGCTTGCATGGTGTGAACACAAGCATTTGCTCTTTCTGGATATGACTTCCCTGGGTATATTTGGATTTAGAATGTGTCTTTGTGAATTCATCCTTAAAGATGAGCTTTTCTCTTGATCCCCCACATCTCTTTCCCATCTACCTGGACCTTCCCTGGTCCCATCCTGTCTTGCTATCCTTCCCCATTCTCTTCTCTGGGGCCCCTGGTAAAGGGGCAGGGATATTTCCTTTGTATTAGACCTTTCTCCCTTCCATTCTTTCCAGCTCTTTTTCCATAGAAGCCTGGTTCTCCACCCCAGGATAGTCATTCTTCTGGAGATGAAGGGGTTCTGGAAGCAGAGGGGGCATAATCACTTTTGTTCTTCACAGCCACTTCCAGGGCCTCCCTCTCCTATCACCCCTGGCTTCCTCTGAGGCTCCCTCTGTCCATCTCCATCACTCTTTGGAGGTCCTGGGCACAGTTGTCTGCCAGCCTCTGGGTGAGGTGCCCTTTGGGCTATATCTTTCCTTACTCTTGAGCTTCCTTTGTTCTGGTTCTTGGAGACTTCAGTGCATGTGTGTGTCCCATCATACAGCCATTGGGGAGGGAAGATGGGTGAGCCATACCCTGGCCACAGTTCTGAGATCTTTGCTTTTTCTTGCATGAGTGTGGTCTTTGTACATGTTTGTTTTGTCCTACCTGACTTGTCTTCCAAAGACTCTGAAGCCTTCATGTTTATTTTTTCATGATGCATTTCCATCCTGTCTCATTCCCAGGCCAGGGTTTTTTTTTGGCCATGATCCTGTGGATAGGGATCCATTTTCCATCCAGTGAGGCTGGTGACTTTGCACAGCCCTTCTGTGCACTAAGTCATGGCATCACCTCCCGGATGTCATGGTCCTCTTCAAGAACAAAGAACAAACAACAAAGTTCTTTGCTGTCACAAAAAGGGCTGTGCTAAATGGTGTGTGTGTGTGTGTGTGTGTGTGTGTGTGTACATTAATCTAAGGGACTTTTCCTTTTCTTATTGCCTTGGGAAAGACACCTTGGGGAGGTAGCACAAGGTCGGAGAGGAGACATCTGGGTTGTACATCAGAGTGACTTTTCTGGTATAATTCCATGAGGTTTCCTGAATTTTCTGACCAGTTCCTAACTCCCGCACTGCATTAGTGTGACCAGCTTTCCATATGACCTCTCACAGATACTATTCTCATTTTTGTGGTTATCTTGGCCTATCTTGGGTGTAAGCTGAAGAGTCAGGGTTGTTTTGACTTGCATTTCTTAAAACTGTTCATGAGCTAGCCCTATCCTCCTTTCTTAAACCTTACCCTCCTTGTAGTTGCACAGACAAAGCTCTGCATTCCCATCTCTGAGCCTTTGCATGACTGTGTTTCATGCCTAGAGTACTTCCCGTTCCCGGCCACCTCATAGTCTCCATCTTTCTCTTCCAGCTCAGACCAAATCCCTGTTCTGCAAGAAGCCTTTCCCAGCCCCCCTCAATGCTCATGCCTCCCTTCTGAGATGATCTCCCAGTTACGCTGTACACATTGAGCTCCTAGGTGCATTGGTCTGTTATCTTCCTTCCTAGAATTGGTGATTATTCTGGTGAGAGGGAAAGAAAATGAGGGACCAAGCAGCTTCATTATTACTTGGAAAATCTGTCTCCCTCTTCCTCCCCCTCCTCCTTTTCTCTCCTTCTCCCTCTCCCTTCTCCTTCCCTCTCTGCCTGTCCTTCCCCTTCTCTCTTCTTTCCCTTTCCTTCTCCCTCTCTCTCCCCTCTCTTTTCCTTCTCCCTCTCCCCTTTCTTCCTCTTCCCCTTTCCCTCCCTTTCCTCCCTCCTTTCCTCTCCCTCTCCCCCTCCCCATTTTAGAATTACAGTTATTGTGGAGAACTTAGGATAAAAGATCAGTTAACAGTGTGCTTCATCAGCCAGCACGATGATGACTTAACTCTTGTCCTCTTTTCTAACGTTGCTTCCATCATTCTTGAGAGTCTTAGGCTGTCCTGAAGCATTGGATTTGGGTCTTTTCCTAGATCTCTAAGGTGGCCCCAGGGCAGTTGATTCCCTATGGGGCCAATCTCTCCTTGGATTTTGGAAGGATCCTCACTTTTATTCTATTGGTCCTCCCTAACCTGGGGGTGGGGTGGGAGCGAACATCTCCATTTATATTTCCTTTTGTTTGTTTCTGTGTTGCAGGGTTCAAGAATTTTCTTCTAAAGTTGCTCATCAGGTAAGATGATAACTTTCCTATGCTATATTATGGTATGAAACCACTTTGAAAAGTCCAAGTATTACTTTAAGAGAAGTCTCCTTAAGGGCAAACCCAGCTCGTGTTTTGGGAAGTGAATCATTGAGCATGTTCTGCCTGGTGGTTATCTGCCAGCGTGTAGAAGGCTGGTTCAGAGTCCAGCTCCGCAGCCCAGATTTAGTAAGGTGAGACGGTACCTGGAGCTTTGCCTGTTTATAGTCCTTTAGGAAATAACTCTGGGAGTGGAGCCCTTCTCCTCAGTGCCTCAGGGATAGCTAGCGTTCATTTTGCTTTAGCTGGTACTTTGGGATCTTGAGACCCCATGGGATGGCAGACTGGGAATATAACAGATAGTGCTGTGGCCCTCGGGGCTGTTCCAGGGGCACAGATGCTCCGAATTTACCCGTGAGGGAGCCCTCAGGCTGATAGGGACAGCAGCAGGTTTCCAGTTCAGAGTTTCCATGGAAACCGCATCTTCTGGTCACATTTCCTGCAGAGATGGAAGAAAAGGTTTGCTAGCCCCAGGCCCTTTTCCTTTTGACCGCCTCTGTCCCAGGCCCTGGACAGAGCCTGCGGCTCTGCGGCCCTTCTTTCAATCATGTCAGTGTACCTCCTTGGTGTCCTGTCCCTGAGCCCAGGACAGACTGTGGTTTGGCAGAGGCAGAGGGAGCCTGACTGAGGCTTATGCAGGCCCTGAAGGTATCCCTTTGCAAGAAACTGGGGCACCACATACTCATTCACATCATCAGAGAATGATGTCTTCAAAACCTGTTGAGCAAAACACCTAAGACCCTGCAGTTCAGATAGGGTATGTGCCTTATGCTGTATCTGCTGGGATTTCAAAGCCTTTATCAAGGGCCTCCAACCAAATAATTTTAGAAATATGGAAATATGTTTAGTAAACATCCATTGAACGTCACTGAAACACATCGTCTTTGAAAGACCCTTGATTACATTCCCTCCACCATGATCTTGCTAAGACTGGCAAAGCCATCACCTGGCAGCCAGCCTGTGGCCAGGCTCTCACCTGGGCGTGGTCGGGCCTCCCAGACTTTGGGAAGTTCAGCCTTTGGGTTAAGCAATGAGGCCACAAGCATTTATCACAGCAATCCCTGCGAGCAAGGGCGTGCCATGGTACCTGCTGGGCACCTGGAGTAAGGCTAGAAGAGCCCCTGGCCATGCCAGGCCAGGCTTCTCCAAGTCGAGTGCTCCCTCCCCACCCCTTGAAAAGGCCCAGACCGACCTGTAAAAGGGAGGGGCTTGGCAGACCTTGGCGCTGCATTTACCTACATTATTAGGGGCCCGAAGTTCATCCGCTGCTTGTGGGTATTGTCTGGGATGGTCCGGCCTTCCCTTTGGGCTCATCTGGAGGTCAGCCTTTTGGAAGAAACCCGTCCTGGGCTGCAGGAGTACTCAACAATCGCCTAAGAGGCTGAGGAGGGTGGAGTGGGAGGGCGTTTAAAACCTACAGTGTGTGTCAGCACTCTGGAGGCATGAAGGGCAGGTGGAGCGGCTGAGGAGCACCGCCTGGGCAATGCCCGGAGATCTGGGCGTCTCCCCAGCACTCTGTGTAGGAGCTGCCGGGGTGGGGGGGGGCGGGGCGCCAGACGAGAGGAGGGGGCACTCCTGGAAGGCGCAGCCCCGCCTTTCACAGCGCACTTAGCGAGCCCTCTGGCTTTCCGAGGAGACCTCGCTGCAGTCCAGACTCTCTAGTCCCGGCCCTCTATGGCGTGGTGTGTTCTGTCTACGCCTGTCTCAGTGCCTTGGCCCATTCCCTTCCCATGGAGTGCTGTCCTCTATGTGCTCCCACCAGAGCATTGCTGTGGTCTTGGTTTTGAAGGGCTCTTCTGTAGACATTTTCCAATATTGTGATGGAAGTACAGGGCAGGGATGAACCCCCTGGGCTGGCCTGTGATGCCTCTCATCTGGCTCCCACCCTAGCCTGCCCAGTGACTGCCCCTCAGGGCCTCTGGAAACTTGAAGCAGGCTGTGGCCCTCCTGGTCCCTGGGTCATTGCCTGCTCAGACCAGAGACCTCACCCCAGCCCAAGGCCCCTACTTTCACCAGTCAGAGAGGGCCCTGCTCAGTCCATAAGACATTTACAACCACAGAGCAAAGAAAGGGACATGAAGAATGCCCTTCAGCCACACCTGCTTCTCAGGGCAAATGCAACCCCTGGAGGGAGAGTTGGAAGGGAAGGACCCCTCTTTTTGTAGCTGAGGAGTGACATGTTGTGATAAATAAATGACCCGTCTGGCATTTGAACCCAGGTCTGCTTTCGACTTCCAGCCCTTCCCCCACCACACTGCAGCTACCTCTGAGAACAGCCTGAGAGAACAGGTGGCCCGACTTCGCCATGGGGGACTGGAGTGGCCAGAGGCAGCAACAGCGACCTCCCTTCTCTGACTGTCTCCCATTGCCTGGAGTGCTCTCCTAGTCCTTGCTAAAGTGCAACCTCCCGCTGGAAGCCTTCTCTGTGGTGGCCTCCAATGTATGTGTATGTTTGCACGCAGCTGTTTGCACTGCCCTTGCATGTCCTCCCGCTGCTTTGCTTATTTGTATGACCTTTCCTGGTATCCCCAGGCATCTTGTCAGCAAGTGGCCAGGCACACAGTGGGTGCCTGAGGAATGCTTGGTGACTTGACTTGATTGGACTTGCTGACTTAGCCACAATAGTAATGCATTCACACACGCACACACACAAACACACTCACACATGCACATGCACACACACACACACACACACATACACACACACCCTCAAAACACACTGGGCAGGCAGGGCAGGTGCAGGGGGCAGATGACCTGTCTTTAGCGCTGCTCTCCTTCAGCGTCCAGCGCCATCTGCCTGATGCAGTGTGCTAATTAGACACGTCACGCGATCTCTTTGACTTCACATTTGTAATATGTTTCTAAGCTGTGTAAACACGCTGAAATCCTGTCTGGTGCGGGATCTTGGCGGCTGTCGGGAGCAGTGCAGCCCAGCAGATGGTGCTGTTGGGCAGCGTTGGAGGAGCCCGGGCCCCTTAGAGAGGACCAGGGCGTTGAGGGTGTTTGTAAATACGGGAATGCCCCTTCTCCAGACCGCTAGCTGCCTCCCTCTTAATGGGCGGTCTGGAAGGCCAGCCTCCGGCCAAGCGTTCCAGGGCTGCTGTCCTTCTCCTGGGGCTAGGGAGGGAGGGTGCTCCAGGGGCTTAGCCAGCGTCCATCAGCCTCTCATTGTGATGGAGCAGAACCGAATCTCTGGAAAAGAGAAGGCTCTGCTCTGATGAGCCCAGAAAGGTCCCTCTCCTCTGGAGCAGGCACAGGGACCCCTGCCCCTTCCCCGCTAGCGTCCTTCCTTCCTTTGTACCTGCAGCGAGAGCTGTTTTTCAGTTTACCATCCTGGGTGCTCTGGGGATCTGTGTAGGGCTTATGGGCAGGGAGAGAGCAGGGGCAGCTTAGGAGAATCACCACCAACCAGAATGGGGCCCACTGTTCTCCCAGAGGGCAAAAGGCATCCAGGGTGGGTGTCCCTGGTGCTCTAGCTGCAGGAATTAGGCTGGAGCCCTATTTTGCTATGGCCAGGCCCTCTAGAGAAGGGCAGCTTGCACATTCCAAAGTCCAATTAAACTTTACTTTAAATTGTAAAGACTTTTGTTAGGTTGTGAGTGGCCCCACGCAAGATCTGACCTTCAGGCTGCAGCTGGCTCACCCTTGGGCTAGCCCAGGGAACCCCAGGTACAGCCTGGGCCACAGGGTTGGCCTGCTACAGCAGGATGCTGGGATTCCAGAATGAGAAGGGACTGGGCTGGTCATTTTGTCGGCAGAGGCATGGAGACCAAGGCCCAGATGGTTGGCAAGAACAACTTTTCTGACTTCAGATCCAGTGTTCTGTCCACAGGGGACCATGCAGCCTTCGTGATGACCACAGGATCCTGACCAACCCCTCATTTTATAGAGGAGGAGGCTTGAGCTCAGAGAAGATGTGATTTCCCAGTGTCCCACAGGGAGTGACAAAGTCAAGATTGGAAGCCCACTCCCCAATGCGCCCTGGCTGCCTCAAGCTATTCCTCAGTTCCCTAAAGCTGTTGCTTGGTGACTAATCTCAGTCTGAAAGGTGTTGGGCATAGGTCACCAGTTGGGATCCCTGTTCTTCCTTAGGCTGGTTCTCCCTCTGGTTCCTTGTGACCCACAGCTGTATGGACTGACCAGGACAGTAGAGGTTCTGTTTTTCTGGTCAGAAGGCTTGGGCGCCATGGTGACACCTTTTTCTTCCTAAGAGACATTTTGTTTCCCACCCGAGGCAGGACAGGACAGCTGTCACTCTGAGTCAGCCTCAGCTGTGGCTTCCTGTAGGTCACAGATGTAAGACCTGGGAAGATTGGGCTTTTTATTCTACTGAGACCCACAGAAGGAAATTTGCTTATATGGCGTCACGGTGCTTAGCACAGGGCCTGCCATGCAGGACATGTTTAATAAGGTTTTAACTGACTGACTGATGGTGAGTGGCCGAGCCGAGGCCCTACGGGCTCTTTCTGTTGGACCAGATCTGAAGTCCTAGGAGTGTCCTGGAGGCACTGTCAATGGCTGTTCTGAAATAGAAACAGAACATTGACTTCCTGGAGAGGCTGGCCTCCAATCCCTTGGCCTCTGAGAGGCCAAGCTGTTTCCAGGCAGACAGGTGGCTGCCCTCTGCCCAAGCTCTGAGCTTCCCTTTCAGAGCATCATTAAGGATGCATCTTGTGGGCACTGCCTAGTCCAGAGGAGGAAAGTGAAGGTGCATGTCTTGGCTGTCGCCTTTGATGGGAGAGGCCATTGGGTGATCAGGCTTCCCTGTCTTTGTTCCCACATTCTCTGGAACGTGGCTTGGTGCCTTCCAGAGGCAGATGCTGACCTCCCGCCCCCTCTTTGGGAGCTGTGAGCTTCCTGTTACATATTTAAATGTTCATGTGTGTTTCCTCACCTCTGGATGGTTTTTGTTTCCTGTGAGTGACAGGACACTTCTAAGAACTGGAGGTGCTGTTGGCCTAGCTGCCCAGCCCCAACAGCTCTGTGAGGATCATATCCCCACTTTACAAGCGGAGATGCCAAGGTTAAGTCAGCTGCCAGTGGTCATACAGCTATGGAGTGTAGGAGGCAAGATTTGAACCCAGACCCTGGGACTCCACGTCCAAGGCTTCTTCCATTCCTGGAGAGCTGCCTCTTCCCTCAGGCTGCATCCTTCTGTCCTTTGTCTTGTGCTCTTATGAGCATCAAACCCTGGGAGACTGAGAGAGTCTTCCTTTCTGTACCACAACATGTAGCACATGGTTGGCCAGAATAGCCTTATTCCCATAAGGACAAAGATTGAAAAGAAATGGCTGGGACCACTCTGCTTCCCCCCCGGTGGTAGTGCTGGCTCAGGGCTGGGCTGTGGTTGGCAAAGTCTGTGAATGGTCTGAGGCAATGGCTTCAGGGTAACAATCCCTGGGCCTTGAAGTCAGTGGGTAGAATGATGTCTCTGTGCTGGCCCAGCGCTGCTTCTCCTGGAGGCAACCAGAGGTTCTTGAGCTTAGTCAGAGTTTCCAGGGGTGGAGAGGAGAGGGGGATCCAGGCATGAAGGCAGGAGATGCTCTGTTGGGGACTGGTGAAAAGATCAGTCTGGCAGGAAGGTCAGACATGTGAGGAGGAATATCGGGCATGAGTCCAGTAAGACAGGCAGAAACACATTAAGGAGTCTGACAGTGGCAGGAGAGGAGTGCTGGGAGCTCTTTGAGAGGGGCTGGGCTGCCGCTCAGAGAATGCCCTAGAAATAGCTGGGCTGAGGGGCATGGGGCCAGGGATTCAGCAACAGGATCCTGGCAAGACAGTCCAGGGCCTGAACTGGGCTAGAGGAGTGCAGGGGGAGACCAATCTAGCCAGACTTGTCACCTGACACTCAAGACAGTGGGGATGTGAGGAAGAGGGGAGAATCCAGGGCATTCCTGCACCTGCCACCCTGGGGGTCAAGAGGGATGATGTCCCCCTCACCCTGAAAAAAGGACATTTGGAGGATCCTGGGAGCTCCCTCTGGGGAGGGGCAAGAGTTCATTGTGAGCTGATGATATTGAGCTGGTTATCCATAGGGTCAGGCCTCTGATGGGAGGAATGGGAGCCCAGGGCAGCTGTGGTACGGGAGAATAGACAGGGGCAGAGGGCCTGGAAGTCACAAGGAAGATAAAGAGGGAGGGCTGAGATGGGAAGAGAGGGGAATGATAGACAGTATTCTGGACCAGAGAGGGGAAGCAGGGATGGGTGAGGCCCCAGGGTGGGGTGGGCAGCAAGAATGTGAGCCCAGGGCTGGACTCAACAGAGGACCCTGGAGGGCTTGTCAATGACTGTGACAAGGTGTCAGCCTAGATAGAAGCCCTGTAGGGGGCCAACCCAGCTGCTGGTTGGCTCCTGGGACTCAGCTCAAGGCTGACCTCCTCCTGGCTGGCTCACACTGCTTAGCCTTTCTGCTCTTTGTTGCTTCTGATGGGAGGAAAAGGTGGGAAAGCCATCCGGCAGGTGGTGGGACTTGAACTAAGTCTGGAGGGAAGCCCAGAAAACAGAGAACGCAGAGAGGGGGGTGGAGGGTCCTGGGCACAGACTGCCAGAAGGCCAGTGTGACTGGTCATGGAATGTGTTGGGGCAGGGAAGGAAGGAGGCAGTACAGTGTCCAAAGGCTGGAGGGCTCAGAAGGGCCCAGCAGAGGGGTTTCTATCTGATGCTGAAGGTCACTGAGTCCTTGGAAAGATCATTTAGGCAGCCCGAGTCAGGGAGACCAATTCAAAGTCAATAATCAGGGTGAGAGGGGATGGGGGGCATCCCAGGAGGGGGACAATAGAGGACAAGCTCTGGCAGCAGGTGCTTGGTGGGAGAGGTGTCAGGCTGACCCTCTGAAGCTGCCACCTGGGGAGGGGAGCTCAGAGGACGGGAGGGTCTACCAGAGGGGGAGCAATCTCCCAAGGTGGTGGATTTCAGGACCATTTCTGAACTGAATGATTTACATTTTGAGTGTAAAGACCTTTAAGACACAATTCTAGGTCACCTTCAGTGTTTCTCTGGGTGCAGAAAAAGTGTGCCCCAGAATGCGGTAGATAATATGTGTATAAAGGACTCACTTTAAGAAGTTAAAAACTCTAAAGGGGGTTTCCTTTCTCTTTTTGCTATGAAGGAATACTTTTTTATGATCTTTTTTCAAAAGAACATTCTGAGAACCTTCTAATTAAAAATTGGTGACTTTAAGGGCACAGGCAAAAATAAAATAATTGAATAGTAGGAATGTCAGAGGCTGAATGACATTTGATTATTTGTGACCTTCTCTCAGAATTATACACTTATTAACTTGCAAATAAGTGGCAGTTGGAGGTGGAAGCTCGCTGTCCGTGGTGGTCAGGTCAGAGCAGAGAGGTGGGAATGTTTCTTCAGATTCTAACACCCGACAGGACTGGCTTTGCTGTGGAGGGAAGCTGAGCTCCTGCCAGGAAGGACTTGCTGTTCGTGGCCTTTGAGAGTATTCACTTCTTAAGGTTCTCTGGATGGGGGAGGGGGCATTAAGGGGGAGAAGAGAAGCGGCCAGGGGTCCCAGATGTGGGAGCAGGCGTGACGCCCCCCTGGCCACCCTCCCCAGCAGGAGACTGACTACATTAACATGCGGTGGAAGCAACTGACGCCCCATTAGGTATAATCTGTAGTTCACGATATACACATTTACCATAATTAGGGAGCGTTTGCCTTGTCATGCTGAAAGATTCTTAAATTACTCTGACTTTCAATAAAGAAAAAAATATGGCATTTATTATGTTGGGAAGATTTACTGGGCTTTGGATGGAATCATTTAATAAGAAAAAACATCTTGTGGCTTAAAGATCTGAATGCTGTAAAGACCATTGGCATGTTTAGGTGAGGCAGACAATGCTACAGACTTCAGATCAGATAGGATGCTGACTGGAGGCCAGACCAGGAATGGGGAGTCATCATGAGGAAGCAGACATTGCCTGCCTGGGTGGTTGCCTCTGTTGGGTCTCCTTGCCTGGAACGCCCACCTTTCCCTTGTCCTCTGAGGGGTAATTTGTTTTGTCCCCTCTAGAAATGCTTTTCAACATGAAAATAAAGTTAGGTGATATGCTCCTGGCCCATGCCTTTGCCCCAGTTCTCAATCTCTCTCTCTCTCTCTCTCTCTCTCTCTCTCTCTCTCTCTCTCTCTCTCTCTCTCTCTTTCTCTCTTTCTCTCTTTCTCTCTTTCTCTCTGTCTGTCTCTTTCTGTCTCTGTCTTTGTCTCTCTCTCTCTGTCTCTGTCTCTCTCTGTTTTAGTTAACTATTTTATACTTGACCCAGTGTCCCTGAATCAGAGAAGGGAAGAGCTTAGATTTTGGCTAAGGAGACTGGGGGTGGGATGGGGGAGAGATCCCTCTCTCTGTTCCTTCTCATTTTTTGTGACTCATATCTGTATTTTCCTTTTATCCCCCAGGGAGGATCTGCCTCCTCTGGGTAGAGGAATAGGGTTCTGTGGAGTCTACTTGCTGGTCAACAGTCTGTCTCCTGGAGTTCAATGGATGATGGACCAGTTCTTAGCAATAAGTCAGTCATCTCTGTCCTGTGATAGAAGGCACAGAAATCTCTTAACTGCCCTAGGTTGGATTCACCCAACCAAGTACAATTTCCTATTACATCCACATAAAACGAACCAGAATGGTGGGAATAACCACTTTTTTGGTAATTGGATTGATAACAGAATCTTTGTGCATTTTAACCTGAAGCATTTGTTTGATACAATCGATGGATTCCTGAAAAGTTGTGAGTCCCTGATTATTATTTGGGGTAAAACCAATCACATGATAACGCCCTTCCTTGACACAACCTTTGTTCTATTCGTGGTCCTTCACTGTACGTGGCATTTTCATGGCTCTGTTTCCCTTGGTCTGTCTCAGCACTAATATTTTCCCCAGCTTTCTCCAAATGCTTCATAGTTGACCCTTCTCACAGAGCAGCACTATCCCATGACCAGAACCTGTTTAGTCAAGGTCTGCTCGTGGTGACATCTACATTCTTCACATTCTGCTTCTGCACAAAGTCCTGCTGGAAATAATCTGGTGTATGTGTGTGGGCCCTGGGTCTGTGACCTCTCTGGGCAGGTTTGCTCAGCAGCAGGCTCTCTGGGCCAAAGGCTGCAGGCAGATCAGTCCCTCTCTTTGCATCATTCCCAGTGACTTTCCAGCATGATTGAGCCAGTTCCCAGGCCTGGCCCCAGGGGATGGTGCTCCTGTCACTGTCTTCCTCCCTCTTCCTGTTTCCTGGAGAGTCTGGTTTTTCTGCATTTCTGTTGGGGAGCTATTGAATTATCTGTCCTTCTTAGGGAGCAGTCTGTGTGTGTCTTTAGACCCTGACACCTTTGGCCAGGCCATAGCTGATTGACTCTAAACTCTTAGGGCTTTCAGTTTAGACCCAGAAAAGAAATGTAATACACCTTGTTCATTCAGCCAACAAGTCTAGTGTCTCCTGTTAGCCCAGAAGCCCCCAGAGACCAAGGAAAGGGGTATCTTCTTCTTTTCTGGGCCCCTCCTTCCCTGTCCCAGGGCAAATGCTTCATCAGCAGTGGTCAGCCTGGGGCTGCAGCTCTCCAGAGGAGGCAGTTGGTCCCTCCCTGGAGATACTGCAGCTTGAAGGCCAACAGGACATCAGGCATCTGAATAAGTGGGGACAGCAAACACCACCACAACTTGTATGCAGCTGGAGAACCATTTGCTGGCTTGCCTAATGCCCTTAGAAATGTAATAGAACTTCAGAGAGTGAGGAGGGGGTGGAAGAACCACTTTTGGAGTCGCAGCTGAATGAGTGAGGGACCTCTTAAAGAGGGTCAAGAGGAGGGTTAGAAATAATCAGTTGACCAATGGGTACTTCCTGGGAAGCCTGTGGGGTTAGGTTGGTGATTCTTAGCCTTTTCAAGGGTGAGGACTGACTTCTTCTGTGGGCAGATCCATGCCCATGTGACAGTAGTGGCGTTGGCTCAACCGTTGACTAGAAATTCAGCACAATTCAGCCTGCATAAATTGGACTCACTGAGGATATCAGTGCAGGACAGTCCTTACCCTCAAGGAGGTTCCACTCTCATGGGGGAAAATGCCACATAAAGGGGGTGAGGAAGTAGCCAGGAAGTGTTTTGGTGGCCTGAATCCGAGGTCCCAGGGGTAAAGTCTAAGCTCTGATGGGAGGGTGTGCAAAGGAAAGGGCAATTTGGGTAAAATATTCCACTTCTGAAGGAGAATGATATGAAATGTCTAGAAAGATAGGTGTGTATGATCTTGCTGAAGTAATTATTTTGGTTAATTTTAAAAATTCATTGTCTGATGTTACTGCCAGCCCCTAGCACATTCTTGGCATAGAGTTGGAGCTTAATTCATGCTTGTTGACTGATCAATAGAGATAATTTTGCCTCTTTATTCTTGCTTATTCCCATAATTCTTTTTTTTATTACTATGGCTAGCATTTCTAATATGTGTTAGATAACAGTAGTGACGATGGGCATCCTTTGCTTCCCTCCTGAGCTTTCAGAGGTTTTCTCTGTTACAAATAGTGATAACGCTCAGTTTTATTGATATTGTATTTTTGCAGGTCATTTTAAAGAAAGGTCCTTTCATCCGCACACTGCTACAGTGTTTTACGGAAATGGACGCTTTATTTTTATCAATCTTTGTGCATCTATTGATATAGCCATATTTTTGCTTTTATTATTAATATAAATTATTATGCTCATTGTTTCCCTAATGTTGAAATACTATTGCATTCCTACTTGAAATTGCGTATGATTGTCATGGATAATTTACATCGCTGCAGTCTTTGTCAATATTTTAATTTGTATTTTACCATCAATGTTTGTGAGTAGTATTGATCTATAAATTTCTTTTTCTGCTTTGTCCCTCTGTGATTTGAAAATCAGGGCCATCTTTGTCTGAGAAAGAGCTTGGTAGGTCGTCCTCCTTCTCTATTTTTGGAAACAAGTGATGCAGCACAGAGATTTTTTGTCTCTTCAGTGTTTGATGGAAATCATTAGTAAGATTGTCTGGACCTGGAGTTTATTTTCATGGTTGTTCAGTTATGACTTGCAAAGTTTCTCTCTTTGAGATGATTTTGTTTAGATTGTCTAGTTCCTGCTGTAGATTTTAGTATTCCATGTTGTTATTGTTGTTGTTTGTGACCACATTTGAGACTTTCTTGGAAAAGATACCAAAGTGGTTTGCTATTCTAGTTCATTTTACAAATGACTAAACTGAGGCAAACAGGGTTAAGTGACTTGCACAGGATCACACAGTATGTGTCAGAGGCTGGATTTGAACTCATGAAGATGAGTCTTCCTCATTCCAGGCCAGGTACTCTGTGCACTATGGCGCCACCTAGTGCCTCTTTCTATTCCATTCTTCCTAGATATCCATCCATTTAATTTTGGTTGGGGGATAAGTTGCCTTTAGTGTAGGAGTTTCAGATAACTTTCTTTCTTTCCTCCCTATTTGTTATAAATCACTCTTTCAGTTTTGATTTTGCCAGTTGGTTTTCTACTTGCCTGTGCACTTAATTGCTATTATCAAATTATCTGTCAGTTTGGTTTGTCTTTTAATTGTCATAATCTCCTTTTTTGTGTGTTTTGCCATTATCAATTTTTTGGTATTCTCAGTATTAGGGGAAGGAGGGAGTATTGGAGAGGTTGTAGCTGACTTTGGAGAAGACTTGGGAATAGGTGCAGTAGGGAATAGGTTTAGGGTTTGGCTGGCCGAGCAGCAGTGAGTCTGGTGAGATTAGGTTAACATAAATATGTTGCAAGCCTCATCACATGACTGTGGGGAGTGGAGATTGGGAGACTGAGGTGGGGAAGAGGTGCTCAGACGAGCTGGCTGGTAGGTGTTCATCCAGGGTTTGGATTGGTGTAATGTGAATATTTTATTGTGATATATTGTGAAGGTTTGCCTTGATTTGTAATGGAATAAACAGAGTGTTCACTATTATTGTGTAATCCGAACCTTAAAAGCTGTTCACAGTAGCATTCTTTTGGGAATCTGCTTGTGAATAGTGTTACAGTTGGGTAAGAGGGGAAGGTGATAGACCAAGGGAGTACAGGACTCAAGGGCAGAGGATAGCCTTTCTAGTTGACTTGGCTGTTGGTAAGACCAAGACTGTGAGGGAAGAAAGTGTGTCTAGGGCACATGTTCTGAACTGGGACTATGAGAAGGTGTGGTGAATCTGGAGGTCATGATAAGGATGAACACTTAATCTCAGACTTCTTCTACCCATTCTTTGCTCTTCTCTTGCTTCACAGACCTCAGGGGCTGGCCAATGCTTTGGATAGTGCCAGAGATCTCAGATCTGAAAGTCCTCAAATTGCCTATCCTCTTTAATGCCGTTGTACTTTGACCTTGGGTTAGTGATAGGACCCAGGGGCAGAGACTTCTACTGGGACAACACTCTACTCCAGAAAAACCAGAGCTTTGCCAAGCAAAGAAGTAGCCCAAACTACTAGCTGGCCAGATCAGAATGGTGGAGAGAAAGGGTATGCTGGGGAATACTGTAAGAGTGGATAATAATCAGTCTGGCCTTGTGGCCCTGGAAGGTGGGAGTGAAAAGAAAGTAGAAGCAGAAGGTTCAGGTTAATGTGGCAAAAAATCTGGAAAGGTTATAATCTAGGGCAATGATACCCACAGACTCCTGATGGCTACCAGCTTGGATTCCCAAGGGAATTTCTGTCTGGATTCAGTCTGCACAGATGGACCTACTGCCTCAAGACCATAAGAGGTTTAGTCACCAGACTAGATGGGCAGGGGGCCACTCCTGCACCTGGTGGAGCCTTGGAGACTCTTCAGCTGAGATGGAGGCTGACTGGAGGCTTAGGATGGCATATGGTAGTCAAGGTTACAAAGGAGATGTTTGGGAATTGGAGCCTATTTGGAACCAGGCTACCAGTTTTGGGGAGCATCGAACACCATCTCCCAGTGCTGCAGCACCAACCTTGCCCCACCCCCAAGCTCAGGTTAGGTGTTAGTTATTATCAGTTATTGCTACTTCCTGTGTTCTTCTATGTTGTGCTACCATCCATCCCCACTCCACCAAAGCAGTCTCCTTACCCCAGACTGAGCAAGAATGGTCTGAGATGTCACCAAAAAATAGCAGTCTCTTTTTGGTTGGATATCCACTAAAACTCATGCTGTTTTTAGTAAGTAGCAGTATCATTTGGGTTAAAATCGATGGTGGCCTACTTTGGGGGGCCTGGCTTTAGTGGTGTGAGAGGTGGGGGAGGTGCTGGAACAGTGGTCTGTGGGTTAATACTCCCTTTACCTCCAGAGGAGAGACAGTGAGACCGGGGTCCCAAGGGTTTTCCACAGGTAGTTTGGGGACTCAGGGTACAAGACAATTTTCATGCCAGGCAAAGATGTTTGGACTAGCCCTTGTAGGCAGTAGGAGCTGATTGAGGGGCTGCAGGAGGCAACTGCTCTGGGTTAGCAGGCAGGAGAGTGGGAGGCAAGCCCCATAGGAGCGAGTGAGACAGGAGTGAGAAACCTTTTTTGGCCGGGGAAGGGGGGAGGGCTGAGAGGTCCTGTGATTTCGCCGGTGTCAGTCGGTCAATAGCCCACAGCGTACTAAACTAAACTCTGTGGGGGGGGGGGGGGGAGGAACGTATGTGGAGGGCTGAAGCGATGGCGAGCACCCGCTCAGGTGCCGGGTCAGTGAGGCTGGTCTCACTACTTCTCTTCCAATCCCAACGTAAGCAGACCTATAGAAGGAAGGGGCAGCCCCCGAAGCTGTGTCCCGAGAGGGTGGTGACTGAGGAGCTGGCACCAGCTGAGTCTCCAGCCGTGAGCGGTTTCTCTAGTTCACCGAGGTTTAGCCAGGTGGTCCTTGACCTTTGTATTGACTGGACCCACAGCCCCGCCCATAGGCAACTGGTCCGATACCAGGCCTCCCGCCCCCGGGTGGACCTGGGCTTGAGCCAGGAGAGCTGAAGTCTATTTGAGTAGGAATCGTCTCTTTAAAGCCACGCTACGGGAGAAACAAAAAAAGGGAAGAAATCTTGAACGTAGCAGTAAATTATGTGAAGTATGTACGTTTCTCATTGCCATCCAACAGTAGGCATTTATTAAGCACCAGCTGCGTGCCAGGTGTTACGGTGGGTACCAAAACAAGAGTAGAACTTCCTGTCCCCGGGTGGCCTGCCAGCTCTCCAGGCCCTGTGTCCATGCCCCCCTCGACCTCGTACTAACTGGACAATGAGTAAGGACGCTCCTCAACGCTTCGCTCTCCTTTCCCCCCTTAGGGTAGACCCAGGAGCCTGCCCCTCTGCCCTCCGCCAAACTCGCCACCCTCGGCCTGGCATTGCTTTCTCTTGCTTCCCTTTAACCCTTCCCTCCCTCGCTGCCACTTTTCCGAGGCGCTCCGGTGGCCGGTCGGCATCGTGCAGTTGCAAGTCGCTCCTGGTCCCAGGCAGCGAGTGTGGGGAAGGGTTAACGATCACATGCGCCTCTGGGGCCGGGGCGCAGGCTGCCTCGCCTGGCGCGTCTGGCTCTGCGGAGCTCACAGGGCTAGCAGTGTGATGAATGAACCGGGAGCTGAGCGGAGCGGAGCAGCTGCAGCCACTGTGGGGAGCCCGGGAGGCCGGCCCCGCTCCACTGTGCTCGGCGGCCCAGCATGCGGCCGGACACTGCCCGGAGGTCCGGAGCCTAGTGGGAGGGATGCCCAGCTGCTCCTGGCAGCCTCTCGTGGCCATGGCCTCCCTGTTTTCTGGAACTTTGACCATGGGGACCTTGTCCAGCATTGTCAAGCGGCGTTGTAAGCGGAGGCGCAGGAAACGTTCGGAGAGGAGAGGTAGTAAGGGAGCCTGCCGGGGTGCATGCTTGCCTGCCTGCCTGCCTGCGCACAGTGCTGGGGGTCCCTCCCTCCTCCCCAACTCGCCCAGCTTACCCGTGGAGCTGGGAAGACTTGGAGGTCCAGCACCAGGTGGTTTGCTTTCGGCCCAGCCCTTTTCCATTAGCATTTCAGGAAAGGGGTCTCTGGGGCACACTGTAACTGCCTGGATTCTGGGGGGGGGGCGCCCCCCGCCGCCTCCAAGCTTCAGCGTTTCTATCTAGAAAATCCATTTCCAAACTCCCAAAGTTAGTAGCTTTGTAACTGTCTAGATTAAGGTGATGAGTGTATGTAGATATGTGAGTGGGTGAGTTTGTGTGTATGTGTGTGAATGTATGTGTGTGAGAGGTGTGCGTCAGTGTGTTTCAGGGTGCACTGTCTCCCCCCAAACTCACCCGGAGAGTGGGCTCTCACTGCAGCTTCTCTGTCTTGCTCATTAGCTCCGTTTCTAACTTGTCTAGTGCCTTCTTCATGGCCAGGACAGGACCAGTGGCCCCATTGGGAGAGCCCCCCACCTCAGTGTTCTCAGAGTTGTGAGACAAGCCAAACCCTGGTCCGCTTCTGGGGTTCTCCAGCCCAGCAGGCCTTCAGTGGGTTTGCCACTAACAGCCCTCAGAGTGTTTGTGGGGGCTTTAGGTCTGTCCTCAGAGATGGCTCAGGATAGCATCAAAGACACATTAGCCCACCTAAATAAAGGCTAATTGGTTATGGCTTCCAATGCCGCTGGCTGTTCGTTGTCTCCTTGCTGTGTGCTCATTCAGGGAAATGCCTTTGCCGGCTGAGATGGAAACCTCAGCTGTCAGAAAGAAGGACTTGGGACTGACTGAAAGGTGTCCCCACATTCTCCTTCCATCTGCATCTGCCCCCTTTTTTCAGTTCCACTGTCCTAAGGACTTAGGCTTTGCTAGCTGCAGAGGCCACTCAGGAGAATTCAGGCCCACTTTGGGGTGGTGGGGGGGAGGAGGGCTTGTAACTGACCAAAGGAGTGAGGCTTTTCTAGGAGCTAGCCGGCCTGAAGATCCTCCTGCCTTCAGCTATCCTGGGGCTTCTATAGAAAAGGCTAGGAGGCAGTGGCAGTCCTTGAAACTACATGTTCCCAAACACTAGATGTTCACTGATACCCAGTCTGTTGTGCTTTGAACTACTAAGGGTGGCTGAGAAAAAAGTCCTTCTGGGAACAGAACCTGCAGCCCCAGAGCCTTTCCCCAGAGAAGCAGGCAGGCGTCCAGCCAGCCTGGTGGCTAGATCCTGGCAGGGGAGGCAGCTTCTGGGGCTCATTGGAGAGGGCAGCAGTCGCCTTTGTCTCTTGGTCTGACACTGGAAAATTAGAATGTTTATAGGGCTTTCTTTTGCACTTCAACTAATAAATGTTAGGATGTTTTTAGGCCAAATAGGGGGAGGATGAAGCAAAGACGGAATCAAAGGTGAAAAGAAATGAGAATTTATGAATTATAATTGGATCATAGAGTGCCGTTTTCACCAGTTATTCTACAATCGAATAACTAAGTGATATGGACTAAATATAATCTCAAGCAAATAGGAAAAGGCCCAGAGAAGAAACTGTCACAGTATCATAATCATGCATGTTGGTAGTATGGCGGGCTCCCTTTTATTTGGGTCCAAGGCATTTTGACTTCACTCTTTAGCATTTACAGTTTAAAAATTCCTCAGGGAGAGTCACTTTCCAATTTTTTGTGTCACAGTCTGTCTTCTTGAGGACCAGAAAGAATCAATATTTATTTCTGAAGCTTATTGAAGGAAGGATGCTTCTTCACAGCTAAACCAAACCTCACTTGGGAGATCCAGGAAGGCTGTCGAGAAGAATTTGATGCTAGTGAGCTAGTTAAAAGAAAGAACCTTAGATGCAGCCACCCTGACTTGATTCTGCCCAGCTGCCCCCTGCCACTGCCTCCAAGCTTCAGCATTTGTATCTAGAAAATCCATTTCCAAACTCCCAAAGTTAGTAGCTTTGTAAACCCACCCCCCACCCCCACGAGACAGAGTGTAAGAAGCTGGCTTCCGGTTTCCTCAATTCTTGACATTGTTAATTTGAAAATGAGAAATCTGTGTCTCAGCAGGTTCAGAGAGGAAACTGCTTGTACTCTGAAGATTTGAGCACCTTCCTTCTTCTTCTTGAGTGCTTAGCAGCCCCAGACCTTCCACTTTCTCATACCAAAAGCTCAGGAAAGGAACTTCCTTGCCCTTCCTTCTGATGACTATGTCTGGCCAGCCCCTTCTTTCTCCAATCCTTGGGGATGACCCTCTGAAAATGAGTAGGGTTTGCCCCAGATTCTCTTTATCAATGAGTTGCTAACTAGGGGAAGTTTCTAGTATCAGTTGCATTTGAAATTAATAAAATAATATTTCTTTAATACATAATTCTGTAAATACTGTTAAAACAGGCTTTTCTTCTATTTTTTTCAGATTGGTGTTTTATTTTTTTTGCTTTTTTGGGGGGGGGGAGGCAGGGCAATTGGGGTTAAGTGAGTTGCCCAAAGTCACACAGCTGGTGTTAAATATCTGAGGGTGGATTTGAATTGGGGTCCTCCTGACTCCAGGGCCAGTGCTGTATTCACTGCACCACCTGAAAAAAACAACTTTAGAGGCACTTAGCCCCTTCAAAAACTAAGCCTTATTCTAGAGTTATTTCTTGTATTCAGCAACCCTAAGCACTTTTTGGAATAAGCTTTTGGTCTGCACCATGAATCCCAGCTGGCATGAGGAAGCCATGTGTGACACATGTCTTGACTCTAAGGCCATTTTCTCAGCTGCCCATAAGGAAGAGGAGGAACCCCTTGTCCCAAGCCTGGTGGAACATGGGCTGCTTACAGGGGCTTCTGAATGAGGGTCTAAGACCTTCCTCTTGGCCTGTCTCAGCAAGGGCCCCTTGGCTCCTGGCCCCTCTCAGCCCTTGGAAGGGCCCCTTGGCACCTTAGCCAGCAGAGAGAGCCTACCATGTTTCTGCTGGCACTATAGTTCCACGTCTGGAACTATATGGTGGATAAGGGGCAGCCCTGAGGATCTGGAAGGGTAGGGGAAGGGATAGAGAAGAGCTTTGTGACTATTTATGCAGGAGGCAGGAAGGAGAGTGGGATTAGAGGCTTGTACATTATAAAAACAGACTCCTTCTTTCCTTTTCCCTGTTAAATCAATGAGCATGCCCAGGGTGTGAGCTCTGGCCTGAAGCCTTCCCAATGCTGATGGGACTGGTCTGGAGGGGCTGGCCTGGGATAGGCAGGTGTGGGGAGGCAGGGCCCTGGACATCCAGAGCAGCCTGACTGGGGCGGGGAGGGGGGTTCTGTAAAGGTGTGCTTAGAATGACACAGGAGGAGAACCAAGGTGGGGTGGGGGAATGTGTCAGGTAGAGCTCACTGCCAAAGTGTCCCGAGGAGGCTTCCCAGGCTTGTATATGTGTTTGTGTGCACATGTGTACATATGTGTACATCCGTACATGTGTACGCTGCTTGTTGGAGCCACCAGATAACCCTGTTTAAGCCAAGTGGACTCATCCCTAGGCACTGTCCTCCTCCTCCCCCCCCCCCAGCGCCCCAATCAGGTCCATCAGGATTGTCAAGGGTGACTGTCAGCTGCGGCTCCAGACCTCTGACTGAAGGTGCTCAGCCCAGGCTCTTCTGCAGCTCTGAAAGCACCAGAGGGCTGGCCCATGGGGACCAGAGACCAGAGTAAGAGGGTGTAGGGGCTGGGAAGAGAAGAAGGAGGTCAGAGGGCCTGCCTGGCAGTGACTGCTGTCCTTCCTCTTCTTCAACTGGAGTGATTTCTCAGTGAGCAGGCACTGGTTTTCTTTCCCTCCCAGAAAGAAAAAGAAAGCCTTCCTAACAAATATGTGAGCAATAGAAACTAGGACCCCAGCCACCTCCCTCAGAAGAGGCCTGCGGTGTTCTGGCCTCTCAGCCCATCCCCTCTCTCTTCTTTACGGGGAGGTGGGGAGTGGGCTCCATCAAGCCCTCTGCAGTCAGGGGGCTCTGGAATTAAGATGACTCTGCAGTCAGGTGGCTCTGGAGTCAGGGGGCTCTGGACTCAGGTTTGGTCATTGCATTGGTCAGTGCTCTTAAGTCTCACACCAATAAGTTGGTGTCATTATTTACATTGTTCTCCTGGCTCCTCTCTTACAGCTTCAAAGTGGACACTGGAATGAACAAAACAACACATGAATGAATGAATGGATGAATGAATGAATGAATGAATGAATGAGTGAACAAGCTTTTGGTTAAGCTCTCCCTGTATGCTGCTGGGCTAAGCATTAGGGATGCAGATGCAGAAAGTGACAGCTCTTAATCTAACAGGTCAGATGGCACCCAGAAGCCAGAGGGGCTCAGAAAAGGGGGCTTAGGTCTGGTGAAGCACAGGGAGAATGAGTGGGACTATGGCCTCCTCCCAAAAGCAGGGAGGGCATCGGTAGGGCTAGTGTTCTGGGGAGTCAGGTGCATGGGATGGGGAGCGTGGGCTGCTCTGGGGATGGTTGCCAGAGCAGGCTCAGTAAACCAGTCCCCTCGCTGGGCTGTCTGCCCGGGACTTTGTGGGCTGACTCTCCCAGCACTAGGAGATAGGGCTGGGGAAGGGGTAGATTCTGGAGCTGTGCTGGAGAGATGCCTGGGGCCAACAGAGGGGGATGAGGAGCTTGAGGTCAGTGGGTAGAAACGGGTGCCAGAGGGGAGGGCAGCGTTGTTGAAGGGTAGAGCCATTTTGACTAAATGGTCCCATGTTTTCACCTGCTCACAGGTACTCACACAAAATGACACGGTGTGATCAGGGAGCTTTGAATCAGGATCTTATCTGTTCAAAAAATGGCTGCTTTTCACCAACAAAAAAGCCTGGTTCTTGGTGCAGTGTCCCTTTCTCTTCCTCCTCAGACCCGTCCTTGTCCTCTTCCTCCTCTTCCTCTTCCTGCTCCTCTTCTTCCTTCTCTTCCTCCTCCTCCTCCACCACCGGTTATCTGCACTATAAATTGGTCTAATTAACACTTGAATTTGTGGGACAGAATTAACTTGGGCCTTTGCTCCGCAGACAGGACATGAGTTCCAAACAAGGGGATGTTAATGAAAGCTTCATATATTTTCTTTCATGTCCTTTTAATAAAGAATCCCAGGTCCTGCTAATCTTGACTTTTATGGAGGGCAGTTGTTGCTCACTTTTGTGAGGGGCCTTTTTGATCAAAAGTAGGGAAGCTAAACTAATCTTTGCCTACAGAAAAGGGGGCCACCTGTCTGGAAATAAGATCTGAGGGGACTCGAGGACAGGGAGACCCCCTGCTCCATCCTGGCTCTAGGATGTCTGCTGTATTGTGTTCAGCTCTTAGCACTGCGTTTTAGGAAGGATGGTGATGAACTGGGGAGCATCCCAAAGAGCAATCCAGGGAACGGACATGAGAAATGAGCACCTTTAGGCTTAGGGCAGCATTTAAACTGGGTACAAGCAGGATGGGCTACCCCGGGAATAGTGAGATCACCATTCCAGGAGGCATTCAGACAAGGACTGGATGGTCACAAGCTGGAGACGTAGCAGAGGGGATTCTAGCTCAGTTCATGTTGGGCTAGGTGAGGTCCTGTGGTTTTGTGAAGAATGCCCAGATACTAAGATGTACTCTGAACGATCAGATTAACTTCCTGGAGAGCATTCATCCCTTGTGAATGGTCATTGGCATGTCTATAGGTTTAGGTATCCATCTATAATGACTATTTGCCATGATTCACATCTATGCTGGCCATTCAGCATCCACCCAGCTTCTGCAGACAGCTGACACATGGTTTCACATAGGAAAGGCAATGTGGATGCACGCTGCCTTTTGTTTTTAAAGGAATGACCATCTACATGTGCAGATGTGGAAACTGGCTTATTTGCAGGTGGACCAGTCTTTCTGCTTATTAAGAGATGGGAGTGCTGTGGTGGTGGAGAGGCTCAAATCCTCCCTCAGACACGTACTAGCTAAGGGACCCTGGGCAAGAGACTTAACCTCTCTGTGCCTCAGTTTCCTCATGTAAAATGAGAGGGTTGGTCTTGATGGCTCTCAGCTCTAAGTCTATGATATTATCATTCTGTGAAATGCAGAGAAAAGCTTATTTCCAGGTACAAAACACTGACAGCCTTTGTGAGTTAAAGAGAGTGCGGCAAGACTAATTAGGTCATTTTCCTTTAACATTCAATTAGAATGTCTTAAATAATTTAAAGGTGTTACTATATTGTATCTCCTTTTATGGATGCTTTTTGGCTTTGTGCATTATTCCTTTCCATCTCTGTCTCTCTGTCCGGGCATCTAGCTATGTATCTGTCTATCCATCCATCTGTGTATCTGTTTGTCCATCTATCTCTCTCTCCCATTGCCCATCAAGGTGTCCCTTTCAGCAAAGTTGAAAAATGAAAAAACCCAAACCCGGGAGCACGACTGTGTCTGCCTCTGTCTGCACTAGTCCTGCACCTGTCACCCTGGCCTCTGCTCGCTGTGTCCCATTGGTTCATCTCCAGGACGACCAACCCTGGTTCTTATAAACCAGGTTTCATTTCCACTCTTGTTTTCATCGATGTTGCAGGAGTCATTACACACATGTACACACATGTGCACACGCATGCACGCACATGTGTGTACACACAATCTTTTTGTGGTTCTGTTTCCTTTGCATCTGTTCACGTGAGGCTTCACAGGCTTTTCTGAATTCTTCATGTTTATAATTCTCACAGGTATGTGCCAGTTTGCTCAGCAGCTCCCCTACTTTGTTCCCAGCTCTTTGCTATCACAAAAGGGGCTGCTGGGAATGTTTAGGGGTCTAGGGAACTTCTTTGCTGTCATTGGCCTCTTTGGGGTGCATGAGCAGCAGTTGTGTGTCTGAGTTAAAGGGTAAGAATGTTCCAGGCATATGTAAGAAAGTGTGACTAATAGAGTAGGTGAGCCAGCCTAGTGGACGCAGCCAGGCCCCCTGGGGCTAGCAGGAAAGAGAGCCAGCACTGTGTGGCTCAAGCCGCCATCCCTCCTCTCCAGGTGGAGGCAGAGCCCAAGAGGGCGGGGAATAACAGCATCCCTCCCCACCTCCTTCTGGCCACTGTGATGGTTACAGTCCACTCTCTGCAGCCGTACCCTGAAGAAAATGGCCTCACCATCATGGCCACTGGCCAGTCATGGGCCCTGGCATCAGCAGCAGCAGCCACTGGACTGCCAGTGTCACTTTGGCCCAGCTTCCAAAGCCATCATCTGGGGAGGTGGCACCAGAGGACAGGTGTTGCGGGTGTGGTGGCCCTTGCCTCCTTCCCCCTCGAGTCCTTGGTTCTACCTCAGAAGGTGTCTTTGTGTCAGCTTCTGCTACTGGAACACCAGGGCCTTCTCATGGGCCCTCCTTGAGAGTGGGCCCTGGCCAGCTTTGGGCTTGGGTCTCTCTCTGTAGGGCACACTTTGCACACACATCAATGTTTCCCATTGGTTGAGGATTCTCAGTTGCTTTCCAGGATGATGGGGCTTCCTCAAAGGTCTGCCTACAGTGCTTAAGCTGTTTGTTAATCAAACTCAAGTCTTTTAAAGATGAATTTGGTTATTGTTTAAGCCCTGAATCAGGTGTTTCTTTCTATGGGCACACCCCATCTATATATGCAAGAATGGTGCCAATTAGTCAGAAAATGTTCAGGAAGCATTAGTGTTGGCCAGACCCTGTGGTAATGTGGATGGCAGCCCCTCTTTGGACAGAGCAGACTGTCAGCACTTACTCTGTGACTAGTGAGAGGCCAGGTGACTCGCCCAAGGTCACACAACCAGCCCGTCCCAAAGGTCCCCTGGCCATGGACCAAGGTTGGTTCTCTCCATGGTACCATGCTCCCCTGCACATAGGCTTTAATCTAGACTTTGTATTTAGTTTGGAGGCTGATGCCGATGTGGAAGCATTCTCCACTGCCCACCCTGTGGGTGGGCACATTTGCAAATTAAGCCACGACCAAAGGAAGCAGGCTGGATGCATGGCCAGCTACACAGGCTCAGGAATCAGATCTGGCCTGCTAGGCTAGCCCTGCCCCAGCTGACCGGGGCCTTAACAATTGCCCCTGCCCTCAGTCCTCATCTATAGATTTGGGGATCAGACTGGATGCTTTCTTTTGGCCCCTGTGGGTCCAGCTTGGACTTGGAGGAATAGACTTGCCCCAGAGGCTGACTGGCCACCTATCCATACATGGACTAAGAAGCTGAAACCTTGGCAGCTCTGCCCCTGTAATTATCCACAGGGCCCTCTGATGCTCTTATCAACCTGCACTAATTACTTCTCCATTTGCATTGACTAGAGGTCAGCTGATGTTAGGGAGAGCGATGGCGGGTAGCAGGGTCTGTCATGGCCCTGGGGAGGGTTCAGGCACAGTTGTCCCAAATGAGTGCTGTTCTCAGAGGCAGGGAGACATGGGTTCAGAAGTTGGTGCTAAAGCTTGTGAGCCCTGAGACCCTGGTTATGGCACATGACCTTTCTAAGCTTCAGGTGACCAACTGCCTGACCACAGATGGAAAACTCACTCAGGCCAGACCTGAGTGTTTATCCTAACTGTATAGGCCAGCCTGGTCCACTCTGAGCATCAATGTCCTCATCTGTAGACTGTCAAAAATCCTATCTCTAGCCCTGGCCTTCCAGGCCATTGAAGGATCAGTGGTGTTTGTGAGGCCTGGGCAAGCCCTCGGTGGTGGAACTTCCATCTGCATCCCTATTCTAAGAGCATCCTGAGTCGTTAAGTCTGATTTTATTGTGGCTACTGATATGTCCTTGATAGCTACTGACTTTGGTCACACTCTGCAGGAAGCTATCACCTGAGCATTTAACTCAATGTGTGTTAAAGGCTTCCTGCATGTGGAGATCTGGTCGGGTCCTGAAACTCTGTGGGGGCAGGGCTCTGTGTGTGTGTTGGAGGGGGGCGGTTTCTGACCCCAGGCAGGCTTCTCTACCATAAGTACAGAAAGTGGTCTGCAGGGGGCATGGGAGCGAGGCCGGGGGCTCCTGGTCCTGAGAAAACGCTGGATTGGACGCCAGCCCTGATGCTCAGGAACCCCATGAATCCACATGTCACCTTTTCTTTCCAGGTCAATGTCCATTTTTCCAGTGGGAGGCCTGGCTCTGATGACCTCCTTGAACCCTGTGGTCCCTTGAGTTAAGCCAATGGGGCCTGATTTCTGACATTGCTCCCAGGTTCTCCCCCTTTAAACTTCCATGCCATGGGGAGCAAAGTGTTTAGGGGAGATTTAGAGTCTAACTTGATTGAAATAATTTTAAAGTGGAAAACTCTATGATAGGGTGGTCAGTGTACCATTTGACACTTGAGTCCCAAATCGTCTTCACAAGTATTGAAGGGGCAGGGAGGATGTGGCAGCCGCTCAAGTGAGTCCATGTGCAGGATGCTCAAAAACAGCTCTTTGGATAGTGCTAAAGACACAGCACCTGAGAGAGGGCTCGTAGATGGAGCTCCAGTCTAGTTATGCCACAAGGCACCATGAAGGGGGTGGTTTTGGAGAGACTTGGGATGACTTGTATGAACTGATCTGGAGGGAAGAGAGCCAGGTCAGGAAGGGCTTTCAAAGCCAAATGGAGGACTTTCTTTTGGATCCCGGAGGCAATCAGGAGGAGGTATGTATGATGTGGTGTGACCTGTGCCTCCAGAAGAGGACCTTGACAGCTGAGTGGAGACATGTGGTAGGCAGCAGGGCTAACACATTCAGTGCAGAAAGTGTCCAGAGGAAGGCGCTCAGCCCCACAGGGAAGCTCATGGTCAGAAATGCCTAGCTTTTCCCAGTGTGTGTATCTCTGACAGTGCCTCCAACCCTCCTCAGCTATATTTTGTCCAGTCCCAGATATATCCACCTGTCCTCCCAAGACCTCTGGGTGAGCGTTCAGCCTCACCAAGTTCCCAGGGGAGGTGGTGCTAAGGAACATGGCTTTTGTTTCCAGGGAAAAGGGTCTGATCATTCAAAGATAATCCTCTTGTCCATCTTCAACGTCTGTACCAGAGATATGGTGGATGCAGAGCCACCCTCAGAACTGGATTTGAGTCCTGGGCAAATCACATGCCCTAACCAGCTCTTTCAGACTGTAAGAGAGTGGTATGGATGAGGATGCCGGCTGCATTTGCAGAGTCTTTCCTCACCTGGAACTTCCTTCTGCCAATGAAATCATGGGCCCTGTCCCTCCCCCTGGGCCCCTTGGGGTTTTTCCTGGTTGGTCAGATGGAGCATGGGTCTCCTGATGCCAAGAGCACATAAGGACCTCAGCATCTCCTCCGTGTCCCTACTTTGTATGGCCCTGGTGGAGGACATCCTCTCCAGATGGCAAACCCCTCGGCCAGGATGCAGCTCCTTATTTAGTCACATTGATCCCTATCATGGCTGACCCTTGCCTAGCTCTCTCCCTCCACAACTGGAGAACATTTCCCAGACAGAATCAGCCTTCTGTACGTAAGGCCTGTGTTCAGGGGATCTCCATTCCTCAGGCAGTGGACAGCAGGAGACTCTGAGAGGCTCACTCAGCACCTCCCCCTACTCTGTCCAGCTTCTAATATTAATGACCATGTCACATCGTTCAAGGCTCCTTGTCCAGTTCTGACAGTTGCAGAGCCTGTGTTGCAGGGAGGTCTTTAAGAACACTGGCTCTTTGCCGCCTGTGGGATTGTAGAGCACTGAGGGAACCCCCTATCCCCTGGGGAAGCCTGCCTGAGTCCATCTCCTGCCTTCAGCAAGCTACCCACCCTCCCCCTCCCTTCCCTGCCACGGTGCTTAGGGATGAGTTTGATGGGAATGGTCACTTTACACGTGCTAATCCTTCACTTATTAGAACGACTTTGTCTTTCAAAATGGGATAGTCCAGTTCAGAGTTAATGGAACCCGATTTATGGCTAATTTAGACATAGATGTAATCCTAGCTGCACATAGACACTCATTTGAAAATGCCCCTCTTCTGCAGGGCTGTTAGCACGGCAGATTCCGACTGATGACTCTGTGGTTAAGATAAGCTGGTTCTTGGTGCCAGGGGATGAATCGTGAGTGACAAAGGCTGGCTTCTGGCACAGGAGCCCCCTCTGCAGCCCCATGCAATGCTTGCTGATTCCTGTCCGGGACTTCCCAGCCCCAGGCTGTGGCATGGCCCCCAGACACACAGCTCTGCCACTGCGGGGCTGTCTGGGTCAGTACGGTGCCTTCCTCTTGTCATCATGTGGTGTTCTGCTTTCATTATCTGTGAGCGTGGACAAAATATATATCATATGTTAAATGAGCTTCTTTAGGGTGAACTTTAAAAAGCCACCAGCCAGGGGAAGAGCTTGGTGATGAAGAGTTCTGAAGAGAAAGTGGGATGCTCTCCCATGATCATCCAGTTAATTCTTTGATTGTGGCATGAGTTATTTTTGGGATTGGGCTGACTTGGCTCTTGTGGGAGAGGCCTAGGACTTCAGAGGACACTCAGCCTCCCCTCTGTGGTGGAAGTGATGAGAGTTAGACCTAGAGGTCAAATGATCTACCCCAAGCCATGCATCTAGCATGTAGGCAGGAGCAGAACTGGGATCACTCTGCATGTATGTGTGTGTGTATGTGTGTATGTGTGTGCATACGCAGGCATGTATATGTGTGCATGTGTGCATGCACATGTGTGTGCATATGTGTGTGGGTGTGTATGTGTTTGTATGTGTGCGTGTGTGTGGGTGTGTGCGCACGTGCGTGTATGAGACAGTCAGATGAACTTCACTTCTTGAAAATACTCTGGACAGGTCATGAAAGAATCTGGGGTCATAAGAATCATGGATCTAGAGGTCATTTCATTTTGCAGATGAAGAAACTGTGGCCAGAATAAAGCGCCTTGCCCAGGGTCACACAGGGAGTGGCTGGCTGAGCCCGGGCTCATACTTGGGTCCCTTCTCTCTAAGTTCAGGGCTCTTGGGCCAGTGAACTTCTAGAGAAAGAAGCCAGGACCATAAAGAGCCAATGTGGCACCTCTGTGCTGGCAGGTCATGCCAGGCTAACCTCATCTACCTTTTGAATGACCAGGGGGTGCTGTTGGCATAGTTGAGTGCCCCTTGAGTAAAGGTCTTGAGAGAAGGAAGCACCTGCCACTCTTTTTGTTGGGAAGGTGGAAAGAGGCAGCCTAGGCCACAGTCCAACACACTGGTGTCAGAACCAGTTAAGTGGTCAGACTCAAAGCGTCCATACCTGTCCCCCTGCTCCATTCCTAGCATTGGCATGGCTGAGGTAGAGGGGGCAACATTAGCAGACTTGCAGACTCCACGGAGCTCAGAGAGACGAGATGACTAACAAACATACTGGGCCACAGAGTCAGGTTCCATGAAGATGTCTACAGGTCTGAGCCAGGGCTGGAACAGTGAAGATGAGCAGTCAGGATGAAAGCCTGACATGTGGGGTGAGGTCCGTCATTTCTCATGCACAGGACGGGAGAGGCAAGGCTAGAAAACAGGGGTAAACACCTGGATGCAGGCCCAATGAGTCAGTGGCGGGATGAGGCGGCCGTGCCAGCTGCTGAGACCGTGGGCATGGGGAAGACCCAGATTCTAGGCCCCTTGGCCTGAAAGTGTTTGCTTCATTAACAGGGGGAGAACTGGGCCAGCCAGGCCTATGTTGCCCTGGGAAGGCCCCTCACCTTTGGGACAACACACTTGTGGGCGTCTGCTGTGGTTCAGTGGTTTTCAGTCGTGTTCGACTTGCCGTGATCCCATCTGGGGTTTTCTTGGCAAAGATACTGGAGGGGCTGGCCGTTTCCTTCTCCAGCTCATTTTACAGATGAGGAAACCGAGGCAAGTGGGGTTAAGTGACTTGCCGAGGGTCACACAGCTAGGAAGTGTCTGAGACCATATTTGAATTAAGGAAGACGAGTTCCCCTGATTCCAGACCCCGCTCTCTGTCCACTGTGCCACCTAGCTCATAAGATTCTTAGATTCTCAAGAAAAACTGGGCAGTTTGGTGTCCTTGTGGATAGAATGCTGGACTTGGAGTCAGGGAGACCCAAATTCAGATCCTGCCTTGGGTATATCCTAGCTCAGGCAAGGACCTTCTCTCTGTCTCAGTCTCTTTGGCTGTGAAATGGGGATGGGGCAGTTGTGAGGGTGAAATGGGATGGTGCCAGTGGTGTTGTGTAAACCCTAGAGTGCTGGAGGAACATTAGCCATGATGATTCTTTGTCTGTTTGACCCAACACTGGGGCAGTTAGGAGAGGCACCCTTAGGTGGCTTCAGAGTCAGTAAGTTCACCTCTGACACCCACTGGCTAACCTGTCATGGGGCTGAGTGGCACCAAGATCCAACTGCAGCATCCATGCCAGTCTACACAGGCAGACAGATCTTTGGGCACAAGACCGAATAAGAGGGTAGAGGAAGGAGCCGGGGGAAATGGGCTTCTATCATTAGACTCTGGCTAGTTTGGCAGGGGGGCAGTACCACTCCAGTCTGCCCATGAAAGAATAATGGCTTATTCACCTGGGGAAGACCCACAGACAAAGGATCTGGGGCATGGTCCCGTTGGGGCGTTTTCTCTTGACTGAGGGCTGTCACAAGGCTAGGCTCTCCATGCGGGGGCTCCTGGCCGGGCACTGTCTCATGCACCATGTGGGACCTTTTAGGATGGGGCCACTCGGTTCTGGCACAGAAGTTTTCCCCCTTGGTTGACCCTGAGATTACACTTTGTCTTTTTTTTAATCCTTGTTAGTTTAATTCTCTTTGATTTGCTAGTTGTCAAATGTGGTTAATTGAGTAGAAAAGAAGGGCCTTGAATAAAAGCTGAATGTTTTAGTGTTGAATGTTGAAGACTTCACCTTTTTCCAGGCACAGATAAAAGCCTATTTGCCCTGATGGGATTGCAACCAATTTTTAGCGCTTACCTCATCCAAGGAAGCTATAAATAGGCATCTAACGTGCTAGGCTTTCATTCTACAGGAGATAGCTTTTTATTTGGAGCTGACTCATTTGGTTATGGAAAATGGCCTGCTGGGAAAGTCTCGAGGTGGTGCTGGCCTAGTGCTCCTTTCTCTTGCTGTTTTCCGTGGCTAGCATCCACAAGTCAAGCCCTGTCTACAAGGGGGTGGTTCATTCACCTGGTTCCTGGGGTGGTTAGACTGGTTATGGTCACCATTCACCCTGGGCATACGCTTTGATCCTTGGCCTCATGGAATAAGCAAGCGCATATTACTTGGAAATTCGCTTTTATTCTCCTTGGGCCAGTGGCCGACCCTTTTTATTTAGAGCCTTTGTCAGATTTGTATTGGAAAGAACTTACGTGGATTAATAAGCAGCAGCTTGGCTGGTGTGGTGGAAGCTGTCACCCGGTGCCATGTTTAATGCTATCTCCTACCTCTCCCAAGGTTATTGGGGCCTGTAAGCTGGACTCTCCCCATGACAAAGGCATACGTATCCTCAACAGGAATCAGCTTCAAACATGGGACAATATGGGAGAGGGCCTTTGCTGTTCATCAGGGTCCTGCCCTGGGAAGGTGACCCCTAGACTTGGCAAAGTGAGAGCCCAGTGAGTGTCCGCTGATGCCTTTTGCTCAGCTCTGGGGCCGTCACTCACTGGTAACCTGTTTTGGCAGTTATGACAGACTGGTTTTTCTGCTGTAAGACTTTTCTCTGTGATAAATCAGCACTTTATCCAGAGCAGACTGATAACATGTGGGTAGAAAGGAATGTGGATCGTAATGTGGGGGAGGAATCATTGACTGTGAAGAGCGCTTTGCTGTCCCCTCCCCCCAGGGCTTCCTCTGACTGTCGGCCTGCCCTGTTTGGCCTCAGTTACAGGTGGCAGAAGTGAGGCACACAGGTGGGGGCAGGGTGGCTATGGTCGTGGTGGTGGTGGTTCGTCCTTTGCTGTGGAAGAGGACCGGTGACATCATGTGTCTTAACTCATGCATGACTTGGGATTGAAGTGAGGCAGAGCTGCCCAAAGTTGTCAGCCTCTCTTCCAGAATCATCCAAGTCCAGTGACAGGACCAAAGTCAGGGCTGGAGATGACCGGGAAAGACCTTTGGAGGGCCTTTGCTCTGCCTCAGAGATCCCCGTGGGCCCAGGCCGCTGGCACCCTGATCTCCCCCATCCTTCTCCTTGTGGCCCCTGCGCCTCAGATTCTTCCCAGCTGGGTAGGTCAAGGCCCAGGTGTGTCTGGGGAGGCCGCTGCACACTGAGGCTTAGTCCCTCTGAGTCTGTGTTACCAACACTGCCTGTGTCCCTTCACTACTTCCAGGCCGGTCTCCACTTCTGCCTGTTGGTGCAAAGGTCTGGTTAGTCTCAAATTTCCCTGAGGGCTGAAAGGGAATCCTTGTTCCCCTGTGCTAGGGGATTACTCTGCTCTAGGTTTTAGAGACCGCATTTTGTCCATTTATGGCTAATGAAGCAATGTCTTAGGTGTGCCTGAAGAGAAAGTTTCTAACTGAACACTCCCATGCTCCTCCATGGAGAGGCCCAGGAGGCCCAGGGCCCACATGGAGGTTGTCATGGACGTTGTGTAAGGGCTCCAGAAAGGGAGGCCGAGGAGCTTATGCTCACCATCCTTGAATACTGGAATAAAGGAGTTGGATTATTGGAGCAGCTCCCCGAACAATGACCTACATAGAAGCATCTCCTTTTACCTTCCCCCTTCCCCTCCTCCTTCTCCTTCCCCTCCTCTTGCTCTCTCCCTCCCCTCCCCTCTCCTCTCTTTCCCTCTGTGTTTCAGAGAATGCACATGTGGCTTTTTGTATGCCAGACCTTCTTTCACAATCACTGTGAATAATCGTCTACCCGATATTTAGGAGCCAAAGACTATGTGTGAGAGTCTGAGCGGTGCTGGAGGATCTGCACTCAGGTGAAGATGAGACCATTTTAATTCATTGGTGTGGACTTCTTACTGTAATAAGGTCTGTAGAAACAGTCTTTTAAAAAAGAAAGAGAGTTGCCCCCCCCTTTTTTCTATTGAACAGAAGCATTGGGTTTTAAGGCCCTCTTTTCTAGGGTTATGGTTAGGGTTAGGGTTAAGGCTCTCTTTTCTAAGTTCTAGTTGTATTACTGGCAATATGAGCATGGTCTCAAGTTCTGCAAATGCACCCTGCAAATGCTTCCCTCCCATCACGAGCTTGGCAGGCTGAGGGGAGCAGATGCCGGCTTGTGTAACCCAGAGCAGCTGCCATCAGCTTCCTCCCCAGTCCCACTGGGGCCAGGAGGGATGGGAGCTGATCAGCACTCGGGTGGGAAGTAAGGACCCTGTGGTATCCTGTCAGGGGCCATTCCAGCCTCTCTCTGTCAGGGAGGCTTGTTGGGAGAGCAGCTTGGGGGCTCGGCCTGGGGATGGAACTGTCCCGACTCTGCCATCCCCTTCTCCTTTGACTGTCAATCTTTCCCAACATTAGGGTCTTTTCCATTTCCCATCTTCTTATTATGTCACCAAAGGATTTTCACTTCAGCCTCAGTATCTGATCTTCCAGTGAACAGGTGGGCTTAAAGTCTTTTAGCACTGACTGATCTGACCTCCCTGTTGTCCAAGGACCTCTCCAAAGTCTCCTCCAGTCCCACAATTCCAAAGCACCAATTCCTCGGCTCAGCTTTCCTTTTACCTGCCTCTCACAGATGTGCACTGACTAATATGACTAAGGCAGAAATATGTTTTGCGTGATTGCACATGTATAACCTCTATCAAATTGCTTACCGTCTCAGGAAGGGAGAGGGGAGGGAGGGAGAGAATTGGGAACTCAAATTAAAAAAATGAATGTTAAAAATGGTTTTTGCACACAATTAGAAGAAGTAAGACATTTGTTAAAATAATAAAAATAAAACATTTTAAATAAAAAAGAATATGGCATAAATACTGTTATTTAGATGCTTTGATCAGCATCCAAAAAATCCTGAAAATTAATGAAGAAATCTTGGGGACAGGATTGTTTTGAGTCAGATATACACAGTTTAAGTAAAATTCACCAATCAGAAAAATAATATTCATGCAGAAACTCAAGTCAAGTCATCAACAAGTATTGATTAAATACATTGTGCCCACACTATGCTAAGAGTTGGGTGTACAAAGAGGGCAAAAGCCAGCCCTTGCCCTCAAGGAGCTCACGGTTGAACAGAGAATTCAGCAAGCAAACAAGCGCCATGCAGAAGTTGAAAGTCATTGCCAGTGGGATGGCACTGGCACGAAGGGAGATAGGCAACAACCTCCTGGAAGGAGGGGGATGTTAGTGGAGACCTGGTAGCAATGGGGTGGTTGTTCTAGGCAGGGGAATAGGCAGTGAAAATGCCTACAATGAAGATGGAGGGTTTTGTGGGAGGAATAAGTCAGGATACCATTGTCCTTGAAGTGTAAAGTATGGGGAGATGGGTTGGGAAGGAAAGTCTAAGGAGACCAGAAAGGAAAGAGATCATATTGTTCAGGGCATTAAAAGCCAAAACCAGGATTTCATATTTGATCACGGAGGTAACAGGGCTGAGAGAGAGTGAGGGGTCAAGGTAATGCCCAAGGTGCAAGTCTTGGTGGCTGGGAGGATTATTGCGCCCTTGAGAGTAACAGGAGAATTAGGAAGGTGAGGGCAATAATGAGCTCAGTCTTGGACACGTGGAGTTTAGGACATCCACATAACATCCAATTTGAGATGCCCAGTAGGCAGTTGGAGGTGAGAGCCTAGCGATCAGCAGAGAGGTTAAGGCTGGGTGTATCTGTCTGAGCAGCATCAGCATGGAGGTAAGAAGTGAATCCATGGGGGCTGGTGAGGTTCCCAAGTGGTAGAGTCTTAGAGGGAGGAGAAGGCCTAGGATACAGTCTCAGAGGACAGCCAGGGCTAACAAGAAAGACCTGGACAAAGATTCAGAAGTTGGAGAATGACCAGGGTCACAGAAGGTAGAGAGAAGAGAGGGTGATTAATAGGTGGGTGAAGCTGGGCAGCCCCAAGTCTGCTTGGGGGCATGAGTAGCTCAAGCTTCCTGCACTGTGTTAGTGACATTTTTATTACTTTGGATAACTGACATGTCTGTAAAATAATTGGACTTTAAAAACAGAAAATAAAAACCCAGAATATACAACAGGCCCAAGCTTCTGGCCCCAAAGTGCTGGCTTACAGAATCTGTTTATTCCAGGGCCAGTGAAGGCTCCAAATGCCTTTGGAATGCCCGGTGTTGTTTGCTGTCCTTCCTTTGAAGGCTCCCAGTTGTGATGAATCTTTTGAAGAGCCAGAGGATTTAGTTCTTGGAAACAGAAACATCGTTCAGAGCCAGGTCTGGGGAATAACATTGGCCAAGATGAGGGAAGGCCAGCTAAGTTGTGTGTCTCTGGCTGACGTTCTTCATCTGTACTCCAGGGGCCAGATTTCAAGAGGTCCGTGAACCTGAATGGTGAAAAGTAGTGTCTTGTTCTTCTTCACCCCCAAATGAAATTCAGAATTTCCTTCACTGATGAAGGCAGGCAAGAAAACATGATTTTGAGAAGGGCTCCTTAGACTTCACCAGCCTGCCCCAAATGGGGTGTGCGCGCGTGTGTGTGTGTGTCCCCTCTGAAGGCCATTTCCCAAAATATTGTACGTGTGTTTATACTCCAAAGCTTGCTTACTCTGAGCACAGCAACACTCATTTGGATGTTTCTTAAAAAGCTTGTTTTGTTCTTCATAATATTTGGTTTATTCCGGAGCGTGTGCTGGAGTGTTGGACAGTTCCATACTTTATGTGTTTGTTCCCACAACAGTGGCTCGGCTCTGCATCCCTTTATTACAATAAGGCTTTTTGAAGTGAGGAATTCCCAAGTTAACACCCTCTTTGGAGTCAAACACTTGGCTTTGTGACGGCTCAGACACCGGCCCGTGTTGTCCCTTGTAGTGACAGCTGGATGATGGGGGGGGGGTGTCTCCTTTGGAAGCAGGGCTGGAGAGCCTTCTGGCCATCCATCCATCTGCTCTGCTGAGGCTTCTTCAACCTCATGCTTCCCAGAAAGGCGGGGTCACCGTCACCCATGTGTGTTTTCTTTCCCTTCACTCTTGGTGAACATGTAAATAAATTACACAAAGATATCCTGCCTTTGTCTCTCTTTTGGCTGCTATTTGTCCATCAGGTACCACAATAAAACTCTTGGCTAAAGGTCTACTTTCCAAGTATTCCCTGGCGGTCGGTGTGCTGAGAGAGACTAGGTCTGGGGAGGGCTCAGGGAAGGGACTTGGGGCCTTAAGGCCACACATGGCCTTCTATGTCTTCGGGTGTGGCTTTGTGGCTGAGTTCAAGTTTTACAGAACAAATGCTTTGATTAAGAGGAGTCTGGGCTTGGTCGAAGGGCTGCCACACTTGAGAACCTGGAGGGTCACATGTGACCTCCAGGCTAATTGTGCTCTGTTTTGACCTTATTCATTAGACTTGAGAGTCATAATACACAATTTTTGTCCTGCCTTTGCTTTTCCTTATCCTGGTGCCTGAGCTCTATGTATTGTTGGCTTTTTCTGATTTCTGAGTCCTCTCTGATGTAGACGCTCTTCCCACCCACCTTTGGAGTCTGTCTTCTTCCAAACGCCTCTGTGACGGTTCTTGTTTCCTCACCTTGGCCTTCTCACCCTCCCCTTTTGTGGAGTCTGGGCCCAGCAAGGTGGGCCCTGGGGTTGAGCCATCTGTGATGGCTGAAGCCTGCCTGCTGTTTGTGAGGGGTTTTGGGGGGACTTTGCTGGTACGTTTTTAGGGTTTGTCTTGTTGTAGTGACTGTTTAATATCTTCTCCCATTTTTAAGCAAAATTAGGAGTCAGATGGGAAGCAGGGGCCAGAGCCCTGAATGGAGCAGTGATTTTGAGTATTGGCATCAGAAGAGAACCAGAGAGCCAGAATGGGCAGAAGGTGCCCACGTGCAAGGCCTTTAAAAGTGGGCTGGTCTCATCTTCTCCCCTCTGGCTGGGATGGACTCAATGACCACTTACATGCCATCACTCCAGGATTGTGGCTGGCCTTAGACCCGCAGAGAACAGAGTACAGTGGAGACACCACTTATGGACCAGGGGATTGGGAAAATGGGCAGCAAGCCTGACATCAGGAGAGAGACCTGTCCACGAGGAGGCGCTGCTGGACGGCTATGTTGGTGACCACCAGTCTGAATGATTTTATAGCAGACTGTGCATCTCCAGGGTGGTGATGGCTACCGTAGGTTACTGGTGATGTCACCCTGAAAGAGCCCGGTGCCAGGTTGGCCTCTGCTCTGCTTGAGGTGGGGATGGCAGTGATGATCTGTGAAGAGCCGTGTGCCCTTGGAGGACAGGGCTGGCAGGAAGAGGGTCTCCAGGCCAGGAAGCCGACTGAAAGCTGCCCAAGATCTCAATATTTCTTTCTCATTCATCCTCTGACTCAGCCTGGTTTTGTTCTGCTGTCAGTGGCTTAGAAGGAAAGTCAGGAGCAGAGGCAGAGGCATCCTCAGAGCGGCTGTTGATAAAAGGGAATCTGGCTGGAACAAAAACCATCCCTTGGGCCCCTGCACCTGAAAGCCAGAGACTAGTGTGAGTGGATTCCCCCAGGGGAAGAGTCATTTCAGAATCTGACCTGACACCTTGCAAATGCATTGTATGGAGAGTTGTCCTTCTAAAAAACACATGAAGAATGGAAGTATTCTGGAAGATGCTTCTTATTGTGTCCTGGGTTTCTTTCTAACATGACAAGGTTACCAGTGGGGAACCACGTCACTTTGGCTAAATAGAAATTCTAGCAGAAAATAATTTACAGGCCAGAGGTCAGCCCCATCAGTGCCAAAAGTCTCAGAGAAGCTGGTGCAGAAGGAAGGTTTGATCTGGAATCATCATGGGCCAGGGGAATTGACAGCTCATTTACGTCTGTGTATCGTATGGGAGGCGTGAAAGGCCCAGGGGAGACGGACCTCTCCACATAACAAGTGGGGAAAGCTCTTCTGTTCCAGAGCTTGTTTCAGCTCACATTGAAATCTGCCCATGTCCAGTTAAAGAATAAATGAATATCCTATAAATGCCTAAGCAGAGAAATATTTCCTTCCTTTCAAAAAGGCATTCAGGTCAGGCCAAGATCTAGCTTTGTTTGAAATGGAAGGAATGCTAAAAATGTTCCCAGTATAAATAGGAATAAAATGACCTCCCTTCCCAGACGACATTGTAGCCACTGTGCCCCCCCCCCCCCATAGACGCTTAATAAATCCTTCCTTGGTGTGGGCAGGCAGGTTTTGTAGAACTGAAATGGGGAAGGGAGCTGGTTGTGATTCATCAGCTTCCCACTTCTCGGTCCCAACGTTAGCCTCAGACCTCATCCCCTCACAGTGTGATACCTGAAGTCCCCCTCTGATTTCCCTGGGTACGATTCTTCCTTCTCTTCTTCACCAGGTGTACTGTGCCAGGCTGGTCTTTCTGAAGCACCACTTTCATCGTCCTACCACAATCTGCTCAAGATTCTTCTCTGGCTCCCACCCTATTAGACTCACTTAAGTGGCCCGAGCCTGTCACTTAGGATAGTGTGCCTTGGTTGGGCTGCCTGTGCTCACTGGCTCATCCCTCCTGAAGGTGGCTCCTGGGCCCTCTTGGGCTCCACATGTTGGCAATTGGCTTATATCAGTTAAGTTTTTAGAGGAAATGGTGATGATCCATCTTTTCCCATTGTGAACCTACTAGAAGGGCCCCTGAGCAGGCACTGGTCAGAGGGGAATGTGTGACAGCCTCTCCTGGCAGCCCTAATGTCCACAGACTTTTCCTTTACCTTGTGACCTCAGTAGCCACCAACAAACATAAATGTTTTGATAGATAAAGAAGAACAAAGGGGGCTTGTGAGACCGTGGGCCCCTGTTACTTTGGGGTGCCCAGTCTGGAGGCTCTTCTTTGGGACTTTTTGTTGTCTTTTGTGGCAGGAAGGGCGGACTCTTGGCTGCTCCTTCTTGTCAAAGACAAGGCTCCTCCATCTTCAGGCAGATCTCAGAATTAGCAAGCCCTGGGGACCGAGGCTGAGGCTATTGGGGAGCAAGTTCTTTGGAAAGCCCTCCCCACCAGGAGCCCTCCACTGGCTTTCCTTTGGAAGAGAGCAAGGGGGCCGATGGCCAGAGGTGGACAAGAGCTTGTACCCTTTTAGGGTACAAGCGGCCTCATCCGGGAAGGCTGCCCTATGCAAGGAGGAGCTTCCATTTCCTTTCTTTTTCCAGGGTTGGTCTGTTGATTGCTATTGCTCCTGTTTGCTTTACCATTGTCTTCCATCAGGTTTGGGCATTTAGCTGAGTAGACAGAGGTAGCCTCTGAAGGGGGGAATATTTGGGAAAAGAGCTGGCTCAAGAGCCAGGGGACATGGCCAAGAGTCAGCCGTCCTGACAGCAGGCTGGGCTTAGCCAGACTGTTCCCCTTTTCTGAGGTCCGCCTTCAGTGGCTAGCATCCATGGAGGACCCTGACCTCAGGGCTGAGGGAGAGGGAGGAGCTTCACCTTGGTCAGTAGAGTGTAAGCTCTGTGAAGGCGGGTCCTTGGCACCTCCTAAGCCCTTCATGGCTACCTGCCTGTCCTTTCTTAGTGCATCTCCCAGCTCTGTGTCAGCTCTGACAGACTATGATGGGGTGTTGATGGCGCCACACAGAGCTCCTGCTGGGGCTGAGGTGCTGAGGTGTGGCTAGTTCGAGGGCCAACTTCTCTCCTCCCCTGGCCTGCCTCAGGCACTAGGAGGGAGACAGCTGCCCCCAGAGCAGCCATCACCAGGCATGGTCTGGGAGGCTGGAGATCAGAGAGGCATGGAGCCGGCTCTGTACTGTTTTCTTTCATGGAAGACAGAAGATACCTGGTGATTAATCTCTAATACAGAAACAATTACCACTAGGCAGCAAATGTCATTCACCATTAGTTCAGATTAATTTGGCCATTTTGTGTGGTGGGAAAGGATAGGAAGCCTCAGTGGTCTAGATGGCTTCATGCTGACCCTCAGTTTTCATGGCTTCCCTCTGTGAAATCTCAGAGTCTTAGCTTTTAAGACCTATTGTCTGTAGCCTGGCTAGTCTCACACCCAAGCATTGGTTTCTGCTGGTGTTGGGGATTAGCCCTTGGACCCTCCATGCATCCAGAGGCTGCAGCCCCTTCAGCAGCCTGGGGAGCAGCTTGGGGCTCTCCTTTGCCCAGCAGTGCCTGAATCTGCTTTCTAGAGTCAGCCTGGGGCGGTGGGGGGGGGAAATAGGTTATTCCTTCTAAGAGTTATTCCCCAGGAAAAGGAGGGAGGGGATCTAGGCTGGCAGTCATGACCTAATTGAGCATCCTCTCTAGGCCAGGGGTGAGAGAGAGCAGGACTGATGGGATCCAGGGAGCCATCTTGTTTTGTGAGAAAAGCTGAGGGAAGGGGTCTGGGTCAGCGCTGGGCTCACCTGCAGGTGACTGACCTCATGGGATGTTCTGGGAGCCCCGGAGATAGTGACTGGAGCAACTCTGCTCTACCGCTAGGAATGCTGGGCTCCATTCTCATCCAGCATCCAGGCTGCTACCCCAGGGCATGGTGGAATATGACCAGAAGCTGTCCACTTAACTTGGGGTTTACTGGTTAGATTTCTGCCTCCCTCCCTCCCTCCCTCCCTGCCTCCCTTCCTTCCTTCCTTCCTTCCTTCCTTCCTTCCTTCCTTCCTTCCTTCCTTCCTTCCTTCCTTCCTTCCCTCCCCAAGCCTTAAACCCAGTTCACTCTGAAGCTCATAGATTGGACCACAATAGGTCCCTGCCCAAACTCCACTTAATGCCTGTATTTTGGACCCTCCTGGCTTAGAGGAAGGTCAGTGGTAACTGTTTTTCTTTGGAACGGCAACTCTGAGGGTCTTTCCCTTCCAGCCTGACTTAAAAATTTTTTTGTCTAGTTAAAAGGGCCATCCTTTGACTCACTTCACTGAAGGGGCATCACCTCACTCCAAGTGAGAACCTGAAAAGGCCTCAGCCTACCAGGGCCAGGGTCTTCCATTGCATCCTGAGTCATCTTCAGTCATCCTGATGAATATCTGGCCCCTGGACTCAGACGACTCTGAGGGTAAAGTAAGACTGGTGTCCACCTTGCACAGCCTTCCCTTCATCAAATCCAAGGCAACTTCGAGTCACGTCCTCATTCCCTGATGCCATGGGCCTCTTTGAAAAAGGACAAACACAACAGATTGCTGAGGATTGTGAAGGTGAAAATCCAGGATGGGTATAATGGAAAGAGCCTAGTCCTGGGACGTCCACTCCCACAAGCTAGGGGACCCTGGACAAGTCCCTTCACATCTGTAAGGTGAGCTGGTCCCACCCAGAGCTGAACTATGAAAGCTGTAAGGAAGCTTAGCCATTGCCCTTCCAACCCCTTCCCTTGTCATGTTGGCCAGTCATCAAGCCCTTGTGAAGGGCCCAACATATGCCTGGACTGGCAGGAGGAAAGACAGCCCCTGCCCTTGTGGACCTTCCACTCTAATGGGGGAGACAGCACAGAAAAGAAGGCTCAAAGCAGGGTGGGGGGAGTGCCTGGCTTGGGGCCATGCTAGGGAGCTTCTCCCTGCAGTCTGGTGATGAATGAGGAGGGGGCTGGCCTGGACGCCTCCTTAAATGTGGGAATCCCAAGTGTGAACCCCAGGGAGCCTTCCAGGGTGCAGAGGGTTCTGAGGCCTGAGAAATGTGAAAAATCTGAGAAGAACCAGAGAGGATGTGCCCAGGGGCACAGAGGTCCCGAACTTGGAGCTGCTGTCATGTTCTTTCCACAGTTTTGTGATAGAAGCACAGAACTGTGGAGTTTGAAGGTATGTCGGGTCCATTCAAACCCCTACCTTCCACCCTCACCCCTAGAGACTTCTTCATCCTCAGGTTATTGAATACATCCAATGAGGGGTTCCTCCTCACTTCTGGGAACAGCCCAGTCCACTCCAGGATGTTCTTTAAAAAAAAATTGATGTGCTTTGTTTTTATATGACAAACATTTAGAGATTGCCCCCAATCCACGGGAGACACCTTGCGACAAAGTAAACAATTAGGCAAAACTAAGGACGCTGTGGCCTCGTGTGAAAGTGTGTGCAGGTTCTTCTTCTCTGGTTAACACAATTTCTTGTAGATAACAGAAATTTATTTTCTCTCCTTCCCATTCCCAACTCAGTTGAACAAAAGAGAAAAGAGCAAACTCCTTGTAACAAATACGTATTGTCTTGCACAAGACATCCCTCATTGGTTGTTTACATACATGCATATCTGTATTATGTCTGGTCTTTACAGAAGTCTTCAAAATTGTTCACATTAGCCTTTCCACAGTTCTTTGGAATCATCTATTGACCCGTCTCTTATAGCACAATTCTATTCATGTCCATATACCATACCTTGTTAAGCTATTCCTCAATTGGTAGACATCCAGATATCTTCCACTTTTGCCTCTGCAAAATGAGCTGTTACTAATAGTTCTGTGCACCTATATTGCTCTCCTTAATGGGCCCCATTTCTGGCATGTAGTAGGTGCTTGCTTGGTGTCTGCTGATGATGGTCTCTGTGCTTGGCTGGGCACTGGTTCACATTTTTGCTAGTGAGTTGGCTAAATCGTCAGTAGCATCTATGAATCTGCAGATGAGACAAAGCTGGAGAAAGGATTGCAGGATTCAGGAAGGTCTCCATGGTCTAGAGCACTGAGCCACGTGAAAGTGAATTTATTGGGGTTTTGTTTTTTTAATCCCAAATATGAAGTAGAAGAGGGGCCTAACATCATTTGGTCTGAGGGGAATGCTTCTTGAGCTCTTGGTTTGTGTGATATGGCAGTCAAGCCAAAGTCTACTGCCAGTGTAAGGGCATTAGGAGGCAGATCTTTCTGTGGCTGGAGGGCACAGGCCACTCTCCTCTGCCCTGGTCAGACTGTTTTGGAAATATGGTGTTCCTTCAGATCTGGGGGCCAGGATATTATAGGATATAATAGAATAGCATCCAGGGGAAGGCAGCCTATTCAGTGTGAGGCCTCAGAATCGGGAAGTAGAGTAGGGTTAAGGGAATGGGGATGTTTAGCCTTGGGAAGGAAGCATGAGGGTGGGGGACAGGATTGCTCTCACTGCGTACTTAGGGCTGTTACTTAGGATCCTATTACTTAGGATCCTGTTACTATTGTGGCCCCATAGGGCTGGACCAGCCACAATGGGCAGACTCCATGAAACCTCAAGACTTTGGGCCAACAGGCTAGTTTGGGATGGATGTCTTGATGGCCATCATGGAGAGCAGCTGGCTCCATGCTGTTTGGCTGGGATCACTGGGCCTTGGTCCTGAGTTTTCTATTTCAGGAATGGGGTGGTGGGTCCTGGAGCTCATCAGGACCCTGACTCCTGCTACGAGATGGGTTGTCCTAACATCTTTAGCCAAATGGGGCAATTAGCTCCTTTCTGACTGTACACAGTGTGATTTTTTCCTTCCCCTTACATGTGTATCATTGCCATAGAAATAGCAGGAGAAATTCAACACTGTGAATGGTGGTAGTTTGGGCAGTGGCAAAGTATTGTCGGTTGGGAAATGGTGGCTTCATGGCATTCAAGGCATCTTCCAAGATGCTCCTCATTTTCTCCCATTGTCATCATATTGAATTTTTTCTTTTCCTTTTTCTTTTTGGAGGGGGGAAGGCAGGGCAATTGGGGTTAAGTGACTTGCCCAAGGTCACATGGCTAGTAAGTGTTAAGTGTCTGAGGCTGAATTTGAACTCAGGTCCTCCTGAGTCCAGGGCCGGTGCTTCATTAACTGCGCCACCTGATTTTTTTCTTCAGTAAGCATAGCTTGAGTCCTGGTAATTGGCTGCATGGGATAAAGGCTTCTTTTTGTTAGCATCCATTTATTGCCTTAAAAATAAGTAAAGCCTCACGTGTGGGAAGCGAGGAGGTTTTAAAATGGAGAATGGAAAGTGTTTCCAGGTCTCCCGGCTTTTTCATGCTGTTGGGACTGATGGCGACTCTGATTTGGTTTTGATTAGCATACTTTTGGCAAGACTTGATTTTGTTAATCTAGACTTTGGAGGAAAATCACTTAGTTCAAAAGCATTGCTTCCCAAGCCCAGTCCTGTGCTCACTGTGACTGATTCTTACTCTTCACTGCATCACTACAGCATGTGGAACTTTGAGAATTCGGGGAATTTCAGTTATTCAATCTGTCACCAGTAGGAGGGGCCTCCTATGTGTCCAGCGCCATGCTGGGGTCTGCAGCTACTAAGAGGGTAGCAATGCCTCCTACTCCCAAGGAGCTGGCATTCAATGAAGAATCAGCTATGGAAATGAGCCTATCCATAAAGAATATCAAGTGATCTGGGGCAAACCTGAAGGTGTGAAATACAGGGTAGCCAGTGGGATGGGCATCGGGAAGGGCTTCCCGCAGAAGGTGCTGCCTGTGCCTTCCACCACTTTACACAGAAAAAAGGGGCTCCAGGAAGCTGAGGCAAGAAGAGAGGGCATTGCAGGCAGGTCGGATGGTCAGTATGTGAAGGGCCAAAGGAATCCAGGAGTAACTTCTCTGTACTCGTCTTATTGGCTCATGCATTTCAAGCTGGGGAGGACCTGAGGTCTCTCTCCAACGAGTGGGGGAATGAGCCAGGGAAGCACGGCCGGGTCTGGGGCCAGCTGGATCTAGTCTCTCTCTGTCAGCCTATGGACCCCCTTTCAGCATCATATTTTTAAATGCAGAAAACACAATGCTGACTAGTAGAAGGGATACCAACGGGCAGTGAAAATCCAAGTGTAGTTTGTGCCCCTCCGCTCCATCTCCAAATTGCTTCATGGACCAGGTTTGTAAAATCCTAAGTGTCTGTCAGGGGCTCAAACTGGAGCTGGGGTGGGAGGCAGAGAAGAGGGCGCAGTAGAGAGGAAGAGGGGGCGTGGGGTGTCTAAGCAGCAGACCGACTCTGAGCTGGCCATTTTATCAGGAAGGGGACTTCTCTTGGGTGGTGTTAGATTTCAACCCCTACCATTATGTGGGTTCATAATAATGCAGCAATTACTTCCTTATACATGATAACCTAACTCATATAACATTTAACCTAAGCTCAGTTTTCTTGCTGTCTTTCAGACAGAAGCAATCTCCGCCAGTCAAGAGACCCGCCAAAGTGTTTCACCATGGATATAGATGATGAAGAAAATATGAGTAAGATTTAGGTCTCTATACTGTAAAACTAGCTAATTTTCTAGAAAAGCCTTTTATCTTTATAAACTTATACAAGACCAGCTTAAGGGACATCTTTTCCAAATGGCAGGGCCAGTCTGCTTTTAACCATGAATGGCATTTTTAAAAAATGATTTCGATGTCTTCTTGCTAATGAAAAAATCATACCCATTTCCCTCAAAGCCAAGTTGGAGCCCAGTGGAATTTACTGGCTGCCATTGTATGCAACTGATACAGAGTTTCACACACAGCACTTGTGTTGCCCCTGCAGCTACTACACTGGGATTGCAAGCAGTGCATAGGTCCCTTGGCTGGTGGGGCAGCTCTTCTGTTTGGGGAGCAGGGTCCTGACCAATAAGTCCCCAAAAAACATTACATGTATTTGCGGTTCTCTTTTTGGTGGGGCAGTTGGGATTAAGTGACTTGCCCAAGGTCACACAGCTGATTTTAAGTGTCTGAGGTCAGATTTGAACTCATGTCCTCCTGACTCCAGGAGGAGTGCTCTATTCACTGCACCACCTAGCCTCCCCTGTGGTTCTCTTCTTAATCTCATCCTAGTTTAGGATGTCCGTGCTTTCCTGATTCATCTCAAAGCTTAAATTCTGGCTCACTAAAAAGTAATAAAATAGAGGGTTAATCCCGCAAATTTAAAGAGACTGGACACACTGAGGCTCTTATCAGCCGGGAATGGGCCCTGAAGGCTGAGCCCAGTTCATACCAACAGCCCAGGGGCGAGGCTGGCCAGGAAGTGACCTTTCCCTGAACACATCAGGTTTCCTGACCACTGCCTCTGTCCTTTCTCTGTCAGCCATCAGCAGGAGGCCCCAGGTGCACACGCAGGTGTGTGTGCATGTGTGTGTGAGTGTGTGTTTATATGTCTTTGTGTGTGTGCATATGTGTGTTTAGGTGTGTGAGTGTGTGTTTACATGTGTCTTTGTGTGTGCATGTGTATGTTTACATGTGTGTGTATTTACATGTGTTTGTGTATCTGTGAGTGTGCGTATGTGTGTGTAAATGTGTCTGAGGGAGGAGCAGCTGAGTCATAGGGAAGAGCCCTATTTTTCCTACATCTGAAGAATTGTGAATGTACGAATGTTCCCTCCCAGCACTGACTATACATATTTAATAAAATGAACTGAGAAAAGATTGCTTTTCTGTCTGTTGAATAAAATGTCCCCTAGCCTCCGGCTGCCCTGGTCGTCCCTCCCTGCTGGAGCTCTTGGAGCAGGCTTTGGGCACGTTAATGTGCCTTCCATGACCCCATGTAGTCACTGTTTTCTTTGCCAGGGCAGAGGCTGCTAGCCCCACCCTGAGGGCCGGGTGTCCCATCTGTTGTCTCCTTAGACCTTCAGGAGCAGTCCTGTGGGAGTCGCAGGATCCAGGGTCTTTCTCCCTTTCTTTGATTATGGGGTCATCTTCCCAGCATGGTTCACACTGAGACCCTGAGCTTTCTCGCCTTAGACACGTTGTCTAAGTCACACCGGCCACGGCCAGGGGGGCCTTCGGGAGCTTAGTGGCCGTACTTTTAAAGGGAAGCTGTACCCAAGGCTTGCCTTGCCCTCCCTGGCCGGCTGGCGTGTGTCTGAGCGTGTGCGGTCCTTGGTCTTCACTCTCTTTAGACCAGCATTGTTCCTGGCCCCCGGAGAGAGCACCTGTGTCCCACTGCATCTTAGCAAGTGGGCAGGGTGATCTTTCTCTGAAGTCCTTTCTGGCTTCAGGAGTCTGTGGTCAATGACCCTGTCTTTAACACGCCATGAAATCAAGGACCAGAGACAATATCAAAGCCCTGAGAAGCAGGAAGTCAGCTCTGCTCAGGTCAGTCACATAAACTCTTGCGCTGCACAGCAAAGCGGCCTCCCTGGCTACCTGGCGAGCAGCAAGAAGGGTCGCCTATAAAATAGTATCACCAAACTATGACCCGGCAGGAAAGTCTTCTTTTTAAGCAACAAAGCCTGAAACTAGTCGGGAAATGTGTATCCATTGCCTTTTGGGAATTTTAAAATGAAGATTCCAGTAAGAGAATCTTCCTGGGGAAAGGCAAACCTGGTCCTTCTCTGGAAGGGCATGCCCCTGGACATGAGCATGTGCAGGATGGCTTTTGACCTAGGTGAAGGAGAAGCAGTGACTTGGCCACAGCCAGCCCCTCCTGCTTAAAGGCCCACGGCTGCCCCTGGCCATCCTCGGCCCGGTAGCTGCTTCTTGGCTCTTAGCATGCAGGGAGTCACTGAGGAGTCGGGGTTGGAGGAGCCGAGAAAAGGCTGAGGGCGATGATGAGCCACTGGGGGATGTTTGTTTCAAACTCAATGAGACTGGAGCGTTTCTGATCTTCCCAGGCTCTCTGAGAAGCCCTTTCTCCGAGGGCTCACCCTGACCGAGCCCCTGTGTTTGCCACCCTACAGAGACCTTTGGTCACAGCCGGTCATCACACATTTCCAGCCAAGCGCATGTCGGGTGAACTGCGCACAGCAGAGAAAACTGAGCAGACCATTTGCAGGATCCCACCTCCAGGGCTGGGGTCCCATCCTTCATTATACCCTTTTCCAGGGAAACAGCTTGTCTTGCATGATTTACAGAAAAGCAGTCTATGCCTAATATCCCTCCCGGCTCTTCCCAAACATCGCTTATTGGACACCTTTGATATGCAGGGCACATGACACATGAGGAAGCCTGCGGCACAGCTGTGGTTCCCAAGGGCAGGTGAGGCCCAGAGTTAAATAATGATAATTCATTCCTGTCGGCCGGAGTGTGGAATGGAAGACACCATGGTCCTTTCTGTCTTCAGGCCAGCTTGGGGCCCATGTCACTCCTGCCTGCCCCTAAGAAATCTTCTCTGAGATCCTCAGGGGGATTCCTTTGGGGCTGGTGGTTTGGAGGGCAGGGTGAGAGGGTGGCTCTGGGGGCCAGTGTCCTTCTTTGTCCTACCTCACACCCACTTGGCAGGCCATGCATGGCACTGGGATGGGGGCACCTCCTCTGTGACACACAGGGTAGTGCTGGGAGGGGCCAGAGCCGCCGGCCTGGTCACCCGGCAGTAGGCCCAGCCAAGCCAGCTCATTACGTATCTTTCTTTTAATGCAGATTGGACTGAAGAGGTGGACTCTGGGACGGCAAGTGGGGCTGTACTGGTGGTTCTAGCTGGGCCGGGGCCTATACACCCCCAGGGAAGCCAACAAGGAGACAGGCATTGTTTTAAGCACCTGCTGTGTGTACGCCAGGCCCTCTGCTAAGCATATTACAATTATTGTCTGATGTCATCCTTGCAGCAGCCCTTCGAGATAGGTGCTGTTGTGATTCCTACTTATGTATGGGGAAACTGAGGCAAGTGGAGGTTAAGTGATTTGCCCAGGGTCACACTGCCAGGAAGTGATTTGAACTTGGGTTTTTCTGACTGCAGGCCGGGTGCTCTAGGCACTTTAGTGCCCCCTGGCTGCTCCGGGGCCCACAGTCTGCTGCATCTAGCATCTTTCCGGGGTCCTCTTTAGTTCAGAAATGCTCCCTTTCTGGCTTGGAGGACAGTCCTCTAAGGCATAGGGCTGGCGTCTGCTTGGGGCTCCTCAGAAGCGGCCGGCCCCACGGGCAGGCAGGGACCAAAGGAGATGCCCTTCTTCCTTTCCACAATTATTTCTCCACCACTCAAGCTGCTTCCTTTTTGCTGGTGACACAGCCCCAGAGTCCACCCTGCTCCCCAACTTTGCATTCACTTTCTCCTCTGCTGTTCACACTCTTCCAGGAGCATCATCTACCCCTGAGACAGCCGAGTCTTCACTAGTACAGCCTGGTCAGGACCTTGCCCACGTGGCCAGCTCCCCGAAGTCCAAGAAAGGGTCAGAATGGCCAGGATCCCCAGGCCGTGTCATGGGGTTTGGGCTCTTGGGGAAGTATTGGTTGGACTCAGGGACTGTGGAGGAGGGCTGACCAGCTCTCATGATGGAGACAGCTTAGGGAATCTCCCGTTCCTCCTTTTTCTGCTCTGTGTTGTTGATATCACCCTCAGCCTTCAGCTGCCGTGGAGGGGCTTTACCTAGGCCTAGATTTGGGGGTGACCCAAGAACAGAGAAGCCCCTTCCCAAGGTCTGTGGAAAGACTTCAGCACAGGGGAGCAGGACCCTTTTGGCGCAGCCCTTGGGCATAGAGAGGGGCAACATGCTGCTGGGAACATGCTTGAAGGAGACAGGTCCCCAGCTTTGCCCTCAGAATGCTGCCTTGACACCCTTGGAAGGTTTTCACTTGGCTTGTCTTTGTCCATAGTCAGGAAACAACTTTCACAAGCCAACTAAAAGTGAACAGATCAGAGTAACTGCTTTGCCTCACCAACATGACCCTTTGGGGGGCTGTTCATTAAACAGCAAAATAATATGAATTATTGAAATATTAATTTCTGCTCAATAAAAACATCCTGGAAATTGGCTTGCCCCCAGTCCTACCTCCCAGGGCTAGGTCCAAAATGGGCAGAAAGTAGCCTTGTCGACAGATCCTAGTTTGGGTGGGGTCATCCATCATCCCCTGATGCCAGTTTTCTGGTTCCGCCCTGTGTATCTTCCCCCAAGGGTCTCAGCAAAATGTCCATCAGACCAAAAGGGCTTGGCAGTGTCTGGGGCTGCTGGGATTCCTCCAGTGCTCCCTAAAGCCACCCAGAGCTGCAGGACAGCCCTTGAAGTAAGGGATTGGAGGCTGCTTTTGGTGACAGCTCCAGAGCCGCTGACGTCCCTTCTATTTGCGCGGGTGATGTTCTTTGTCCTGTCTCAACCTCTAAATCTCCATTCTGGCTCTGTTTCTCTTCTTTGTTTTTTGAGCACCAAAAGGAGTAACCTATCGAGCTTTTGCTGGAGGATGTTATAAATGAAAATTTAATCATCATTCCATCAGCTTTGTCAGCTGGGAGAAGTGGTGTGTGTGTGCTTGGCAGGCGGTGGGGAAGGCCCTTTTAAGTCAGTCCTCGTGGCTTCTATTACCAAACTGAATGAATCTGCTACTGGAAATCAGAGCTCTTAAAAGGGGGAGATCGGGAGCCTTGGCCTAGGACTTGGAGTAAGGATTGGCTTTTTCATTGGTCTACCTGAGGCTAATGGTCACACATTTGGGATGGTTTCCTTAGCATCATGAAAACCAGCCCTCATTGGGAAGGAGAAATGGTCCTCTGGGGTAGTTACTGCATTTTGGGCTAAATGTCTAAAAAGGCCGGTTATTTGGATTACCTAAAAATTTTCATTGTGGATTTTTCTAACATATTAAGAGAAATGTTTTGAAGATTGGGGGCCTTCACCTTTTAAATACACTTTTCAATACTATTTTAAATCTCTCCAAGCATTTGCCCATATGCTTCATGGTAAATCCTGACAGTCAAATTTAATCAGAACAGGAAAAGTGAATCATTTCCCCCATCTTTGAAGATAAACCATAAATAAATATGAGAATTTGTGATTTTTTCTTCCTTTTTGAAGCCAAGATAGCCCTACCTTTGCCATGAGTTTAGTGATTTTATTGGGGGGGCTGAATGCCAGTTTTCCATCATGACCCAAAATCAGGTTCCCCTCCATGGCATTTCTCTGGGATGATATTAAAAACCAAGAAGGAAGAGACAGAGTGACACACTTGTCTGCTGAGGAGATTCTCTGTTCCAACTTTTTGCTTCTTTCATAGATGGAACTCTCTTTAATGAAGCACCCTATGGCGTCAGAGCTCAGTGGTGTTCATTGGGTAGACAGAGACTGGAAAGCAGGGCTCCAGTCCCCTCTTCCCCCAGCCCAAAAGAACAGGCACCAGCTACACAAACAATTTCTTGTGCTAGTAAGTGAGTATGTGAACCAAAGTAAAGACTCAGAGTAATTGAATATTTATACCTGCAAAGCCAATTAGCTGCTAAATACCTATTTCTAAAGAGCATTGTTTCTCTTCAAAGTGGTGCCTCAATTAAACCCTACAAACTAGATTCTGGTCAAATAAAATGGAAAAAAAAAGTAGAACTAAAGCAAAAGCCCGTTTTTCCTAGTGTTGATGGTGAATTGCCATTCCATTAGTATCCTTAATGGAAAGGTCTTCCATTGGCCACCTGCCACACTTCCCTCTGGGTGGTTCCCCAAAATGTTGTAGGGCAAGGTGCTTTCACCCCAGCAGCATGGATGCCCATCCAAGTGGGAGCTGCTGCACCCACCCTTACTCCTAGCCAGTGCTTGGGGCAGAGGCTGGTTGGGGTTGGGTCCGCCAGAAGAGGAGGCTTGGGGAGCACACATCACTTAACCAGTTACAAAGAGAGATGAAGGAATCTATAAATTTTGCATTTACAAGGTCCTACAACGAAGGCGTTGTAAGTTACTCTTTTGGGCACCACAGGTTCCAGCAGCACTGAGGTCAAGGAAAACCGCAACCTGGACAACGTCCCGCCCAAAGACGGGGGCACCCAGAGTGCCGGGGAGGTGGCTCAGCTCACCAACGGAGGAGGTGGTGGTGTCGGCAGGAAGCGGCCCCTGGAGGATGGCACCAACGGCTACCCCAAGTTTCGTCTGAAGAGGAGGAAGAAGATCCCAGGGCCCATTTTACCGAAGAATGCTCTGATGCAGCTTAATGAGATCAAACCAGGCTTGCAGTACAAACTCCTCTCCCAGACTGGACCAGTGCATGCGCCTGTCTTCGTCATGGCCGTGGAGGTGAACGGACAAGCCTTTGAAGGCTCAGGCCCCACCAAGAAGAAGGCCAAGCTGCACGCTGCCGAGAAGGCCTTGCGCTCTTTTGTCCAGTTCCCCAATGCGTCTGAGGCCCATCTAGCCATGGGCAGAACCCTCTCTGTCAATACCGACTTCACCTCGGATCAAGCCGACTTCCCTGACACCCTTTTCAATGGATTTGAGACCCCCATCCAGTCGGACGCTCCCTTTTATTTGGGTTCCAATGGAGATGGCAGCTACAGCCCCAGCACAGACTATGGCATGCCAGTGTCTGCTGCCCCCAGTGCCCTGATCCAGGCACCCCTTCCCCTCCCAATACCCTACCCATCTGCAAGCGGCAAGAACCCCGTGATGATCCTGAATGAGTTACGGCCAGGCCTCAAGTACGAGTTTCTCTCTGAGAGTGGGGAGAGCCACGCCAAGAACTTTGTCATGTCGGTGGCCGTGGATGGACACAGCTTCGAGGGGTCAGGGAGAAACAAGAAGCTGGCCAAAGCCCGTGCTGCCCAGTCGGCTCTTGCCTGCCTCTTCCACATGCAGCTGGACCAGACGCCATCTCGACAGCCCATCCCCAAGGAGGGCCTCCAGCTACATCTGCCACAGGTGAGGTCCTGGGAGTGTGGGCCACCCCTGCAAGGGAATCTGGGGGATTAGCATTGTCTCTTCCATGTAGCATAAGACTCTTAACCTGTCTTCAACCCTAATTCACCAGCAGCACTTGCTGACCAGTTTCTATTGTGTATTTACTTGGTTAGAAAAGCAGAGAATGAGAGACAGGCCGTGGAGCCATAGAGACGCTCTCTCTGGAGCATCCATTGGCTTCCAGCCCCGAAGAGCCCCTAAGGCTTCATCCAGAATCTCGCAGCCATTCCTGGTGCCGTGGTCCTTCTTTTGGAGGTGTTCATGGCGAATCAGGTCCCTGTGGGCTGCAGAGTGGAGATAGTAGGGCTCCTTGGGCCCTGGCTAGCTCTGACATGCTTGTGACCCTTATAATGCTCCCTGCATGTGTTCTCTGTTTCCAGGGGTTGGGGGGGAGGCAAAGACAGGGCCCTTCTGTGCCTCACAGAGCGAAGCTTCTCCAGCACCCAGAACGATGGCTAGGTTCTAGATGTCCCTCCCATCCCCACCAAACAAAGCCTCTTCTGGAGGGGGCCCCTCAAAAGGTTGATCAGACAGAAAGTCTTTTGTCCTTCCCTTTCCTGAATGTACCTGTTCCGCCTCCCCCATTTGAGTAATAGCTGCAGTCCTCTCCCCTGGGAGGGAGTCCACCGGCAGCTCCCCTCTGCTCCTCCCGTGGCTCTGCCTCCTTTACATTTTACTGATGTGGATGAGCTGGTTGAAGGACAATATGGACTTAAGAGAGATGATCAATTCTCCTTTTCCTTTTCCATGAGTGTTATTCTTTCTTTCTTTTGCTTTTTGGAGGGCGGTTGGGGTTAAGTAACTTGCCCAAGGTCACATGGCTAATAAGCGTTAAGTGTCTGAGGCTGGTATTGAACCCAGGTCCTCCTGACTGCAGAGCAGGTGCTCTCTTCACTGCACCACCTAGCCACCCCAGTGTTATTTCTGATAGGAAAGTCAGGTCATTGAGAGAGCTGTCCCTCAGAAGCAGGGACCTGAGGGGAAGCTGGGAGCGCTGAAGGCCCCTCTGAGACAGCCTGCCATTCCATGCATCCTTTCCTCTTCTTGCTTGTCTTCCCAGGCCCAGGGCACCCTCCCCCCACATCTACCCCAAGGAACATCTCTCTTCTTGTCCTGCTCACACCTTCCCTGGAGATGAGAGGGACTTTGCTGCCCTCCCTCTGGAGGGGGAAATAACCCCCTTATAATGTGAGGCCACAAGAAATCCCATGACATGCCTACAGCTGCCCGGGTTGTCAGAAGCATGGCTGGACTTGGAACTGATGCCCCAGGGATGGAGGGGGGTAAGCTGGGGAGGGAGCCCAGGGGGGAGCCCAGAGGGGAGACCCTGCTAGCAATCTGCTCCTTTGTTGTCTCCACTCTTCTCTAGGCCTTCTGGTCTGATGGGAACATAATGTTTCAGGTGGAGAAGCTGGTGCCTAATGATTTCCTTTTTTTTTTTTTTTGGCTCCTGTTCAAAATCTCTGTTCCACTTTCCTGATAAGATGTCTTCTCTGTGAAGCTCAAGGTTGGCTGCTGAGGCAGCACGCATTTCTGTTGAAAAAATTAGAATCTGTTAGAGCTGTTGTTGGGCACATTGGAATAGTGTCTGTGAAACTCTTTCCAGAATTGGCCTGTAGTTCCCAGTAAAAGGGATGGAAATGATGTCATTTTGCCAAAGGTGACCCAAGAAATGTCATTTCAATGTAAAAATGATGCCCTGAAGTTTGGATAAAACAAAGATCACCCTTCTTTGGTGGGTCGCTATCCATGGTGGCTGAAAGCTCCCTGTCTGTTGGTCTCTTGGCAGGTCTGCACTTTGTCAAAGGGATATTTTTGGAGGCAGTGTGGTGCAGTGAGTGGCCCTTAAGACTTGGAGTCAAGGAGGCCTGAGTTTGAATCTTGCGACTCATGAGCAAGACACATCACCTCTCTAGGGCTCAGCTTCCTCCTCAGTAATATGATGAGCCAGCCCCCATGATTTCCAAGGTCCCTTCTGGCTGTAAAGCCAGGACTCTCTGAGCCTCTGAATTATTATTATTATTATTATTATTATTATTATTATTTTGCTTTTTGGAGGGGGAAGGGCAGGGCAATTGGGGTTAAGTGACTTGCCCAAGGTCACACGGCTAGTAAGTGTGTTAAGTGTCTGAGGTTGGATTTGGACTCAGGTCCTTCTGACTCCAGGGCTGATGCCCTGCTGATTCACTGCACCACCCAGCCGCTCCAAGCCCCAAATGAAGTTGGAGATATGTTCTGACCCAGTCTGTCCTTGCTTCGTCTCAGCAGAGCAGCACTATCAAAGGAGGTACAGAACATCCTTAGGAGTGGGCTGCATGCACCCCGGCCAGTCCCTTGCCTCACATTTCCTTTAGGAAGGCTCAGGTCTCATTCTGGATCCTGAAGAAGTAGCTGCAGTGATGGGTGTGGCCATGTGTCTGATAGCCCCTGCTGCTACTGCAGGCTTGTCTGGGATAGGAAATGCTCATTGTCTCCTCAATAGCCATTCAATAGACAGTTGTGGTTTTCTGGTTCTCCGGAAGAGCTCAGAAAGCTGTGGTTGCCAGAATGCCCTGCCCAAGCCCTCTGTTGAAGCAAATGGCCTCACACTCTAAGGGAGTGGGGAGACTCAGGCAGAAAGTGCCCTTGTCCAGGGCTTCTGGGCTAGTGGGCAGAAAGCCTCGCTCCCCTGTCAGTCCTGAGACTACCTGGTGGCTCAGGGCCCTGGGGAGGGCTGAGGGAGGACCAACCAAGCAGCCGTCCATCAGTCTAGGGTTCAAGCAGACATAAAGCATCTGCACATGCTTTTGTGATGGGGAAGCAGCAAAGGGAATAGAGACGTAGCCCCTTCCCTCGGGAAGCTTCCATCCAAACCTGCTGGAAAGCTCGGGGCTCTGTATCTGTGGCCTATGGCTCATGCTGCCTCTTCTTTCCTCCCATTCAGAGCTAGAACAGGAATAAATCAGAAAGGACAATAAGACACCAACATGTGACCAAGCCGTGCTTCCCTCCCAGAGCTCCCCACTTCTGCAGAGGCAGAGGGCTTCTCATCGCAGCTCTTCTTCTGGGCCGAGCTCGGTCATTGCCAAGAGGCAGCCAAAGACTCCACAATGCCCAGAGCTCTGGGCCTCGAGTTCAAATCTAGCCTCACACACATATTGACAGTGTGACCCTGAGCAAGTCATTTAACCACCGCCTGCCTTGGTTTTCTCAGCTGCAAAATGGGAATAATAAGACCTGCCTTGTAGGGCTGTTGTGACACTGAAATAATATTTGTAAAAAAGGGCTCGACACAGTGCCTGGCACACAGTAGGCCTACATGGATGCTGATGCCATCGGGGACATTTCCTGGCCAACACTTCACTCCCCGCTGCTGTCTGGGACCCTGCTCACGGCCTGTCTCCCGCAAGGGTCCATCTTCCGCAAGGTGACACCCCAGGAGTGGCTCCAGCAGGGATCCCTGCACTCTGAGCCAGATGGGGCGACCTTGTGACGGATATCCGTCATCAGAGTGAGGCCGGCAGAGGGGAAGGCAGAGTCAGGCGGGCACTGCTCACACAGCTGCTGGTACTTCAGACCCAGCACCATGCACTGAGCCTCTTTGGGGTTCATTCAGGTCACCAAGCTTGAAGCCTACAAGGGTGAGTTACTTGGTCATTATCAGAGTGGCTCACCCAGTATTAAACCTGTCAATCAATCAACCAATAAACATTCGTTAACAACCTACTACACACCAAGCCCTGTGCTAAGAGCCTGGGATACAAAAAGAGGTCAGTCAATAACGAGACCATCGTAATCAAACAAATATATACAAGGCAAGTTATTCAGAGGATAAATCACTGTTTGGTTGTTTAGGCGTGTCTGACTCTCTATGGCCCCTTCTGAGGTTTTCTTGGCAAAGTCACTGGAGGGCTTTGCCCTTTCCTTCTCCAGCTCATTTTATAGATGAGGACCCAAGGCAGAGTTAAGTGACTTGCCCAAGGTCACACAGCCAGTGTCTGAGCCTGGATTTGGACTCATAAAGATGAGTCTTTCCTATTCCGAGCCCAGAGTTCTATCCATGGGCCCCTCATTGCCCTTGGAGGAGAAATAGGAAATACCAAGCTTAGGGAAGGCACTGGGATTGAGGGGGGTTGGGGAAAGCTTCCCAGAGAAGGTGGGATTTTAGGTGGGCCTTGAAGGAAGCCAGGGAGGTCATTGGTCAAGCAGAGGAAGGAGAGCATTCCAGACCTGGGGGACGTTGGCCAGAGACAATGGCCCGGGTTCAGAGATGGGTCCAGGTGCTTTGCTAAGCTCAGGAGCTGCAGGGTAGGGGCTGATGGGCTTCGGGACGGGCCATTTCCTGGCCGTTTCCCAGTGCATTGACTAAGTATAGACCCTACCCGTGCTTTTTGTTCCTGCCTCCAAAGACTCCTTGTCAGATGCCCAAACTGATTTCTCGTGTATTGGACCAGCCAGCAGTACAGAGCAGCATGGTGTTTTTTCTCAGAAGGCTTTGGGGCAGCTTGAGCGCTCACCTGCCTTGGGTGGCTGCCTTCCACCTGAAGCTTCTCTTTATCCTGGGGAGGCTTGCAGGGCCTCCAGCGCTTTGCTGGTTTGCATTTCAGGCTGGCTCATTTCCTAATGCTTGAGCCTTAGATTGTCCTCTAACGGCATCTCTTCCATTCTGCTTTTTGCCTTAGCCATTTCCTGGTTTGCCGTTCTGTTCCACTTACTATATTCATTCCAGCCACTGTGTCGATAATCCGTCCCTTTGCTCTCTGGGCTGCTTGAGTGGTTTAATTTTCCCTCAGTTTTTCCCAAAGAGTCGTAAATCTCTATCCTTCCACCCTGGGCTATAACATCAATTTCCAAAGTACAGCAGATGGTGGTGACGTGCCTTGGTCTGTGTGATCACGTTTTGGAGGTGGTCATGAGCCACAAGCTTCCTCCTTCCATCTGAATCCTCTCTGTGATAGGACTGCAGTCAGCCAGGCAAGCAACAGGCACTTCTTATTTACCTGCAACTAGGTGCCAGGAAGCAGCGCCACCTTATCCTGCCTTAAGAGGGGGACGGTATCTGGGCTCTGGGAAGTCTTCATCTCTCTGGTCTCAGCCCTGCTCAGAATCTTATCTGCAGGATAGTGATGAGTTTTAGGTAGGGCCCCTTAGGGAGGCCAGGAGAGCGTCTGGGGCTGGTGAGCAAAACAGCGAGGGACCTCCAACCAGGGTGCAGGAATGAGGGAACACTTTGGTTGGGTGGGGGCCAGGGGAGGGGTGGAGAGGAACACGTTAGCGGCCTTCAAGGCTTTGAAAGGTTGTCATTTGGAAGAAGCAGGAAACTTTTTTTTTCTTGGCCCCAAAAGACTGAAGCAGAAATCGTGGGTCCCAGGGATAGGGAGATGCTCTTTACAATCTCTGCTTCCTAACAATTAGTGCTCTCCTGTGGTGGAGGGGACAGCCATAGCAGAGAAGTAGCCCCTTTCCTGAAGTGTCTTTCCACCAAAGCTGTAGAGAAGGCTGCTATTTCTGAGGTAGATGGGATGGTTGGAACTCTGGGGGCTTCTCCTTAGACTGTAATTCTCACCAACAGCCTTTTCCACGTAATCTCATTCTTCGAGTTCAACGTCCTCCCCTTTACCCACAGGCCTCACAGGGTGTCCATCCACATACTGGCCTGATCACAAAAAAAGTCGTCCAGCCCTATAACACTAGAGGATAGGCCAGCTTATGACATCCCCAAGGTAGCTGGCAAGGAAGCCATAGAGTTGTTGTAAGGTTTCAAGCTCACCATTACCCCAAGGTGCAGAGGACCATGGTCAAGAAGGGACTCTACAATGATGGCCACTAAGGCGTCACAGCCTCTGAGGAAGACCTCTGAGCTCATCTTGTCTAACCTATGGGGCAACAGGGGGCTTAAAGCTACATTCAGATACCTTTTTCAAGTGTAAGAGCAAGGATTCGATTGGCTGAATTATCTGTGATAGTCCCTGAGAGAACCGGGCAATAACAGAACTCTGGAAAACAGGAAAAACAGTCTGAAATCAGGGATATTCTGCACACCTGATGACTAAGGATAAAGATGCCCCTGCTGTCTGGTGATGTGTGATGAAGACAGTGAGTCCTCCTCCTGGATCCCTTCATCAGTCAATATGAATGCTGTATGGTCCCTTCTTTGGTCAAGGCCAAACTCAGCTTGTTCATGGTGAGGGAAGGCTTTAAATCATTGAAGTCTGGAATAGCTCATGATCTGTAAAGTTTACCTCCGGAGGATGCTGATGCTGCCAGTACTTCTTTTGGCACAGGGACTGCCGCCCTGGGCATGCCCCAAAGGAAACCCTCCTAGAAGCTCTTCTCTCTCAGAGGTCTGGCTGAGTCCGTCAGGGGCAGGGGGCAGAATCACACAAGTCAGCCTCCACCTTCTAGGCACTCAGGCAGTTCCATGCTCCTCGGCAGACAGATGTGGGAGCACCAGGACTTTCTCCCAGCCTTTAGAGAATGATGAGCTGAGCCGAGCCAGGCCAGGCTGTGCGATGCAGAACCGGATGCGTCTCTGTGCTGCATTAGTGGATGGGCTCCCCTAACCCAGGTCCTGGCACCAATGACACTGTAGGTCTAGATTGAGAAGGAGAAACTCTGTCTACCCCTGCGTGTAAGGAATTACTCACAGAGAAAGGGAACTTGCTGCCAGATGGACTTATTTTCCCATTTTCTTATTCTTTTTTTCATTTTTTGGTTTTTTCTTTTATTTCTTTTTAGTTTTCAACATTCTTTATTTTTCATTATTACGATCCCTTTAATTTCTGGTGGTATTTGCGACTTGACCGACTCAGGCAGACAAACTTATACAGAGCAGATAAAAGTTCTATTTCTCAGCTGGACACTCCTGATTGAAGGAAGAAAACAAGCATTTTATAACCCTTACTCTGTGTTGGGCCAGGGTTGAGCGCTTGACCTTTGCACCCCTGCAAGACAAGGACTGTCATTATCTATATTTTACAGGTGAGGAAACTCAGGCCAACAGGGTGAAGTGACTTGCCCAGGGTCCCACAGCTACTAAGTGTCTGAGGCTGAATTTGAACTCAGATCTTCCTGATTCTATCAGCCAGCTCTCTCTATCCTACCCTTTGGCTGCCTCTCATTAGTTCTTTAGAAAATTTAGCTTTCCTTGAATCTAAAAATGTTCCTTTTCACAGATGTGATTCTCCCCTTTGGGTCCAAGAAAAGCATGCAGGCCCCAGACTGTTTCCTGCTATTGCTGGGTTTTTTACCAGGCTCAGTCAGGGGCTCTCCCAGTGTGGGGCAGGTCAGTAGCTGTGCACAGAAGCTGAATGTGCTCCAGGAGGGCGGTGAGCCCTCACAGGGGGTTCTACAGGTCTCAGCTCTTTGGAAGTGAATGTTCTCTAAGGGATGAACACAGAGGGTCCAGACATAACTGGTGGATTTTCTCTGAAAAGTGAAAGTTTGGGGTTGTCCTAAGCCGGAACTCTCCAATCTGCCATTCGAGGTGAATATCACTGCTGGATGGTTCCGTTAGGATTGCCTGTGGTGCCGTCCCAGGACAATGAGGAGCCCATGGCCTGCTGGCAGCCTGGCCAGCCCTTCTCTGCTGGCAGGGAGCAGAGATGCTTCCTGGCTGCCAGAGACTGCCAGCTCCTCAACACACCTTCTGTGGTCCCCAGGTTCTCGCCGATTCCGTGGCCCGCCTGATTGTGGAGAAATTCAGTGACCTGACGGACAACTTCACGTCCCCCCATGCTCGGAGAAAAGTGCTTTCTGGCGTTGTCATGACGACAGGTAGGTGCGTCATCGGGCTGGTGGAGGAGCTTGGCATTCTCTCGTCTGGTAGCCTGGATGGGAAAGGGGCGCAATCGAGGGGCAAAAGTGTTTGCCTGGTGAGCCCTGGAACCTCTTCTTTTCAATGAAGTAAGGGGTAGGGTGGGGAATGAGAGGAGCTCCACGGGATCTTGAAAAGAGGGACTCACTTGTCTAAAAGAAAATCCTTCCTGTGGCTGTGGAGACACGTGCTGCCCATCTTCAGCAACATTGGAAAACAAGCGTGGCTGGCTCATTGATGGTTCTGTTGTGTGCCAAGTGCTTCCCCCTCTACGAGCTTGGGAGGCATGGAATGCAAGGCCAACTGGCCCCATTGCATAGACAAGGACACAGCCTCTGAGAGGTGGGTGTCTTGGTCTCAGTACCCAGCTCATGAGAGACAGAGTCCCTCATGCTTGGCCTTCCTGCTGAACACCCTCATGCCTTTGTCCAAAGGTGCACCTTCCTTGTACCCCAAGAGTCGTTCTAGGCCATAGGGGGCAAAAGTCTGGGAAGAACACCAGACTGACTCTAAGATCCTCTGAGGTGTGTGTGGTGGGGTGAGGTAAGGGGGCAGGAAGAGAGAGGGAGGAAGGAAAGGAGACAGTGACAAAAGAGACAAAGAGAGGGAAGAGAAGGAGGGAGGAGACAGGACTGACTGGCCCTGCTCACAACTGACTGTCCTCTGTGAGGTTGGTGGCAGAGGTGTCAGGCAGAGCACGGCCGCAAAGCCTGCAGGGTAAAGGCATCTGGGCCACAGGTTCCTGCGTCTACTTGTTTCCAGGATGTTCTAACTCTCTTCAGATTACAAGATAATTCCCTGTTCTTCAGAAGTTTTTAGAGCAGAAACAGTCAAACAGTCTGTGGTGAGGACTGTTTTCCTTTCCTTTGGTGTAAGAGACTTCCAGGATTTGTGACAGCTGCTAAGCCTTTGGGTTCACACACTCCTAGGGGAATTTCCTGGACTTGGTTAAAGAATTTCCATCCTTCCTTTCACTACTTGGAGTTCTCCCATCGGAGGTCCAGGCTGGGAGTTCTTCACAGGTGCCATGGTCCAGAGGTCTGCCTTTCCAGGACCAGAGGCCATCCATGGGCTTCACCCAAAGTGAGCCTAGCTTTGTTTTTCAAATGGTTAGAACTGAGAGAATCAGGTAAAGCACAGAAGGGATTGATTTAAAACCTCAGGGGGCGTGCCTTGGCTTTAAAAACAAATTTGTGTCTCTGGAAGTTCTGTTGTCCTATATTTTGACTCAGTATAATTCATCGATGACCAGCCTGACTGGTAGGTGAGATACTTTTAAATGACTTTTACCATTGTTTTCTTTGTGGCTGACTTCGCTGTTGACCTCATAACCTCATTTCACATGCTAGTATTTGACCGTGAGAGAAGTCACAAAGTCGTGTCCAACTCTCTGTGACCCCATTTGGGATTTTCTTGACAAAGATACTAGAGGACTTTTCCATTTCCTTCTGAAGTTCATTGTACAGATGAGGTGAAGTGACTTGGTCAGGGTCACACAGCCAGGAAGTGTCTGAGACCAGATTTGAACCCAGGAAGATAAGTCTTTCTGGTTTTGGTTTTGGTTTTGGTTTTGCTTTTTGGAGGACAGTTGGGGTTAAGCAACTTGCCTGAGGTCACACGGCTAGTGAGTGTTAAGTGTCTGAGGCTGGATTTGAACCCAGGTCCTCCTGACTCCAGGGCCGGTGCTTTATTCCCTACACCACCTAGATGAGTCTTTCTGACTCTAGACCCAGCATTCTGTGCACTCACCACCTTCCCAAGCTAAGCCCCACTTGGTCTTTGGGCCCTGATGGCTCAGAGTGAATGTGAGTGGCAATTGGCCAGAAACCGTGAGGTTCTTTCCCTCCCAGATTAGTTTTTGCTTTTGACGAGGTAAGAGGTAGAAGAGGTCATCATTGTTTGCCTCATTTCTTACCTGGCCTTCATCACTGAGTGGGCATTGCCTCAGTCTACCTGAGACTCGGGAAGGACCTGGCTTTAAAAGGCCAAGGTCCCCCACTACATCCAGGCCATCTCCAGTCGCCCTGATGACTATCACGGCTCCAGAGGAGAAGGTGAGGCCAGTGACTCTGCACAGCCCTCCCTCCACTTCAGTCCACTTGCATGTCACAGCATCACCTTCCCTATGTCATCATCCTCTTCAAGAACGAAGACAAACAAGTCACAGAGCTAACAGGAACCCCTATATGAGGTGACTCTTAATAATGATTTGCTCTGTGTGCAAAGGGTGTTTGGTGCACCCCAGCAGAAACCATTCCTTTGCTCCCCCAAAAGTTCCTCTGAGTACCATGAGCCATGCATTTCTGTGAAAACCACCCCTGGCATTTTCCATTCTGGGACTCAGTGGGCCTTGTCCTGCATTGGTGCGTGATGTTGTGAAACCAAAGTGTGTCTTTCTCTGGAGCCCGATTCAGTCCAGGCAGCCATAGCTTGGCAAGATAACGAGTCATTCCCTCGAGTCAGCCGGTGGTCAGAGAATGGGTGTGGAGTCTCCAGAGACATGGCCATGCAGGGCAGGGTTGTGGACTACTAACGGCAAACATGTTTGGTTCCCAGGCACGGATGTCAAAGATGCCCAGGTGATAAGCGTCTCCACAGGAACCAAATGCATCAACGGGGAGTATATGAGTGACCGTGGCCTGGCCCTAAATGACTGCCATGCAGAAATCATATCTCGGCGATCCTTGATTCGGTTCCTTTACACGCAGCTGGAGCTTTTCTTGAGGTGAGTTTAAGCCTATAGAGTGGGAGACATTTGGCCTTTGGGAGGTGGTTCCCTGCCCCCAGAGCAGCTCAGAACAGTGGCAGTGGAAGCAGCCACAAAACTCAGGGTGTAGATGGATGTAGCTACAGGAAGAGGGGGATGGAGTCCTGAAGTCACAGGCCATGTCCTTCTGTTTTCTGCAGTGCAGATGGGTACAGGCCATCTTAGGAGACCTCATGTGTCCATGAGGATGGTCACCTTTGGTCGTCCTGGTAAACCGTGTCTAGAAACAGTCTGTGGTGTCAGCATCCAGTCAGTTTCACTTCTATGACAATTGTTTAAATTTAGCTTCTGTTATCAAAACACCTTGGTTCTGGTTATGGAACAGGGTTAGTTATGGAGACCAGTGGCAAAGATTAGGTACAGGACACACAGAAGCAAATGAACTCAGTTTTTGATGAACTCAAAGACCCCATTTCTGGGTTAAGAACTCACCGTGTGATCAAAAATGCTGAGAAAACTGGAACGTGATCTGGCAGAGCAGGCTTAGACCAGCACCTTACACCGTATAGCAAGATGAGCTCCAAATGGGGCTGTGACTTAGACCTAAAGGGCGACATAATAAAAAATCAGAGGAGCAAGGGAGGCGTTACGTTTTCAGATCTATGAATAGGGGAATGATTCATGACCAGACGAGGCAGAGAAAAGATCACAGAAGAGAAATTGGACAATTTTGATTTCGTGAAATAATTTTTTTTTACACAGACAAAAAACTCTTACAAAAACAGAAAAACATTTGCAGTGAGATTCTATGGTAAAGGCTTCATATACAAGATACATACAGAATTGAATTAAATTTATAAGAATAAGAGCTGTTGTCCAGTTGATAAATGATCAAAGGATATGAATGGGTAGTTTTCAGAGGCAGAAACCCAAGTAATCCACAGTTATATTAAAAATGATCCAAATTAGTAATAATTAGAGAAATGCAAATGACAGGAACTCCCGGGCTCCATCTCAAACCCATGAGATTAGCAAAGTCGGCAAAAAGAAAATGACAAATGTTGAAGCAGCTGTGGGAAAACAAGAACATATTCAGTTGGTGGAGCTTTGGGTTGGTTCATCCATTCTGGAAATCAATAGGAGACATGGTCAAAGAATTCATAAACTGTACAGATTTTCAACCTGGTGACACTAGTAGGTATAGAGCCCCAAAGAGATTAAGGAAGGAGGAAAAGGAGCCATGTGGACAAGATTCTAAACAGCAGCTCTTCTTGTTGTGCCAGCAAAAAACTAGAAACCAAGGGAGTGCTCACCAACTGGGGAATGGCTTCATAGATCATGTTCTATGACTGCAATGCCCTGGTATTGTGACATATGAGATGATGAAAGGAATGGTCTTAGAGAAACCTGGGAAGACTTGTATGAACTGATGCAGAGTGAGCTGAGCAGAACCACAGTAACGGCTTATACAGTAATATCAATATTGCAGAGACAAACCACTTTGAAAGACTTAAGAAAGCTGATCAGCATAATAACCAACCACAGCTCCAGAGGAATCATCATAAAGCACGCTCCTTACCTCCTGCCAGAAAAGGGATGAACTCAGGGTGCAGAATGAGCTACAGCGAGATAAAACTTTAGCTGTGGAGTACAGCTGTTGTGGGGACTTATTTTGCCGACTATGAATATTTGTTACAAGGGTTTGGTTTGGTTTCTTCAGTGAGGAGGGAGTGTAGGGAGAGAGGAAATAAACTGTTGTTAATTAAAATATTTAAAATAAATGTAGCTTGGTACTCTAGTCCTAGAGAAAGTGAAGAAGGAAAGGTTCCTTCATCGGGAGGATATGGTCAGTAGCAAATGGTTGGTGGGAGTGTGACTTTATCAGAAAGCCTGCCTGGGTGTGTGAGCTGTGGTCGTTCTTATCCCACAGAGGATTCTCTCCAGCCCCACCGAGGCCCACGAGGCCCAGTGTGATCCACCATCCACTGGCAGCAGCTTTGCTTGATTTCAGCTTTGCTCTGTTTCAGTACGAGAGAGGACCAGCAGAGATCCATTTTTATGAAATCCCAGCGTGGAGGCTTCAGGCTGAAGGAGACTGTCCAGTTTCATCTCTACATCAGCACCTCTCCATGTGGAGATGCCAGGATCTTCTCTCCCCATGAGGCCGCACAAGATGGTAGGTGACTCCCCTTAGTGATGCACAGAGCTGTTAGACCCAGGCTCCGAAGGCCCTGGCAGCCCATAGTGGGCTAACTCAGTGTAATTAAGGCCACAGGTTAAACAGCAGACCCCCCCCCCACCTCAAAGGGGGTAATCCCTTCCTAAATCTACTAGTGGGCTGGTGTACATACAAATAAATGAGCTTTCAGGGATGGTCCCAGGGTCCAATTAAACAGCAGACCCCCCACCTCAAAAGGGGCCATCCCTTCCTAAATCTACTTCTGAGCTGGTGTACATACAAATAAATGAGCTTTCAGGCATGGTCTCAGAGTCCAAGAGTGGATGTTGGACCATGAGGTCCTTGATGTTTCCAAAAGAAGTGTCAAACCAGGGAACATCTTGCCCTTTTGACCAGGAGAGGAAGAGACTGCTTCCTTCCAGACTGTCTCCCCTCTGGCCAGATCTGGGTGTGGGTCTTCTTTCCCAGTGCATCTCACCTCTGCCTTTGTCTCTTAGACCAGGCAGACAGACACCCAAATAGGAAAGCAAGAGGACAGCTCCGGACCAAGATCGAGTCTGGGGAGGGAACCATTCCTGTGAGGTCCACGACAACCATCCAGACCTGGGATGGGGTGCTGCAGGGCGAACGGCTTCTCACCATGTCCTGCAGTGACAAGATTGCCAGGTGAGATGGGTCGTCTGAGCCGTTACCTTCACTGGCAAAAAACTGGAAACCCGGGTGCTAGAGAGCTCCCCCACCCCCTGCACCCAACCGGGACGAGTCACGGGTCCAGGAGACCCAGATGACATCAGGTGTCCATTTCTTCAGCTCTGCCCTGGGCTCGGTGCACCCCTTCCCCTGCAGTCCCCTCCTCAAAGCCATCCCATCTGCACATGTCTCTGTTGTGGGTCTTAGGGCAGCTGGCCTTTCCTGAGCAGCAGCATTCAGGGAATGGTCTCGAGGTGCTGGGAAGACCTCAAGCCTTCCAGAAAACTGCTCACAGTCTTCCCTCTCCTCTCAGAGAGGACAATCGCCAAGCTAGCACTTGGACTTGTCCATTCTTTGTCTCACTTAACTGAGATGTTTTGGAAAACCGGCATCCAGGAGGGCTGGAGGGAAAAGCCTCCACTTAACACATCAGGTCCCTGAAAGCCCATTCTGGATTGATGAGATTTCATGGCATTTCTGCCCTAGATGCCCTCTGGGCAGTTGCTGTCCCATGGACTGGCTTCCCATACACAGCCCTAGCTCACGTTGGGATAGGAATAGAAAAGAGATAAAGACAGAGAGAGAGAGAGAGAGAGAGAGAGAGAGAGAGAGAGAGAGAGAGAGAGAGAGAGAGACAGGTGAGAGGGAGAGATAGGTGGGAGAGAGACAAAGAGAGGTGGGAGGAAAGAGACAGAGACAGGTGGAAGAGAGAGAGAGACAGGTGGGAGGGAGGGAGACAGAGAGGGAGCAGCGGTTAAGTGTTTACAAGTCCATCAGAACCTTCTGTGAGCAGACAGGCAAACTTTCTGATGACACCCTCCTCAAATGTCGCCTCAGAACCTGCCTACTGGAAGCCGCATTTGTGGCCCAAATCGGCACAATCCATTGTCTTCTCTTCTAGAGCCAGCATGCTTCCTGGCCTCCAGGTCCCTCCGCAGCCTCCGGCTCTCCTCACTCTCTCCATGTGTCCTTGGTCATTTCTCCCCTGCCTGAAATGGCTCCCGTCTCATCCCCTCCCTCCATGGCGTTTGTCCTCTGCATCTTCAGACCTTTGTTCTTAGCCCTTCCCTCCCCCTTCCCCCCCCCCCCCCAGGCTGAACAGCCCACCAGAGCCCCTGGCCCTTTCTCTCCAAACCTATGAAACCTGCTCTCTCCAGCCTCTTGCGCCTGATCCAGCCTGGCTTTCCTCCTCTCTCACAAGGGTCCCCTCCTACTGTTCACACCCCAGCAGCACCTTTCTTCGCATAGGTGAGAATCGCCAAGAGAGCTTCTCTCTGCTGGGTTACCAGAGTGGCCGCCACTCCTGTCTTCTTAGAAAATCTACCTTTCGCTTCCAAACCTTCTCCCGGCCTTACTTCTCCTGGTCCTCCACCTTCCAACCCACATATCCCGGCTCACTTTTCTCTGTGCAGTTCCAATGCGCAGCATACAGTAGTGCCCAATGAGCACTTTTCTATGCCGTTCTGTGCATCTGCACACCTGATCAGAGGCCGCGCTGACCTCTCGCTCAGCAGACCCTGCCACCCCTCGGCCTCGTTTCCTGGGCTAAGCTCGCTGCCGGACTCTCTCCCCTGGGCCAACGGAGGGGAGCTTGTGTTCTTGCACTGTGAACTCTGTGCGTTCCTTGTTGCTGTGACTGATCCTTCTGGGTTTCCTGTCCCCCACCTTCTCTCCATGTTTAACGCTTCCTCCTTGGAATTCTTTGGCTCCGGGTCCCTTTCTACCCTTTCATCTGTTGCCCAGGAAGAGGAGCCCAGTTTGTTCTTCCGATATCGTGAGGGGAAAGGGCGAGCCTTCCCTCCTCCCTTGAGCAGCCTCAGGGGTTCGCGTTAGGGATTCAGTTCCACAGTTCCGGCAGCTCAGCGGAGGGGGTCTCGGACCTGGTTAGTATTGGCATTGAGGGCTGGTGAGGACCGGCTCGTCCTTACATTTGGGAGCGCAGTAGGGGACCCAACGGGCCATCTATCCCAGCCTGAAGGGAACATCCGCTGGACTTTGCGGAAGTGGTTAGGGCCAGAGGCGGCTGCAATTTTCTGTTTCTAGAAAGCCATTCCTTCTCAGTAGCACGGGCTGCCAGGGCACTTCCCCCAGAGCATGTCATTGAAAGAATTTTGTTTCCCTAAGCAGAAGTTGCTTGGTTAGAAAGTAAAGGGTTGGCAGCGTTGGGAGTTGCACAGTGTGACTCTCCCAGAGCTGTCCACACTTACCAGCCCTTTGCACCTGCATGGCCTTCCCTGAGCAGAACCCACATCTCTTGGGACTCAGTTTCCTTGCCTGTAAAATAAAGGGGTTTGGGTTTCATGATCCCAGGTTTAACACCTCCCAGGTGTTCCGGCTCTCCATGGGGAGGATTTTGGAGAGGGTGGCCTTTCAGAAGATCATTCAGCCTTTCCAGCATTCAGTTTTGCTGTGTGGGATATGGCAGCGCCTCGGGGTCAGGAGGGGATGGTCCTTGGCTGTAGCTTGTTTACAAGCTGCCAGGAGGGTGCTCAGAAGGACCACCACCCAACAAAATTCCCTTGTCAGATTCTTGGGGCGTAGTTCAGGGTCAGCGTCAGTCTGTCTTTGAGAGGTACATCGGAGCCTCCTCCTGGCCTCATCTGGGTCTCAGGTGCATTTGGCCAGAAGCACATTAGCAAGAGGAGCCACTTTGTCCTCCATCACATCCTCTCCCACTCAGGATCTGTGGGAATGCAATCCACCATGGAGCTGGCTGTCTCTGATGATTGCTTCACCATTCACAGAATGTCTCATAAACTCAAGCTCCCCCTGCCTCCTTTGGGGCAACCATGATCTTATCTGTGACAGTGTTATCACCCCCATTTTACAGGTGAGAAAGCTGAGGCCCAGGGAAGTTCAGAGAGTGGTCTTAGGTCCTGCAGCCAAGGTGTAGAGCTGGGATAGGTAGGTGGACCTCCTCCGGGGTGGAGCTAACGTCTCACAATGAATTTAGACTTATCCAAGTGCATATTTGTAGGTTTTCCTCTGGTTTTCCCATCAGAATCCAGAAGTCTTCCTGTAGATGACTGACCTATTTTTTCGTATGTAACAGGGCCATGACGATGTTATCATTGCTTATCTATAGAGAATGATTTTAAAGAACCTTCCTTTGAAAGTTGGAAACTTGTTTCTTCATTTCTGCCTTAAAATTAAAGGTGGAAAATCATACTCGGTAAGAACTGAGGGAACCCTTTTCTCTCTTATTTGAGGTAATTTTCTTTTGAGGATAGCAGCTGCTAAATTAGCATTTCTCTCAGACAGCTGGGAAGGGGGTGTTACTGAGATTGCTCTTGTGTTTGTGAGCCCCTCAAAGGCCGAGGACCCTCTTTCCCCTGGGCACCTGTGACCGAAGAGCCAGGAAGTGTGAGCAAGTGATTGAAGCCCCAAGCTACCCTAGACTTAAAATCTTAGGGCCCCTTTCCCTGTGGTCCTGGTCAGCTGCCCACTCTGCACCATGGCCAGGACCTGGCTTTTGGAAAATGCCCAGCCACGTTTTCTTGATTGGGAATTGCTGGGAGCCTGACTGCTTCATAGCTTCATTTCTGCATCCAACGGGAAGTCTGAATCGCCTTCATGATGGCGTGATTTGCTGGGCTGGTGGGCTTGAGTTACAGCACTGAGCAGCTGGTCCTGAGGGTGGGAGCTGGAATTTGGGCCTGTCACCTCTCAGTCAGCTGTGGTTTGGAGCCTCTGGGAGGAAGAGCCCTGGGGACTTGTCCCTCAGAGGCGGCGTATGAACCCATTATTCTTCCCTGACAAGCAAGGCCAGCAGAGACAGCATATTCTCGGCCCCTCTTTTCTGGGCTCCTCTGCCTTGTTCCCATCTTGTCTTTTGTTCTGGGATGTCCCAGTTTAGGCCTCAAGCCATAAATAACCTTATTTTTCTTTTGGAAAGAGGGGAAGGGAACAACCCATGGTCTGCCTGAGTGGCCTTGGAGTTAACTGAGGGCTGGTTTGCTCCCTTTAGTCTCCCCCACATTCCAAAGTCCAACGGGCCCATTGTCCAGTTAGCACACTTGCCATCTTATCCAAGGGAGCAGAGGAAATGGAAAGGAGTCTGGCTCTCATTGGCATTCCTGCCCAGAGTCTTTCAGGAGCAGAAGGAAGGCCAGCTTCACAGTGAGCAGACCAGCTACTTGGTAAGCAGCTTCTCAGCTGAGATGGATTGTAGAACTAGCCTGGCCCCTGGAGAAACCCCTCGCAAACTCCTCAGGTTCACTAAACCCACCCAAACCAGGCCTCTACATGGAGAAGCCAAGCCAGAGGCCGGGATCAGAATTCTGCAAGCCTGCACCCTCAGGGCCTGCAGGCTCCTCACAAAATCTTGTTGGTTGATTGACTGAGTCCCTTCACTGTTCTGGCTGCCTTCCTCTGAGCACACCAGCTTCTCCAAGCCCTTTCTAAACTGCATTGTCCAGCACTGACACCAGGCCTCCCTCCAGAGAGGCCGAACCCAGTTCCTTGGGGCCCTCCATGAAAGATCCTCTTGGGGATGTCAGTGCACAAGTGACTAGGTTTTGGGTCCAGCCATTTAGCTGATTCTGAAAGCAACAGGCCTACAGGATTTTCTGTCCCATGTCTCTTCTAGCAAGGGCTAGAAGATTAGCAAGAGAGGCTCTGTGAAACGCTAAACCTGTTCTCTGAGCTCTGTGATTACATCTTCCCTTGCCTAGTAAGAGGTAAGAGAGGGAGCAGCAAATAGGTCGGAATGGCCGGCCTAGTGGTGTCAGACCAGCCTGAGAAGGTCGACTTGGGCTTTAAATGCCAAACAGAAGCACTGGCGTTTAATCCTGGAGGCAATGTAGAGCCACAGACCTGTTCTTTAGAAATATCAGTTTGGTGATTTGGGAAAAGAAAGGCTGGAGAGAGGAGGGATGAGCTGAGGAAGGACAATTATTGGGCTATTTCAACAGACTGAGTGATGAGGACCTGAACTAAGGCAGTGGCCAAGCAAGTAGACTGAAGGGGACAGGTGTGAGAATCCACCATATCTGGGGTTGATTGGATAAGGGGGGAGGGAGCAGAGAGAGTCAGCAGTGATTGAAGACTGTCATCCTTGGGGCCTAGAAAAAGGATGATGCCCATGAAAGAAACAGGGAAGTTCCAAAGAGAGACCTATGTATGGGGAAAGAGAATGTGTTTTGTTTTAGATGTGCTGAGTTCAAGGAGTCAGTGAAGCTTCTAAGAGGAGCCATCCAGGGGGCAGTTGAAGATGTGGGATGGAGGAAGCTGAGGGCAAGAGATGCCTTCTTGGGAGCTTTTTGTATAATATTTGAAATCCTGAGGCAGATGGAATCACTGAGAGAACATGTGGAGAGAAGAAGCCCAGGATAGAGCCTTGAGGCATGATGGTCTTATACAGGAACCTGAGAAGGAGCGGCCCCATCAGCAGTAGGGGAATCAAGAGAGAATAGGCTTCATGAGACCTTGAGAAGAAAGACTTTCCAGAAGGAGACAGGGTAGAGGGGCCAGTCAAGAGCTGTCAGAGACTGCAAAGGATCCAAGAAGGATGAGGACAGAAAAAAAATATCCGCTTTAACCATTAAGACTCACTCAGTCTTGGTGCTGGTAGAGAGAGATGCTTGTGAGGAATGGGGCTATGAAAGAGATTGTGAGTGAGAGAAGTAGAGCCGTTGACTGTAGACAGGCTTGTCTAGTGTTTTGACTATGGAAAGGAAGAGCAATGTAGGCTAATAGCCTGAGGGAATGGAGGATCACAGGATGAATGAGATCTGGGCACATTCATGGGCATTAAGGAAGGAGCCAGTGACTGGAGAGGCTGAAAATTAGGGAGAGAAGAGGGGATAATTAGAGGAGGAAAGAGAGAGTGGAAACAAGGGGAGTAGAAGGTTTGACCTTGTTGAGGAGAAGAGCCACCTCTTTGTCAGAGATGGAAGCAGAGGAAAGAACAGCCCTTGCTGTTGAGGGTGTTTGAGGCGGCGTAGGGCAGGGATCAAGGAAGGCATTTTCTGGGCTTCAAGAGAGAAGCCTGAGGACAGTCACCAGGGAAGAGTCACTGGGGCCAGAGCTGCATATAGGGTTTTCCAGAGGTTTAGGGTTTGAGCTTTGGATTTCTGTCCACTGATTTAGCACCTTATCTAATTGTTCCTGGATCAAGATTACAGAGGATCGGGAATGCTGGTGCCTGATCAAACAGTGATTATGATGAAAACCTCATTAAAATGAAATCATGATAAATGGCCCTGTCTCTTGGCTGCTGGGAAATTACCCAGGCCAGCCCTGCAGGCCCAGGGGACATGTGTGGCGGCTGTTTTCTTGTGTCAGCTTTCACGGATGATATAGGTGGGAGGCCCTGGGGCAGAGAGGGGAGCAGGTGCTGCTTGTCACCTGCTTGTCCTGTGATCCCATCACAGAAGGACCTGGGGGAGTTGGAGATGTGTGTTCAGGGCTGCAGGAAGAGCCAGGGTCCCAGGTCTAGAGCTGGAAGGGCCACAGGGCACCAGGGACTTGTCCTACAGCAGGCAGGGTGTTAGTGCCAGGATTCAAACCCAGGTCCTTTCTCTTGAGAGCCAGCCTTTGTTCCACCATTGGTCTGTCTCTTGGTGGTCTGGCAGCAGCAGCTGTGGGCACTTCCCCTACCACTCCCAGATCTTGCCAGTGTGTAGGGACAGGGAATATGTCTCAGTGTGCTTCATGTCTCTCCTTACACCCAATAGCCAATAATAGAGCCCCAAGAAGTGAGGAGTAGAATTAAATTTATTATTCTGAAATAACAACTGACATTTCTGTGGCCCGTTAAGAGCTACCAAGCACTATCTAAGGTTGGGAGGACACATAGCACTATGTCCATTTTATGGGCTTAAAATCCACCTGAGGCTCAAGGGGGTGCCCCTCTCACCCCACCCCCCAAGGCATTTGACTTGTTCGGAGTCACAAAATTACAGTCGCAGAGATGGCAAGGACCTCAGGGGACATCAAGTCCAGCCTGTCCCTGAATGATGTCCCTACAGAGGGGGCCCCACTGCCCTCCAGCGCTGACTTGAGTGTGACAGGGAGCTTTTCTGGCGCTGAGCCCAAACTGCCTGTAACAACCGTTCCCTTCCCCTCACTTTTCCTTTAGGTGAAACCAGATCATTTCAGTCCCTTTTACAGGTGACCCAAAGACACTCATCGTGTCCCACGGGCTCAGCATCCCACATCCCTTTGGCCAGTCTTCATGGGCCTGCCGCCATTCAGCTTCCTCTTCTCTGGGAGCTTTCTGGCTTCAATGCCTTTCCCAAAATGTCTTCATAAAATAGATGTTGTTCATCGGTCCTTTCCCAGCTGTGTCTGACTCTCCATGACTCCATTTGGAGTTTTCTTGGCAGCTCGCTTTATAGATAAGGAAACTGAGGCAAAGAGGGTTAAGTGACTTGCCCAGGGTCACACTGTTAGGAAGTGTCCAAGTCCAGATTTGAACTCCAGGCCTAAGATAGAAGGTGTGTGTCAGAAGTGGGATTCCAGCTCAGATATGTCACTGCCATGACCCCTGAGGTGCTTCTTCTAGCCTCTTACCGCCATTGAGCTAAATGTTTCTCATTCCTCCTGCTTAGAAGATCAAATTAATTAGGGGCAGATCGGTGGCCCATGGATAGAGCTCCAAGCCTGGAGTTAGGAAGACCTGAGTTCAAATCTGGCCTTAGATACTTTCCAGCTGTGTGAGCCTGGGCATGTTTCATAACCTCTATTTGCCTCTGTTCCCTCATCCATAAAACATGGACAATCATAGCCCCTACCTCCCATGGTCGTCATGAGAATAAAATGAAATCATAATTGTCAGGCCCTTAGCACAGTGTCTGGCACGTAGCCAACTCTGCATGGAGATTAGCTGTTTTTTCTAGCAGGACTTGAGCAGAGGCTAGAGAATCACAGAAAGGATGTCTGTAAATCACTGGAAAGCTCCTGATGTGTGGCCGAATGCGGTTTCCATTGTCAAGCAATGACCTTCAGAGAAGTTGGGAAAGTGAAGGGGGTGGGATTTCCGGGGATGAGTCACTGAAGAGATCAGGAGATTTACAAAAAATGAAATGCTTATGCCAATGATGTTATTCTAGGCCAGTCCCCATTCAGGCCACTCCAGGCAGTGGATAAGTATTTATTTTGGTCCAGGTGCCGTGCTAAGTACAGAGGGGCATGAAGAAGGACAAAAGATCCCTACCTCAAGGGACCTGGATATGAATTGGGGAGGCAACCTGTAAATGAGAATTCTGCTAAAAGCCCCACACCAGCTTCCCAAGAGCTGGGCCTTTGGCGCCTTAGCTGGCAAGGAAGCAAAGTGGTCTCCTCACCTCCTTAAAAGACCTCTCCCTACAAATAATGGGTTCCTTTTATACAACAAACCACTACTTGGTGGAAAGGTTCCAAAATTTTTCTAGGAGAGCATCTACCACTAAAATGTTCTCAAAATAATTCTGAACTCATAAGCAGTACTAGAGGAGAAACATAATACACATAAACCTGATACAGCTTTTAAAATTAAAATACAAAAAAGAGCTTCTAAATTTAAGGACTGGAAGCTAAGGATAGCCAGGAGCAACACCAGGAACATCAAGTCAAAATCATGCCATCACTGTCCCCTATCACAGGTGAAGCCCAGACATTCCCAACAGAAATGTGCAGAGCCCAACCCCAACATAAAAGTCTGGAGTCAGGAAATAGACTACAAGAATGATAAAAAAGAGTTTCCACTAAAAAACTGTTTCAGTGACATGGACACTCAAGACGCAAACCTAGGAGACAATGACTCCACAACAGTTATAAGTAAATAAAAGTATAAGAGTATAACAACAGTTTTAAGTAAAACCTCAAAGAAAAACACAGCTTGAGCCCAAGTTCAACTAGAATTCCCATAAGTGATGAAACCAGAGTTTAAAAAAGAGATTTCAAATGTTTCTACAAATGAAATGAGAGCACCAGAGGGAAAAGATTGGAAAAGAAATGAGAACTATGGAAGAAAAATTGGAAAAGGAATGAACAACTTGGCACAGGAGGTACAAAACATTGTCCAAGGAGCAAACTCCCTGAAAATTAGAATGTACCAAAGAAAAGCCAGTGACTCCATGAGACAAGAAATATTAAAGATCTTTAAAAATATCAACAAGATCTTTAAAAATAATAGGAAAAAAGTAAGATATATCACAACAAACAACAACTGTCCTGGAAAACAAATTAAAGGGAAATATTTAAGAATCATTGACTTGCCTTGAAGCTCTGATGAGAGGGGGGAATAGAGGGAGAGGGAGGGAAAGAAAGGGAGAGAGAGAGAAAGGGGGAGGGGGAGGGAGAGAGGGAGAGACAGGCAGAGAGATGGAGGTGGGGAGAGAGAGTCTAGACATCATAGTTCGAGAAATCCTAAAAGAAAACTACCCAAATCTTTCAAAACCAGACAGCAAAGTGGATGATGAAAGAATCAACTGGTAATTTCCTGAAGCTTGAAAATGGAAGTTTCCAAGAACATTATAGCCCACATCAAGAATTTCCAAGTCAAAGAAAAAGATATTGCAAGCAGCCTGAAATTAATAAGCCACAGTAAATATTACATATAATTTAGCCCCCCCCCCTCAGTATAAAGGAGCAGAGATCTTAGAATAAATACTCTAGAAGGCAAAAGATAGAGGCTTAGAACCAAGAATAACATATCCAGAAATTTTAGTATAAACCTACAAGGGAAGAAATAAATCATTAATGAAATAGAAGATTTCCGCACATTTCTGACAAAAAGACTAGAGCTGTATAGAAATTTTGAGATGCAAACACAGGCATTGAACAAGGAACATAGATGAACAATCATAAGGGAATACACAAGGATGTGTATACACATATATACATTATAGATGGAGGATTTGGGAATAACCATCCAATTATCTACTATGCCTTGATCTTAAAAGAAGAATGGAAAGGTAGGGAAAGAGAAATATACTAAGAGAAAAAGGGAGATGAAGAATGGGGAAATTATCTCAGATAATCAAGGTGTGCAAGAAGTCTGTACAAACAAAAAAGAAAAAGTATAGGAAGTGGGCAACACTTGAACCTCATTCTCTAGAGTTGGCAAAGGAAGAAAGAATACACACAGAGCTGGATATAGAAATACATTTCCCTCAACAGAGAAACAGGAAGAAAAAGGGAGAAGGGGAGTAATAAGACAAAGGGGAAATTAAGGTAGAGAAAAGTCTTAGGCAAAACAATTTCTAAGGATATACAAGACTTTTTATAATACCTCTTTTTGCAGTAGCAAAATTGGAGGTTGGGGAGGAGCCCATCAGTTGAGGAATGACTGAACAAGTTATGATACATGCATGTGACGGAATGCTGTGGTGCCATGAGAAATGATTAAGGGGACAGTTTCAGAGAAGCCTGGGGAGATTTATATGAACTGATGCAGAGGGAAATGATCAGAACCAGAACAATTCATGCGATGACAAAGGTTTTTAAAAGACAAACAACTTTGAAAGTTGTTTGAAAGACTTGGGAACTATTCAGCAAAATGACCAACCACAATTCCAGAGGACTCATAATGAAATATGCTGCTGGTCCCACAGAGGAGCAAAGGACTCCCTAGTGCAGGCTGAGACACATTTTCCTTGGACACGGCTAATGCAGGAACTTGTTTTTACTTAACTATGAATATTTGTAACAAAGGTTTTATTTTTCTTTCTATTTTAGTTGGGGAAGTGGGTGGGAAGGTGGCAGCAGTGGAGGCAAGAGGGAGAGAAAGCTAGGCCTGTGTGTGTGTGTGATTGTTCTGGCAAAGCCAGGGGCTTCCATTTGGCTCAGCCCAAAATATCTGGCTGTGGTAACTGCCCATAGAGATGCTCACAAGGTGCCTAGGATATGCTTCTCTGATTAGAATGCACATGCAATTTTTTCTTAGCTGTCAAGGATAGTTACAAAGATGGAAAATCCAGTGAATATGATTTTGATGGGACTAGTCTTGAACCTTTTTTGTGGTAAAAAGGGAGCACTGATTCAAACTGATGGTACCAGGGACCCATGAGGAAGATGGATGTGTTTTGTAAGAGTCTTTATTGTGTTTGCTGTTGTAGCAAACTTTACTGGCCTTGTAGTCCTCTGTCCTGTATAATTCTCAGCTGCAGTGAGTGCTCAGCTATTCATTTCATGGAGGAAGAAGGCCAGTCTAATCAATCTGCCAGTCTGGAGCAGAATGAGAGCTACTTGGTGGGATCCTACCATATTGATCCTTCAAAGGCAGATTTTCCAGCTGGTACAAAGACCATTGTTGAACAGCAGTGGCCACATTATTCCAAGTGAAGAAGATTATAGAATCCTGTGCTTGCCACACCAGGGCATCGTAGCCCCCATGTCTACATTGATGATGGACACAGTCCCTAATCTCTGCTATTTTTATAAGGGGATCAACCTGATTGTTTGGTTCAGCAGAGGGTGTATGATGTCTCTAGTAGGCTCTAACATGCCCTGCAACTAACTGAATGTGATGAGAGGCTTCAGCAAAATGCCTTCATTGGTGTTGACTCCAAAAAAGGAGAACCTTTAATTACCTAGTCTTGTTCTTTCCCATCCCCAAACTAGTCAACCACAAAATCTCCATGGCCACTACTCAGCAATCAATATAAATAAAAATCTTGTCTGTCCCATCTCTCAAGGCATTCGCACATGCCAGCCATGCCCCTTGGTCCCTTGGGAGGAGTTAATAGGTCTCCCTACACTTGGTGTTCCAGATTATTGAATTTAATAGCTACTTAGGTCCAATTGTGTGTACTTTCCTCATAATGCCATTAGTAAACTAGGCAAAAAGGCACTTCACAAGAGCTAGGCCCTAGAGCAGGTGTGTGTGTGTGTGTGTGTGTGTGTGTGTGTGTGTGTGTGTGTGTGTGAGTGATTGTTCTGGCAAAGCCAATGGCTTCCATTTGGCGCTGCCCAAAACAGTTGACTGGGCTAAGTGCCCAAAAAGATACTCACAAGGTGTCCAGGATATGCTCCTCTGATTAGCCTCCATATGTGAGATCCATAGAAGGGCCCTTCTAGCTACTGCCACTGAGGAAGGAGAGTTCTTCTCTTGGTAACTTTCCTGCCAAAACTCCTATGGATATTGGGCTGCAAGAGTCTCATAGTTTTTGCTCAGTCGTGTCCACCTCTTTGTGACCCTGTGGACCATCACGCTCCAATACTGTCCATGGGGTGTTCTTGGCAAAGATGCTAGAATGCTAAGCCATTTCCTTCTCTGGTGGATTAAGGCACCTGTTAGGTGAAATGACTTTCTCAGGGTCACACAGCTGGGAAGTGCTGAGGCTGGATTTGAACTCAGGTGTTTCTGACTCCAGGCCCAGTGCTCTATCCACTGAGCCATCTAGCTGACACTTACAAGTCCTTCATATATTTAGTGCCACAATGACTTGGGAGTATGGCTTCTGGTACAGCTGTGATCCTACAGTTAGGACAGCATGAACCTTAGGGGATGCACCCCAGAAGAACCTCTCTTAAACGTCTCTTGTATATGGATACGAAGACTTGGGGGGCTTTGAACAACTAGCTGGGAAAGGTAATGACCAAAATGTCCTAAATGTGGGCAGGGCAGAGGGACCTTTCCTGCCCCAAACCAGATGTTCCCGGAACAATTTTACTAATACCTTCTTAAGCCTGAAGGTGTTAGTAATCATCTTCTCCTCCTTATGTCAAAAGCCACACCCAAAGAGTTTTATGGGAAAGAATCTCAACCTCATCCACCCCCCTAATATGGCAGTGGGCATTTGCCACTTTAGGTGGACTCTCCCCCAACAGCTGACAGGTCTCCTACTCAAATCTCACCAGCTGGTCTTCCCAAGCTGGTATGGAGGTCTGGTGGTAAAGACCTCTAATTTTAGGAAATGGTGGGTAGAGACTATGGGACATAAATCCAGTCCACCAGACACATTGCTTTTAAAAACTATCAACCCTCCTTTATAGCCCCCATTGGAGGATTAATTCCAAAGAGGATTCATTTTTGTGCAGCTGAGTATACAAAACGCCCCATTTTAGCTGCCTGAAAAAGGACTCCCGTTTGGTTTTCCTGCCAGTTTAGTTAACTTTGTAAAAGCTAAGCTTGGAGTTCTGTGGAACTCTGAAAAACTTTAGAGCTGACCTCAATAGACAACTCTCTTGATAGCTATCATTCTGATGATTCATTAATGCGCTTTTGAAACTTCCTGTAACTTCCCAAATTCCTTAGGGGTAAAAACCAGCAGACTCTCTGCCTCTCCTTGGATGGCTGGCGTGTTCTGAGAAGGAATGGTCCTCTTCGGGTTGGGTACAGGCTGCAGTCCTCATCGGCCCTTCTCCTACAGTTGTGTTCCCTTAGAGCTCTGGCACGATCACCAGAGAGGAAGTTTCTTTTACACTAACCTTCCTGCACTTGGGCATATAACATGGCAATAACCATGAAGTTATTACAACTAAGCCCTGTCACCCATGCCAGCTCCTCTGGGCCAGGACAGCTCCAGGTCAGAATGCAGACATGAATTGCAAAATGCAATAAAATACAGCTTTACTTCTAGTAAGATTAAAAGAGAGAAGTTTCCTGGTAAGATTCAAATCCAATCTGAATTTTATTTTTCTCTCTGTCTGTACATTTCCCATGGCAGTTCATAATGCTGGGTCAAACATGTGCATGTGCCCACAGGGCAGTGGGAACTCTCTTAAAACCTACAATCCCAACCCCACAGCTGGTTCTTTTATATTTTAAGTGGCAAGGAAACCAGACAGCCTCCTGGCCCCCTTAAAGGACCAGCCTAGCAACACCAAATGTGGTTGTTTCTTCCACACATAAATATCAGGCACAGTTAGACTCCAGGGCCCCTTAAAAATTTGCCCAGATGGCCATGCTAGTGTGCCCAAATCCTTCTGGGCAAGACTGTCTACCACTCTTGTCTTTTTTATGCTCTCAATGGAAAAATACTTGTGTATTTGCTTGTTTCTCAGAGAAATCTCCTGGTCCTCTGATGAAGAATGGGGCCCTGAGACCAAGTGATGTTCTTGGGTTGAGGTCAGTCACCGGTGTCTCTTGGGACCCAGGCAGTGGTCCAACCAGGGACCCAGAGGCACCAGGGCAGATGAGGGAGGGGAGTGTTGTGTATGCGGTTTGAGAAGGCCTTTTTGGAAGAGGCGAGTCTGAAATGGCACATCCGCTCTCTCGCTGGAAGGAGCTTCTGGCCAGTTGGGACAAGGTCAGGCAGTTCTGGTTTTCTTGCGATCGGCCGGACTTTTTCCCTTTCTATTCCCCTTGGAGGAGGGCCTGTAGAGGCAGGAAGCGGCCCTGACACGGGGAAAAACTATTGCGGCCGTTGGCAGGGTGGCCGCTCAGCCGGGGCATGCGCGGGCGCATTAAGAGGAAAGTGTTTTTCTTCTTCTGTCCTCTAGGTGGAACGTGCTGGGCATTCAGGGATCCTTGCTGAGCCTCTTTGTGGAGCCCATTTACTTCTCCAGCATCATCTTGGGCAGTTTGTACCACGGGGACCACCTTTCCAGAGCCGTATACCAGCGAATCTCAGATATAGAGGAGCTTCCACCTCTGTATACGCTCAACCGACCTTTGCTTAGCGGCAAGTATCTAATGGAGACATGTCAATGCTTCTGCTGTGCCTAACGGCCTTGGGTCTTCCATTAGAGATCTGTGAGAGCGACCCCTCAGCAGGGAGCAGGGACTGCAGCTCACAGCTAGTTGATCCTTCCATTGAAGGCTCTGTGAGAGCGACCCCTGGAGAGAGCAGGGAATGCAGCAGGTTTGGAGAGAAGACGGTCTCTTGTCCATGGCCCCTGCGAGGGACCCCTGTTGTACTGACTTGCCTCTTCTCCTCTAGAAGCCTTCTGCCAGACTTGGCAAAATGCAGTTTCTCTGTCGCTCCTTCTTGCATTAGGTTCTGTATTTGTCCTGAAATTGGACCTTGATTTTCATTATGAAAGTACTTCACCAAATCCCTCCCCTGCTCCAATGCCCAGAGAAGGAGGTGCCCAGACCTGGATGAGAATCAGACGGACTTGGGTCCCCGTCCTGGTCCCGCCCAGGTGTGGTCCTGTCCGCCACGCCCGTGCCCCCTGGCTGGCATGCTCCTCTCCTCTGGCAAAGTCATGGAGCCCGGGTTGGGTGGCCAAGGTCCATCAGCCTCTACCTGGGATGCATCACTGCTGCTTCCTCTTTCTCAAAGCTGCCTTTAAAGCTCTTTGTTACTGTTTTTTAGAATGTCAGTGGCTAGCCGTAAAGTGAACAAGAACAGTTGAATTCAAGGGTCCTAACTTCTAAGCTCACCCTTATTTAAAAGGACACAGTTAAGGTATTTTTATCCTTTTAAACCTCTTTATTGCTCACTGTTTATAATATTTCCTTTTTGAAGCTTAACATTGACACACTGATGACCAGCCAAATGTTTCCTCCTTTGCGGGCATCCTCTGCTTTATTTTCTTGTGCTTGGCTACTGGCATGTCTTTAATTTTAGAAGAAAAAAAGCCAGATGGAATTTTATTTGGCAGCATGTTTAATGAATTACGAGCATTTTGCAAACAAAGCTGGAGTGAGGAAAAACAAAGTACAGAGGATTAAAACAGACCAAATGTGGTAGCCTGAAGTTGCAATCCTTATTTCCATCTCTGAGTCTAAGACATTTGGGGCTAGGATCTGGTTGCATAATAACTAAGTGAATTAATTTTTCATGACTGAGAAAAATGGTTTTCTTAACTTGTACTGCACTTTCTCTATCTGAAGGAAGGGTATGCCATTTCATTCGAGCGGTTAAACATTTAACCCTATGTCTTTGAATGATTGATACTGTGCAGATATATTATCTTTACTGAAAAATAACTAACATACAGAATGTCAAAGTTTTTGGCAAAATCGTGCTAACTTTGTCAAAAACAGGATTCCCAGAATTTTTGAAAGGCTTCTTATCCATGGAATTCAACTTCATTCTTGTAAAAGATTCTCTCCATGTGTGTATGTCTATGCTTATTACATATATGTATATGTACATATGTATGCATGTATGTATGCATTGCTGTCCTCTTTCTAATGTGGACAGTTTGGGGCAAGAAATGTATTTTTGTGCATAATATTTTTTTCAAAATTCATGTGTAGAAAGGAATAGGGAAATGTAGGGCACTTATACAGGAGTGAGGGAACTTGTTTCAGAATGGAGAAATAGATGGCCCAAAGAAAAACCATTACCTCCCTTCAAGAGAGTCCATATTCTGAAATGCTGACATGTTTATGTTATCATGATGTAGACTTTGGGGAATTATGGCTCTAACGACAAAGTGGGTTTGAAAATGGAAAATGTCGATTTGATTCTGATTAGTGAAATTTTTGTTGATCTTTCTGTGTCAAGAAGGAGAGAAAACCTTCCTGGTTAAGTAAGGACACAAAAAAGAATTAGGAAATAAATGGAATTGTTCTAAGAAGGGATGGCTAATCCTGTCCATCAGACTGTGGGCTCCTTGGGAATAGGGACTGTCTTTTGCCTTTTTTGTGTGTGTCCAAACATAAGTTTAAATAGGAGAATAAGTGAGCATTCAGAAGTTACCAAGAAGTTCCAACTCATCTGGGAACTTCCTCCTTCCAGCAAAATGTCGTCTGCCTGAGGGCTGGAACTGTCGTTGTTGTATCTTTGGAGCTAATACATGACCTGGAATACAACAGGTACTCAGTAGAGGCATATAGAGTTGATTTTCCAGGTTTTAGATTGGGGCATCCCATTATGTTGAACCAACTTGCAGATATAATCTCAGGACCATTGTTCGTGGTCTTTTAGAAACAGAAAATGAGAATGATTCTAGGGACCCAAACTGGAGAAATACTTGGATTTTCAAAAAAGAAAAAGTTAGATTCCAGAAATTGTAGACAAGCACGTTTCTGGTTTTTTTTTT
>CM053593.1:389862850-389902268 GCA_028646575.1 Pseudocheirus occidentalis | reverse complement strand
GTAGTTCCCCTCCCCCACTGCTTCCTTGCCCCGGGGGTAGAATGGCCGAACTGCTTTCCCCCTCCCCAATTAAGTTTCAAAGTTTCAGCTTTCACTAACCGTCTCTGACAGAAGCTCCCCTCAGGCCGGTGCTTTAGATTTTCTTTGAAGTAGACTCAAGCTGCGGCTTGGGAGGCTCCGCTGCTCCTGTGGCCGCCCTGGGGCCTTGCCTGGCTGCTGCTGGGGTTTTGGGCTGGTGGTTCTCTGTTCCTCTGCGGTGTGAGCTGCGCCTCTCCGTTGTGAGCTGCGCCTCTCCCGTCCTGCTCCTCACGCCTTGGCAGATGTGGAGGTGCTGGAGGCTGTAGAACCGCTGCAGGCTGGCTGCAGGGCTCGGCTCAGCTCCTTCCCACCGTCCCGCGCTGAGCCCCTGCTGCCGAGCTGCCTTCAGCAAGAGCTGTGTTCTCTGTATGTTCCTGAGTCTGAGAGTCCTAGACTTTCCTAGACTTTGTCTGGGCTCGTATTTTCTGGGTGTTTAGGGTGGCGGTGTGGGAGCTGCGGGACCTTGCTGCTTCTACGCCGCCATCTTGGCTCCGCCCCCCGACAAGCACGTTTCTTGTTACTCACCAAAAATGTTCTAGAAGAGATTGTCAAACCAATGGACAAGACAGCACTGATTTTAAAATTAACCATTCATTGACCTTGAGCCATGTAATGGGGAGGAACATGGAGCCAGGAACATGGGAACCATCATGTTCCCCAAGGAGGTCAATGACAAAAAAAGAGGTCTGAAATAGAGGCAGCCAGTGGTGCAGTGGATAGTTCACTGGGCCTGGAAGACCTGAATTAAAATCCAGCCTCGGACATTTACTGATCCTGTTTGCATCAGTTTGCTTATCTGTAAAATGGGGGTAGTAAAAACTCCTACTCTCCCAGGTTGCTATGAGGATCATATGAGATAATAATTGTAATCTGCTTAGTATAGTCCTTGGAACATAGTAGGCACTCTGTAAATATTAACTATTATTCATGTTAGCTATGAGACCAAAGTATTCTCAGCAGAACTTGTTGTGGTAGCAGAGAAGTGGTAACAAAGGGGATGCTCATTGATTGGGGAATATGGTAGAACCAACTGGGGAGCATGATGGATTCAGAGAGACACAGAAAGACTTATGTGAACTGGTGCAGAGGAAAGTCAGCAAAGCCAGGAAAACAATATACAGAATCACATAATGGAAACAGAAAGAATGACGATCAGAAGTGAATGTTGTAAAATGTGAAAGAGTGGTTGGCTCCCCAGAAGAGAGGAGAAGATGTCCCTCCCCCACTCTCTGCAGGACTTGGGGTCCATGGCGATGGAAGGGTGTGTATGATATCTGATTTTTCCAATGTTGATTGGTTTTGCTGCTTTTTTCTCTTCTCCTTAAAAAAAAACCTCTTTGATATAATGGTTTTCTGGAAGGTTGGGAGGGATACAGGGGAAAATCTGGGTAAAGTAAAAACAAAAAAGTCGAAACTATTGCAAAAGTCACTTGTGCAAGTCATGGAAGCTTAGCTTGGGAACATGAATGATTAGTTGATTCTAAACTTAATTGTCCCTAGAGAACAGAAACTCCTTGATGGCTGAGGCCATTTCATCTTTGCATCTCCAGAGTCTATTAAAGAGCCTGAGATGTAGTAAATAAATAACAGAGGCTTACTGGCTTGAATTAAATTAATTTGAGACAAAAGTGGCATGCATCTGGTCCTTTTAGAAAGGGGCAGGACTCAAGAATGGGTGCCCTTTAGGGGGAGGACATGGACGCATCAGAGTAGTCCAAGCTGGTGTGGAGTGAGTAAACTATCTTGTTTAAAGAATGTTTGAAGGAGCTCAGGGAGTTGAACTTGTTTGGACAACTCTCTGAGAAAGAAGGGAATCAATCCATTGTTCAGGATGGTGATCAGGTTCAAGGAGCCCTTGCTCTTAAATCCCTTGAATGCAGGTTCTGGCTGATAAGAAAGAACTGAGTTAATAGCCTCAAGCAGGAGTGAGCTTCCTCCCCCTGGAGACAAGCAAAACACCCATGTCTGTCTGTGCAGGGACTGCAGAAGGGTCCCCTCAGTGCAGGGTCTAAGTATATTTCATGGTATTTTATGAGGCTCTTTGGCCTGATGGGCTGATTCAGCTCAGCATCCCTCCTTCCTGATTGATTGATAACTTCGATCCTCATCTGGCCAGCAGTTGGTGCTCAGAGTTTTCTGGATGTCCCATCCATGAACTTGGAAGGAGGCTGAAGGGTTCAGGTGGGACCACCATTTTTACACTGGTTACCGATAGGATCACTGGTGCAAAGGGCAGCAGGTTGGCCTTGCCCAGAATCCTTCCTACCTCACTGCTTCCTTTCCATGATCAGACTCAGAGGTGTGTGCTTTTCCTACTGTCCATTTCCCCATAGTTTCCTGTAGAACAAGTGTGCAGAAATTCCTCTGTGACCTTCTTTCATGGATTATTGTTGGAGGGCTTGGCTTGCCTGCAAGATGGGAGGATTCTCTGTCCTCTCTTGGCACAGATTGGCAGTACTACTCACTTGATCAGCATTTATTAGGTTCTTACCATGTGCTAGGAAATGGGCTGAGCATGAGGGGCACAGAGAAAGTGAAGAACAAAACCAAACCACAGTCCCTGTCCTCATGGAGCTCACAGTCTGATGGGGGAGGTAACTGGCAAACGCTGGTATACAAACAAGATGTATACGGATAAATGGTGGTAGTCTCAGTGGGAAGGCATCAGCATCATGGGGGACTAGGAAAGGCTTCTTTCAGAAAGCAGAACTGTAGCTGAAATTAGAAGGAATTCATGGAATCCTGGAGGTAAAGCTGAGGAGGGGGAGGGAAAGCCAGTGAAAGTGCCCAGAGTGGGGAGTGGGAGGAGGAGCCAGGTGCCCAGGGTCACAGAATGGCAGAGGATGTGGGAAGGTAGAAAAAGACTGGAAAGGTAGGGAGAGGCCACATTCTGAGGAGCTTTAGTGGATCAGGGAGTTAAGGTTTGTGACATTCCCAAGAAAATGGGAATTTGTAAAACCTTAAACTCTCCTCTGATTAAAAAAACCACATTCTATAGATCAGTGGTTCTCAATCTTCCTAATGTCAAGACCCCTTAATACTCGTATGTGGGTGTATCTGCATGTGGGCAGACTCCCCTGGAGATGGATAGAGGAGCCGTGTCTCGGTTTCTAAGAGAAATATGTGTTTTCTGATGGTCTTAGGTCTTTCAACCCCCAAAGGGGTCACAGCCCACAGGTTGAGAACTGCTGCTCTAGATAGAGACAGTGAATTATGAGCATGAGGATTGGTCAAATGATCCTGCAAGAGGTGTAGGACTGACCTTAGAGGTGGGCAAGTTCTAGTGAGAGCCAGAGATGGCCAGGACCCCTGTGCTGTGCTGTTCTGAGGGGGGAGCTCAGGAGAAGCCAGTGTGGATGGGCCAGGAAGGCGAGCCCCCATCGGTGATGGCCTGCATCCACTAATGAAATCAAGGTTCTTGGGGCAGCTAGGTGGCACAGTGAATAGAGCACTGGCCCTGGAGTCAGGAGGACCTGAGTTCAAATCCAGCCTCAGATACTTGACACTTATAATCTGTGATCTTGGGCAAGCCACTTAACCACAATTGCCCTGCTTCTCCCCCTCCCCAAGCCAAAAAAAAGAAAAAAAGAAATCAAGGTTGTTTTCTAATTGTTAGTCATCGGCATGACCTCATAGGCATGGAGAACTCCGGGAAAATCTGGGCCACCAACTCACTGGCTCAGCCCTTCTTCTGCTACATCTAGTCTGGGCCATGGGGAGGATCCCAGCCAGGACTCCAGGACTTCCCAACTGTCCCCCTCGCCCCCACTGGGTCACTGAAGGATTGAGGCTGCAGATGATTTCATTGTAATAATTGTCATTTGGGCTCAAGGATCTCATTTGTTTCCTGGGTCAGCTTGCAGATTGGCAGGTTTTTTTCCCTGACTAAAAAACAAAACAAGGCCCGCTGAAGGTGCCATTTTCCCCTCAGCCTTAATGAGTTTGGCTGCTTCACAGCTTTTATCTCCATGCCTCTCTGCTTTCTCTGGCCCTGAGGAGCAAGAAGTGATGACATAAACCCAGAACAGGCCTGTGGTGGAAGCAGGCCCTGGGCTGGCTGAGGCCTTCTCTTTAGGCTCTTCTGGGCCTCTGCTTGGGCAGGAGCTGTCTCTGGGCCATCTTGTCCCAGATTAACTGGGCCCGGGCAGTCCAGACCCCATCGCCAGCGGTTCTTTCTCTAAGGGAATGTGGCACTTTGTTTTCCTTTGAAAAAGAAATGTAGCGGGGGAAGGGGAAGAGCCTAGCAGACACCGGGTTTCCTGGCTCCTTAGAAGTGGCCAGAGGCAGGCACCAGGATGGGGTGACCTCTAGTCTGTAATTGTATTGACAAGCAAGTTAATCCTAAAGCATCTATCGTTCATCTTTCTTTTTAATGCTCTATATTTAAGAAAACATATAGGAGAGCATTGTATACAGCAAGAAGGCTGTGGTTAGCGATTGCTGACTAGGCATTCTCTGTTAGGAACAGGACTGAGTGCTGTGTGGTGTCTGGGAAGAGTGAGGGGGTGTGTGTGGAACATTACAGGAAGCTCTTCCAGAGGGAGGGGCCATCTCCATCAGAGGCCATTGGGAGAGTGCTCCAGAGCCAGGGAAGGATGTGGTCAAGTAAGCCCGTCACCAAGTTCAGCTTGATGGCAGAGGCTGTGGAAGGGCTTCAGGTCTTGGCCAGGACTCCATATTTGTCCATGAACCTTCTCTGAGGCTTCACACACCACTCACCTGAGTGTCTCTGCTCTGGGCCCTCTCAGGCTCCCTGGGAACCAGTGCAGCCCCAAGCTGTCATCCCTTCCTGGGCTCTCCTTTCCCCACACATTTCCTGGTTGACTCCTTTTACAGAATTTAGTGTATGAGAGAGTCCATTAAGTTCTCCTGCTGCCTTCTTCTCTCCCCAGTGGCCTATGGGTCACCCCCAAACAGAATTCTCTGGGCCTTTCAATGGACTGGAAAACAGGCATCTTAAATGACAGAATGAGGAGACTGTCCATTATTTGTCAAGAAGTGGGGACCCAGAGGTTGCCATGTTGTCATATGAAGAAGCCATGAAGCTGCATGGGGTCAGCGGAGGGGAGATAGATGCGCCCAGAGCTTTGGGCCACACTAATGTTCATGGGCAGGAAGGAAGGTCCCATTGGAGAGCTGCCAACTCTGGTTTCTGTTCCTAATGCTGTTCCATTGGGTGCACCAGCTGATACAAGCTGAAACTCTGTTACAAAACCTTTGGGATGCTTTGTTCACTAAAACTGCTTAGGCACTAGAAGAGTCTCTGAATTGTTCCTGCTTTCTTCAGAGTGTCCTATAATTAACTCATTACCCTAGTTCTCACTTTACAGCCTCGGAAAAGATAAGCTCCTCTGCTGGTGACGGGCTCATTTTAGTCCCTGTCTGTTGGGACAGTACATTTGTACCACTGCAGCCAAAACCCATCCTCAGGGTCATGTGGGAGCTTTATGCTTCCAAAGAAACACACAGATAACAGGAGCCTTGGGGCTAATTCTCCTTGGCTGCCTCATTGTTCTCTTTGTGCTAAAGGCAGCACTTTCCTTAGCTGGCCTGCAATCTAAGCCGTGTTTCCTTTCTATCAGTCCAGCCATCTCTGGCCCCACAAGAAGTGTTCGCCGGTGACTGTGCTAAGGTCACATCAGCAGACCATCAGTGGAGGCCGAGTGTCCTTCCCCACCCCCAGCTTCTTTCTACACTGATGAGCATGGAGACATCTAACTAGCCATCCTGTTGATCTACCCACCAATCAGCCTCTAACAGGCAGGGGAACAGGCAGCCACCATCCCCTCAGTCCTATGTTCCTGTACCATTTATTTGGCACCTGAAGTATGCACTAAAGAAAGACAAGGCTAATTAATGCACAGGCCAGGTGTTTGGAGATCTTGAGATGGAGCAGGGCAGGACACAGGCATTCACTCTCCAATAACTCCTCAGATGAAGTCATATGTCTAGACCTTATTTCTCTATAGATGCCAGCCAGCATCATCACTGTTATTACAATATGTGAACACATTTGGAGCACCACACAGAATGGGAGGAAGGAAAGGTCTTTCCATAAAATCATGGATTTGGGCTACAGGCTACCTTGGAGCCCCCAGGACCCTTCCTCTAGAGCTGGGGGGCTGGTGAAGGGTGTCACAGAGATGCCAATCAAGATACTACAAGACAGCAAGGAAGAAGGGCATCAGAGAAGGCTCCCTGGAGGAGGAAGCCTGTGTTCTCTCTCTCCTATTCCTCTGAACACTATAGGCACAGAGGCTCAGTCTGATCTCCTCTTTCTGTATTCCCCTAAGACTCATCATATGAGATACCTAATGAATATTGGTTGAGTTAATAAATTTGAGTTGGGCTTTAAAGGAAGGCAGTGGTTTTCTGTTGTATAGGACTCACTTGATTCAATGCAGAAGTGACTCATTCTTTGGTACAGAGATGCCGCTCCTTGTCTTAGCAGAGCTTGGAGCTTGGGGTCAGTGGTGCTTCACCATCACAGGACAGTTGAGCAATAGCTTTGGGTCATGACACAAAGGAGCAAAGACCTATGTCTTCTAGAGGACTCTCTTCTGCTTGGCCTGGGGAATAGGGGTCTTGGGACCCTACTCCAACCCTGTTTGTTTCATCTGGGGTTCGGCAGAGAAGTGCAGTGCCTTCCTTGATCCATTCTCTTCTAGAGGATGAAACACTATGGCTCAAGGGAAACCATTACTCTGCTTCTTCTCTCTCTTCCACACCCATTCCTCCATGTCAGCTAAGTCACGCCATAGTGAACAGAGTGCCAGGCCTGAGTCAGGAAGACTCATCTTCCTGAGTTCAAATCTAACTTCAGACACTTGCTAGTTGTGTGACCATGGACAAATCACTTTATCCTGTTTGCCTCAGTTTCTTTATCTGTAAAATGAACTGGAGAAGGAAAAAGCAAATCATGCCAGTATCTCTGCCAAGAAAACCCCATATAGGGTCATCAAGAGTCAGACATGACTGGAAAAAATGACTGAACAATATCAGTTCTCTTTCTTTTTCCCTGCTAAGAGTTGCAAAGGTCTATTGATGAGTAATCTATTGCCTTCCTTTTTTCAGCAATAATTGTGTGTCTCATATTTTAAGAATATTGTTATAGATTCTATTTTCAGTATATGCTATTCTTTTAAAAATAGGTTGGCACATTTGTACAGAGCTAGAAATATACTTTAAAATTCTATTGCTTGGCAGTAGTCTCAACTTCCACTGCATAGATAGTTATTACTGAGATAAAACTGTCTTCTATAGGATACATGTTTCATAGTGTCCACTAAATGGGATATGGAGCTTTGAATCATGGCTTAAAGTAGAGGTTTAATAGGTTCCTGGCCAGGGAAGGAGTGGGAGCTTTGTTCCCTAGGCAGTGGAGAAGAATCAAAGAAGATCTGGGACCATGACTTGAGGTACATGGGATTATGAGAGATGGCAGAGAGAAGAGTGACCTGCTTCATTCTAATGTTCCTTCTGTTTTCTCTATCAAAGAGAATGACTCTTGGACTGGAAAGGATGAAATGAATATGACTAACAGGGAACTGTTCCCCAAGATCAGTAACAGGATCACAAGAAGCCACCTTGCCACCCTTGATGAGTTTAAGTCAACAGGTCCTGAAGAAGAACATCCTTGGTTCTTGAAAGTCTGGCAGATGTGATTGCTGAGCCCCTGACAATGGTCTGTAAAGGTTTAAAGAGAATGACTGAGATGCCACAATATTGGATGAGAGAGAATGTCCTAATCCTCCAGATAAAGGGAAAATAATGCCAGCTATAGGTCAGTTGAACATGACTGATTCCAGGTAGAAGTCTAGAGCATAGTTTCATAAAGGAACAGGAAAAAGAACAATATCCCCAAGGGGCAGCATGGTACAAGCAAGGACAAGTCATACCAGATGAGCCCTCTTTTTGTGTTTTTGACACTGTTGCCACATATGGGAAGAGTGCAGAGAGTTCATCTAGATATAATCTAAAAGATGAGACAAAGTCTTTGAGCCTCTTCTTGGGTACAAAATGAGGCATTGTGGACTAGACAGTGGTTCTGTTGGATCTTGCTCAGATGGGGGAGGAATGGCTGACTCCAGGTCAGTTTCCAAGGAGGTCCTTGGTGGGGCATTTCACCAGTAACTCAAGCCAGGGTCTAGATCGAGTACCTCTCCAGTACTCTGATAGCACAAACCTGAAATGGATTACTCATACACTGCACGGCAAAATCAAGATTCAGAAAGGTCTGGAGAATCTAGAGCATTGGGGTGAATTAACTAAGATTCAGTTCAAACACTGCAGTGACCGCACATTACTTTGGTGAACTGAGAGTTAAACATTGCTCTCATCTTTCAGCAAAGAGTTGAGAGAAGCTAGGTAGGGGAATGAGGTGTAGATTTTTTTTATCTTAGTTTTTAAATTACATTTTGAATTCTGAGTTGTCTCCCTCTCTCCTTCTCAACCCTGTGCTAAAAACCAACATTTATTAGAGATATGGATGTGGACCCCCACAAAACATACTACTATATATCAATTCTTTCTCAGGAGTGGATTGCATTTTCCTTCATAAGTCCTTCTTAATTCATCTGAAGGCTCATATTACTCAGAACAGCTTAGTCACTCACAGTTACCCTTTGAACAATTTTGCTGTTACTATCATCAATGTTCTCTTGGTTCTGCTCATTTCTCTCTGCTGTGCTTATGCAGGTATTTCCATGGTTTTATAAAATCAACCTGCCCATTTCTTCCTGGAACACAGTAGTATTCCATCACAACCATATACCACAACTCGTTCAGCCATTCCAGAATTGATGGGCTTCTTTCCAGAATCTCCTCAACTTCTAGTCCTTTGCTACCACCAAGAGAGCTACTATAAATATTCTAGAACATATAGGTTCTTTCCGTTTTCCCTGATCACCTTGGGAAACAGACTGAATAGTGGCAGTGCTGGATTAAAGAGCATACACAGTTTTGTAACTCTGGGCATAATTCCAAATTGCTTCCCAAAATGGTTAGATCAGTTCACAGTTCCACCAACAATGCATTAGTGTTTTAATTTCTTGCTATCTCTTCTTCCAGGTCTTAGTTGGTGGTATCTAGAAAAGCTGTTGATTTGAGTGGGTTTGGATTTGTTTTATATCCCGCTGCTTTGCTCAAATTATTAATTGTTTCAACGAATTTTTAGCCGAGTCTTTAGGATTTTCCAATACGCCATCATATCATCTGCAAAATAGATTGTTTTATTTGTTCATTGCTCATTCTTATTCCTTCAATTTCTTTTTCTTCCCTTATTGCTAATGCTGATACAATGTTGACTAATATTATTGACAATGGGTATCCTTGTTTTACTCCTGATCTCAGTGGGAAGGCTTCTAGCTTGTCCTCGCTGTAGATAATGTTTGCTTTTGGTTTTAGGAGGATGCTTCTTATCATTCTGAATAAAAGTTAATTTATACCCATGCTTTCAAGTTTTTTAAAATAGGATTAAGTGTTGTGTTCTGTTAAAAGCATCTATTCATTGATATAATGATATGATTGTTCCTGCTTTTGTTGATATAATCAATTAGGTTTTCCTTATATTGATCCTTGTATAAATCCCCCTTGGTTGCCATGCATAATCTTTGTGATATATTGCTGCAGTCTCCTAGCTTATATTATATTCAGGATTTTTGCATCCATATTCACTAGTGAAAGTGGTCCATAATTTTCTTTTTTTGTTTTAGCTCTTCCTGGTTTAAGTATCAGCATCATATTTGTTTCATGAAAGGAGTTTGGTAGGATGCCTTCTTTGCCTTTTTATATTTATTTATTTAACATTGGAATTAGTTTATCTCTAAATGTTTGGTAGAATTCACTTGTAAATCCATATGGTCCCAATGGTTTTTCCTTAGGAAATTCATTTATGGTCTGTTCAATGTCTTTTTCTAAAATGGATTTGCTTAGATATTCAATCTCTCTTCTGTTAATCTGTGTGATTTATATCTTTGTAAGTATTTTTTCATTTCATGAGGCATAGACATTTTGATTTGGCTACTGCCTTGATTTGGTTTTGCCTGCCTGTACTCTGTTACAAGGAATGCTGGGGAAGGGGTCACTGAGAAATAGCAGTCAAATTGTTTATAGCTTAGAAAAACTAATAACAATTTCCTGATAATTAGACCTGATGTGGAATCAGTGAGTTGCCCAAGCAACTAAGAAGTTCTTCCTTGCTGGAGGTATTGAAGCCAAACCTGGCCACTTGTTGGATGCGTTGTAGAGGGATTGTTGTTTTTTAGGTCTGAGTTAGGCTAGATGGCCACTGAGAACCCTTCTGACTGGGATTCTGTGATATTCATGAGTTCATAGTAGAAAAATGTATATTTGTACCAATTTGAAACATTTAGTGGTGTGATGTTGGTGTGAAAGTTAAGTTCTTGCTAAGTAAGTGCCTGCTAGTCGATTTGCCAAGTTTTTCTACTCTTCTGGTGAAGCCCTTGTTTCTCTCCATGCCCAGGAATATTCCTGATGTTGAACTAGACATTAGGTCTTTGAGCATTTCTGGGGCTAGATTGTAAGCACCTCGATGGAAGGGAAGATGTCTTCTAATTCTCCTGGATCCTCTTCCTGCACATACCTTGGTTTCATGTTCACTGGATCCTCAGAGTGAGGCTGAATAGCCCTCCCAGCGCCACTCCATCATCCCTCCATCATTATACAAGCTGGATTGTAACAGGGAGCCCCTACACTTTCCTTTTATAAGGAGGGGGGCAGGTTCTATTTTTGTGCATGGGGTGTGTTTGAAGGTGTGCCACAAGACCTGCATCTTTGTATTATAAGTGGGCAGCTGGGTGGCACTGAAGTGGATAGAGCCCTGGGCCTGGAGTCAGAAAGATTTCGCTTCCTGAGTTTAAATCTGCCCTCAAATACTTCCTAGCTGTGTGACCCTAGGCAAGTCACTTCACCCTGTTTGCCTCAGTTTCCTCATCTGTCAAGTGAGTTGGAGAAGGAAATAGCAAACCACTCGAGTATTTCTGCTGAGAAAACCCCCAAGGGGGTCATGAAGAGTTGGAAGTGACTGAAATGACTGAACAAGTCATTATAAATGGATTCTGTTCAAATGTCCATCCCCTCACACACACTGCATGATGACTGGGCTCAGGAGCATTTGATTCCATAACCCAGCTACAGGATGCTGCCCTGGCATGGAACCATAAGATTGGGGTGTGGGTCCAGCCCATCCCCCAAAGGAATACCTGCTGCCATGCCCAACTTCTGCCAGGGGACCTGCCAAAGGAGAAGGACATCCCACAGTCAGGCATTGGGTCCTGCCCTCGTCTATCTGCTCCCTCCAGGCCCCAGCTCACACAGATCACTTAATGCCTGCTTTGTCTCCCTTCTTGTGTCGCTGGGAATCCCTAGGAGTGCTCCAGCTATTTGAGAGTCCCTACAGCTGTGTTTTCTCCCTCACTACCTCCAGTGGCTAGAACAGTTCTTTGCACATATGAGGCACTTAATATTTGTTGAATTGAATTGAACCTGAGAGACATGTCAGGTGTTTGGAGAAAATTGAGGTAAATGATGCCTCCAGCATGGCTTGTTCTTGGAGAAGTCATCCTGGATATTTGGGGTCCAAGATTGTTGAGCATCCCCCTAGGACACAGTGTCCTTCTCTATCACACAAATGGTTCAGACTGGATGGTCTCTGAGGTCTAGACTGGGGGTCCTGTGACTATTCACGCCCATCCCCGGCTGGAGGATGGGCTGCACGATGTGGCACCTTCTCTGGGCCAGGTCCCTTTTTCCCAGGGCTGAGTCACAGTGAGAACAGCTCACTTCAGGACTGATGGGCCCAGGGACATGCTACCAGGTCAACAGAGAATCTCATTACCAAGTCCAGTGCTCTCATTAGACAGATGAGGGAAGGGAGACTCTTCTGGGAGGAGGCTGCTAGAAAATTACATGGCTGTTTGGGGGCAGAGGTGACACCAGGAGCTCCTTATAGGGCCTCACCCTGGGACCTTCTTCTCTCCTCTTCTCTCTACACCTTTGTCTGGAGCCCCAGGTGGGTGCCTCACTGACAGCCCTGAGTGCCTTCCAGGGGCCATGCTCAGTGGCTTGACTAGGAATCCTGCTACTGGCAGCAGGTAGAGGTGTTCTGCCCTCTTGGTTTCTTTGTTCTTCTGGGTTTGCTAAATCAGGACCCCAGGCTTTTAAAGGAAGGAAGGAAGGAAGGAAGGAAGGAAGCATCCATGCCAGACCATTGCTAAGCACTTCACAGATATGATCTCCTTTGATCCTCAATAAACCTGGGGGGGGGGCTGTTGTCATCTGCATTTATAGTCTAGGAAACCGAGACAGAGGGTGATGAAGTGACTTGCCTGGAGTCCCATAGTTGGTGTCCAAATGCCTGAGACTGGATTAGAATTCAGGTCTTCCTAATCCCAGACCCTGCATTCTGCACTGTGGCCCTAACTGCCTGAGGCAGACTGCTGGCTGTCCAGCATCTTGGATGTAGACCCTGACATGCAGTGTTTCATCTGTCTGTTATACCAGGAGGGCCCTATGGCCCAGAGAATAGGACACGGAAGGAAAGGCCAAGAGGGGCTCACTGGTTGGGTCCACCTGGTCAATGAGGGTGGATGAGGCAGTGGAAAGCTCTGTGCCTAGAGTGGGCTGCAGAGAATGAAGCCAGAGGGTAAATGGCCCCCCAAGAGCAGCATATGGTGCCTGCTCAGCGGAAGGTGGGCTCCAAGGCTGCTGCTCCATGCTGGTGCCAGGGAACATAGCTAGGATGCCCATCGTCATTCACGTTCCTCCTCTGTCTGCCCGTGTCCTTCCCGCCTTGTCCTCAGAAACATGCATGCACGATTCTTCAGATTTTGTGATTCTGCTCCTGGGCTGTGCATCTGGACATGAAAGGAGGAGGGCAGCTGGGGATGGCGAGGGGCATGGCTAGTCCAGCTGCATCTCAGAGAAAGTGGGCGGTCCCCAAATGCTTGTGTGTCTAACTTTGTGTGTGCATAGTTGGGAGGATGGTTTTCCACCAGGAATTCCTTAATGCCCAGGTTAGTTAGTCTCTGTCCAAGCTCACAAGAGCTTTCTCTCCCACTTTTTCAGGAATCAGCAATGCCGAAGCTCGACAACCAGGGAAAGCCCCAAACTTCAGTGTCAACTGGACAGTCGGGGACCTCAACCTGGAGATCATTAATGCCACCACTGGGAAGGATGAGATGGGCCGTGCATCTCGCCTCTGCAAACAAGCGCTTTATAGTCGCTGGCTGCGCATCCATGCCAAGGTATATCTGGCCCACCTCATGCCCTGAATGGGCTCCCTGTGGGCAGAGGTCTGGTAGTGCTTGGTCTATGCTACTGCTCTGAGATCCCGGGCCCCATCCCCACAGCTGCCACATCTAGTGTTTAATGACATTTAGATTCAGAACTGTCAGGTGAATACTGAGTAAGCGTGACCACCTCCTAGATAAAGGGAGGTGAGAATGGAACAGAAGCAGGGACACGTCCTGCCACCTGCCACATAAGAGGCCCATTTTAAGCTGAGTGGCAACATAAAGATGTCCATGCTCTCCTTGATTCCCTCATTTTTGGTGTTAATGGGTTTCTCTTAGACAAGAAGTTCTGAGTTTAGTACCCATCACTCTGAGCCCCCATCAGAAAGATTCCTTGCCCATTCCTGGCCACATTGTGGTTGAGGCAAAACTCAGGAAATCGGTCATGAGAAGGCAGGTTCTGTTCTCAAATCTGTAGGAAGAAGGTGGTGGATGAGCCAACCTTTCCTTGGGACTTCTCACCACCTGTAGAGCCAGCAAAGGCCCTGGATATCTCCCTTCTCAGCCATGCTGGCTCCAAACTCCAATATCCAGATGCTCAGGATGTCTTCTCCCCATTCTCAGGGGCACCTTCCTTTTTAGGAAGGTCCCTGTTTCTCACACCGACTTTGATTGATTCAAGGAGGTGTACAGGCCCTGTTCACACTCAGTTCCTTGTTTGATTCCATCAAGAAGTGCTTGGCTAACAAAGGTAATTACTTTTAAGTGGGTGGGGCAATCATAGGAGCCCCATCCTTACAGGTAGAATCCAGGGACCTTCCCTGGTGCAGCAGAGATTTTCTCTTCAAGGTTGCTTTCCCCTCTCCTCTCTTCAGTCCTCAGTTGTGACTGACGGTGGTTCCTTCCCTTCTAGCTCTCCTCCAACATGCGCACCAAGATCAGCAAGCCCCACCTGTACCATGAGTGCAAGCAAGGCGCTGTGGAGTACCAGTCTGCCAAAGAGTTGCTCTTCAGGGCCTTCCTCAAAGCGGGCCTTGGAGCCTGGGTGGAGAAGCCCATTGAGCAGGACCAGTTCTCTCTCAACTGCACACCCTGACTCGGGGGATAGGAGGTCTTTTTGGATGGCACCTGGACTCCCTCTTGTCACCCAGCGCCTCTGCCACAATGAGCCCTCCTGCACGTGTGCACACCCTCCCACAGTTCACATATGTTCACTGCACACACACACACGCACAACTGTGCACACAAACAAGATTTCACACATGTCCACACAACTCCACACACACACACACACATGCACACACGTGTGCACACAGATGCCCTTTTTAGGATTAACCAGCAACTGCTGTCAGTCCCTTTTCATGTTTTGGAAATCTCATTGTCGGTCGTTTAATTTTATTTTTGAAAACTTGGGTGTAATTATCTAGCAAATCAACGTGTCTTATAGCGGCTACTGTGTAGACTGGGTCTAATTTTTACATCCCCACCTGGGTCAGACCCCGACCCCCGGCACCCCCTGCTCCCACATAAGGCAATACAGGCAGGTGCACTACAACGTACACACATTGGGATTTTCACAGCATTTTTAGGATGTCGTTTGAATTTTTCTAGAACTCAGCTACAAAATCCATTCCTGCTCCTTCATAAGCTTCCCGTGAGTGAGAGAGGATGTGTGTGACGAAGTGATGAAGCTGAAAGGAAAGCCTGCTTGTCCCTACCTCCTAGTCCTTTAAAAAAAACCAGCTGCTGAGAAACCATCATCCGTGTGTGTATTTATTAGTCTGTGACCCAGTTCCAAGTACTTGACCTTACCTCTCATTTCCACATGGTGTAAAGTCTTTGTTTTTAAACCATTATCAACTGGAAACCAAATAGAGGTCATTTGTAAGTTCCACAATTAGGTCTGTATAACAGAAGTTGCCTCTTAGTAGCTGATTTCTCCCTTGTCCCCCCCCCAATAGTTTTATATATGTATATATATATATACATACATACATACATACATACATACACACACACATATACATACCCAGGAATTCAGAGTACAATCACAGCTTTAGCGTTACTAGGGCACCTTTAAGAACCAGCGTGATTAGTTAGGAAAGTCTAAATGCCAGCACAATGTTTGAACGCCAACCCCGCTGCCTCTCTTCCTTCCTAAGTAATCGGGAGGGCCCTTTGGGAAGATATGTTTTGTGAACCTTCATTCCAGGATTCTTCCCTGGTCTATCTGTGTTCATCATTAATTTGATCCCTGTGTCCTATGGGAGTGGCCGATTTAGTGGCCAGCTGGTCGAGATTTGGGGGCTGGCCGGGTGACCAAAAACTCCCTATTTTTGCTCACAGTGATTGCAAGACGGCTTTGGGTTTCTTTCTAGACTTTCCTACCCACAACTGCACACAGAGCGAATCCAAGACTGATCCGTGTGGAGGAAGAGGGATCAGAGGTTGCTTGGTCAGAATGGCTTGGTTTGAGTCTGAGCTGCCTTCCATGGCTCCATTGCCAAGTGTGGCTTTCCCAGCCATTTGGTAGGAGGCACCTCTTCCCTAAGTGGCAGTTTCAGAGGAGAGGAACAGTCTCATTTACCTAATGGAGCAGCAACAGGGCCATGCTAAGGAAGGGTGACCATTGCCGTTGCCCAAACACGTTGACTATTCCACCTGGGGAGCAGCAACTACCTCAGCCTGGACCACTCCCTTTGGATTAACCCACACTCAGTCAGAAATGAGAAGAAGGTGAGGAAGCAGCCTCACCTGGAGTGAATTACAGAAACGAGGCCAGGACAATTAGTGTTCAGCTTCAGCTCCTTGCAAAAGGAAGGAAATTAGCTGTCCAAAGGGGAGAAAAAGGAGCTTCGGCAACTGTGAATGGTTTTGTTAAAGGGCCCTTAATAGATGGGACATTAAGAATGAGAATAAGGATTTCTAGGAAAAGAGACTGCATCCACTCAAACAGATGGGAAATAGCTAACCTAGAAATCCAGGTTTTGTGTGAGAGGAAGTAGCAGAAATCCTCATTGTGTTTATAAAGGAATTTTTTTTCCCTTAAGAGAGGAATGGTCACTTCTATAATTTTCTCAAATTATTTTTAAAGAGTTTATTTTTTAAAAAAGTCTCTTTCAGAATCTGAGCTCTTAGGAATAGGGCCTTTTAAAGTCCTTGACACGGTGAAAAGAATGGGAGCGATTTTGCACAAAAATCTTGAACGCTTCACGTTCAAGGGTAAGTGACCAGGCGAGGGATGGCATCTTCAGGGGGTCTATTCATTGTCATCGCGTCTGATCAGTTTTCTGACTGGTAACTTTGGTCAGGAAGAAGGCATCTGTGTATGTGGAAGTGGAGGAGGAAGAGAAAGAGGAGGAGGAGGAAGAGAAAGAGGAGGAGGAGGAAGAGGAGGTGAGGGCATGCAGGATTGTCTGGGGTTCCTTCTGCCACCTGAAAGATTTGCTGTAGTCTGGTAGAAAAGACTGGCTCTGCATTCCTTGGCATTCTCCCCAGCATCTCTGCTCAAGTCGAGAGCTCAGGTGCCATGTTCTCCAAACCCGGGACCTCCCCCTTTTTGCTGCCATCTCTTCCATGTCCCTGATGGGTCAATATGGCAGCAGTCATGGAAAGCCTTTAATTGCTTTAACGTTGAACAATCAAAGATGAAAGTGTGGGGCTCCCCTGGTCTTTCCAGGTCAGGCTGGCCCTGTGAGGATCACTCATGCCTTGGCTGTTAGAGAAGAGCCATGATGGGTGGTGGCAGCTCCCAGGCTGGCCTCATGCTTTCCTTCTTCCCTAATACCCCTGCTCGTTTTCATTCTAATGAGTGAGTATGAATGTTTGCCTCAGGATCATCATAAAATTGAAAGAAAATGAATTAAGCAGATGTAAATACTTGAAAAATATAGCAAGGTTTTCTTCAATTCTCTTCTAGCTTTATCAAAGACATATTTAACAAATTGAAATGATTCAGCCCGGAAGGCTTTGAGACAATATTGTGGAGGGGTAGGTCGGGTCACGTGGACATGAGCCTCAGAAGACTCGAGCTAGTTGCCTTGTTACCACACTCAGGAGTAGTGAAGGACTCCACGTGAAGTCGTCCTGCCCTTTGCCCCTGAAGCACACATTTTCTGGCTGAGAAGCAGGTCTCCACAGCGCCCCCTCCTGCAAGCACAGGGCTCACGATGAGGACAGAGGCGGTGCTGCTGGGGTTGGGGTGGGGGTGGGCCACCAACTGTTGTCCTAGGGGATATTTTTCATCTCTCATAGTTGGAGAAACCAGAACATATGAAGGATGAATACAAGACCCATTCTCATGTCTAGTGTTAGAACTCACCACTGTCTGTATTAGGTGACTGCTGATTTGCTGGAGGCCAGCCCTCCAAGACTGTGCCCTGAAGGAGACTTGGGGGGTGAGCAGAGCATGCCCCTGCCAGTCCCATGAGAGCCCATGCCCGAGAGAAGCTGGGCACCTTCCAGAGGTGAAGATGCTGGGCACTTTCTGGAGCTGAAGAGGCCAGGCACCTTCTGGAGCTGAAGAAGCTGGGTACCTTCCAGAGGTGAAGATGCTGGGCACCTGAATGACATTTGCACATTGACAGAGACTCAACTCAAGTTCACCATGACCGAGAAGGGACCTCTTATTCACAAAAGACTCAACTCCTGAAGAATCTCGGCCAGCCTGTCAGGCAGTCAAATGGAGCTCCTTTTGATTGTTTTGTTAAAACAGGTGAAAGGGTTTGGGCTTTTTTTCCTACCTAGAAGCTAACAGGTGTCCGAATGGTGTCACTGCCTTGGATGGAGGCGACCTCTTGCACTGAAGAATACCTTATATGTTGTTGCATTTTTATTGTTGTCGATAGAGAAGATGTTGTATTTTTTCTAAGGGGGTGGGGAGAGCTTGTAGTTCAAATCATGCTATTTTTAAGAAATTGTCTATTGAAGCGCTGCTCTAGAAATATAGGAGAGTGAGTCTTCCCATTCTGGTCCCGGCTGGGTGATAAGAATTCCATTTCCCTGCTTCTCCTCCATCCCGTTGCTGTGCCCCAGTGCACTATGGCCACGTCCTCTGCGTGAGGACAGAACTCTCCAAGTTTTGCCTCCCCTCATTAGAAATCTTTGGTTCTCAAGATGGAGGAGGCTGAACTCACAGGTGCTGTCCTCCAGAAATCCAGGTTTGGGGAGCTACCTGTAGTCTGTAATCAAGGGCTTCCCTCTTAAGGAAGGGATCCCCTTCTACATGTGGGGTGTCCTGCATGACCCAGAATCTGGGTTGATCCCCACAGGGGTAAGCACTTCCTTGTGGGATTCCCATGATCCTTTGAGGGTTACTATGAATGCTAGGGTGAATAAGGCAACAGTTTGCAAGTCTGTGGGAGTGGGAGGGGGCAAGGACTCCTGATCTCAGGCTAGAACAATAAGGTGTCTGCCTGTAGCCTCCTGGGCTACCTGGGCATGATTTAAAACCTCCCTTTATCAAGGGAACACTATAGCCCAAGCCATTGGAAATCTGAGTTGTTCACCCAAAGATTCAAATAATTTAAGAAAAAGAGGCCTCAAATGACTTCAAGTGGCAAATAGGGCAAAGTAGACGTGTGCCTCCCGACACCATGGGACTCTCCCATGGCTGGCTGCCATGATTTCATGTCCTTTAATGACCTATCTGGGCTCTATAGCAACTGTCCTTGTCTCCAAAGATGGGAGAGAATGGAGAATTGTTTGCTCCAAGGACACCTCCCTGCCCGGTTCTTTGAGGGAGCTTCCCCCACCATCCCCCTTTGGTCACCCATAGACTGACTGTTGTGGCTCCAGGACTCTGGTCACCTGATGGAATGGATGTCTAAATCCTGTACCTTCCTGTCCCTTTAGAGATTTAGCTGGGACCCTGCCAGAGGAGGAGGTGGTGGGTGTCCATTTGATGTGGGAACTTTGTGCTATGCTAGAAGATCTCCCATCCCACCCTGACCCCCAGTTTGGTGCCCACAGAGCTAATCCCCAGTGATGCTGTCATTCTTGACAGTGTGTCTCTCTTGGGGCTCCTCAGTGCTCATGTCCTGTTATTCAGGGTTGGCCTCAAAGTGACCCATAGCTGCCCCAACAAGCATTTGGAAAGTATTCTGCCTATTGCCATTGCTCTGCATAAAGCAGGTGCTTAATAAATACTTGTATTGAATTGGTTTGGTTAGAGTTTTGCCTTAGAGGTAGGTGGTCTGGCATTGGAGATGGTGCTTTAAGGATGCCAGGTGGGCTGCAGGGCAATGAAGGGCATCATTTAATCTCTGCCTCACCCCACCCCACCCCACCTGCCCCCCCAATCATTTCAGCTGCTAGAATATTCTATACCCAGTGTCTAGGAGTATTTCACAGTCACCTTAGAAACATGGCTGGGGCTTTTTCAAGTATTAAAATGAAGTCACTGCACAGTAAAGGTTAACAAAGTTAGTCTGCCTTTGTCATTCTTAAATTCTGGGAAATGATAGGGTTAATAAGGGAGGGGTGGATATTTCAGGTCAAGCCCAAAGAAGAAGGGATGACAGAGGCAGGAAGCTCTGGAAGACCCCGTCTTAGTAAGTCTACCCCTTCCTCATCCATGATATTCAGCAGCCAGTGGAGCCATGTGTGGAGCCAGTGTCCCCAGTGGGGCCGGAGTTCAGAACAGGCTACATACAGGTAGATGAACTCTCAAGCAGCTTGCTGGTGCTTGACACCCCCCACCCACCCCTCCCTCTGTATAATGTGGGCTGGCCTCTGGCCTCTTGGTCTCAAGCCTGGCATTCAGGTAATGAATGTGGGGTTTCTTTTAATGGGATTTTTAAAAGTGCTATCTTTTGGAACTTTAATGAGCAGTTGTGGGCTGAAAAATCAGATTTTTCTGGTGATTTTGGTGTAATTATCAAGAGGCATGTCAAGCCCTCAGGGGCACAGGCCATGTCTTGTTTGACATTTTGTGCCGACAGTTTACTTCCTTGACAGAGGAATCCCTGGACTCCTGTTTCCATAGTCTGTCCCTCCAAAGACCACCTCCGGCTGCAATGCCAGGTGCTGCCAGCCCGATCCTCAAAAGCACAGCTTGTGAAATGTCAGTGGAAAGAGCCCCTGAAGACCTTACAGTCATTCACTTTTCCAGACTTTGGGTTGTTTTCTTTGGATTGTGGTTTTAGCAATTGGTCAATTTGTATGAATATAATCCAGCCAAGAAACTTGTCCCTAAGATTAACCCTGCAGTATTCTCTGTATAGATAGACAATATTATGGCCTGCATGAGCTTTCTCTCACACTGAGACCTAGCCGGAAACGAGCATGAGACGCTGTCCTATGTAGACAAAGGGATTTAAAGTGTTCAAAATAAAAATACATTTACCTAGACTGCAGAGTCTCTCAGGGTGGTGTTTTCTGCTGATCGTGGCATCATCTCCACCTTCACCCACATGACTTGTACCATGGTAGGCACTGGACCTACAGAGAGTGGGGGGGGGCACCATCTTGTAGGAGCAAGTCTTGCTTCCCTGGAGCATCTTCCCGCTCACCCAGTGGATTAAGTCTTTCTTCTCCTCTGTCCCACGGCTCCCATATTGAATCAGTACCCAGATTTGAGCATCTGGCTTCCACAACTTACATGCATTTAACAAGAAACTTTTACTAAGCACCTTCTATGTGCAGGGTGCTGGGGATTCAAAGAAAGGTGGGGAAAATGTCCTCAAGGAACTAATTTTCTACTAAGGAGCAATGAGTCCATGGGCAAGTGATAGAATTCTGTAAGGTGAAAAGTAATTTGTCCAGGAGACAGGTAGTTAAAGGGCAGAGATAACTTAGAAGAGGAGACAGGATGTCAACATCCATCCCCAAATCAGATAAATGGGTGTTCAAACAACTCACGGGTTTGGAGGCAATGGCATGGATACAGATGGGAGGATTCAGTGATGGAGGAAGAGTGGGAAGACAGACCCTGGGAATTGCTCCAACTGATGTTTGAAGATGTTTGGGTCCCAAAGCAAGGCTCTTCTCTAACTGAGCTCTGATGAACGAACCAATTACTTCAGTTTTTAATTGAGGTGGATGAATTAGCATTTATCCCTGTGCTTTGACCCTCCATGAAATGGTTATTGTGTCTTCCTAGAATTAGTCCTGAATTGACTCCTCACTCTGTACTCTGTCTCAACCAGTGTCATCTGGTGCCATTGGTTCCAGTACCATCTCTAGGCAGATCTCTCTCAGATATACCACACAACCCTAGCTTATCCCTAATTTGGACTCTGTGCCACCAATTAACTGTCTACTGGATATTTGCAACTAGATGTCCCAGTGTGTCTGGGACTCAGTGTGTCCCAAACGACTCTTTCAAGCTAGTGGGGATTCCACTGCCTTGTGATAAAGGCTGGCAACTTCAGAATCATTCTCCACTCTCCTCCCAACCAATTTTTGCCAAATCTTGGTGTTTCTATCCCCAGGACATTTCTGATTTCTCCAATAGGCCTCCTTCTCTCCTTTGACACAGCCAGCCACCATGCTGGTGCAAGCCCTCATCATGTCATACCTGGGACATTGTGATGGGTCTCCCTGCCTTGAACCTCTTTTCCAATCTACCCTTGCCATAGCCACCACAGCAAGCTTCCTAAAGCACAAGAATGACCATGTCACTTTCCTAGTCAAAAAGCCCTGTGACCTTGAGGATCAAATGCAAACTACTCTGGCATTCAAAGCCCTTTCCAGCCTTGCTCAAACTAACCAATGCTTTCAGGAATATTACCCATCTCTCTCTCTCTCTCTCTCTCTCTCTCTCTCTCTCTCTCTCTCTCTCTCTCTCTCTCTCTCTCTCTCTCTCTCTTTCTCTCTCTCTCTCTCTTTCTCTCTGTCTCTCTCTCTCTTGCTGTCTCTGTCTCTCTCTGTCTCTGTCTCTCTGTCTCTGTCTCTCTCTCTCTCTCTCTCAAACTGGCTTCTGGCTTTGGAACTTTTCCCCTCCTTCAACATTCCAACTCCTCTATCGAAGCTTTGTGCCCAATGCCTGCCCAAGGACTCTCTCCTTATCCCCACCTCCCCAAATTCCAAGATCCCTTTCATATTAAACTCAAACACTTTATACCTGGTGAGATTTATTCAGGTCCCCTAATTATTGGTGGATTTTCCCCTGCCCAAGAACTATTTTGTATCTCCTTTGCACATTTTCTTACTTTGGTATTCTCTCTCCCATTAGAATGTATACTTCGGGGGGGGGGCAGAGACTGTCTCCTTTCTGCCTTTGTAACTTCAGACCCTAGCAGAGTGACCAGCACTAAATGAATGCTCTTTGAATGAAGTCCCTTAAATGTAGTCACCCCACATTTCAAGCAACCAATCAACAAGTGTTTACCAGTGTTGGGAATACAAAAACAAAAGTGAACCAGTCCATGCCCTCAAGAACATTTTAGAAGGGGCAGGGCAGTATCATTGCTGGAGGTGGGGGAAGATCAGAAAAGATCCTGGCCATGATTTCATTGTCATACATTGGACTGGAATACTGGGAAACCATCCAACTGATTTCAGATGCAAACTCCTGAAAAGCAGCTAAGACATCTGTTACACCCATTGTTGTACTACATTGAGATTTGACTCAATTCAGGAAGCATTTGTTAAGTCCAAGGCATCCAAATCCCACCCAGATCCCAGAGAACACTGATCTTGATGGAGTCTTTATAGTGGTGTCCTCCACTCTTGTAGATGCCCTGGAGAGGGAATAGCCTCATTGTACAGACAGAGCTCCAGCTGCTGGGAGGGGCGAAGGCTCAGACCTGTTGGGTGGGGACTCAAAGAAGGGGAGCACCATTGCTTGGAGTAGGAGGGATCATGATAATGATAAAGGAGAGGGAAATGAGAAGCTTTATGGTCATTTTTGCTTGTTTTCTTTGCCAAGAGAATGAACTGGAAAGGACACAACAAAAATGGTCAGTAGAGAGAGAAATAGCTTCCTCATGTGCAGAATGAGGGCAGTAGACTGGATGGTCTCTGAGGTCCCTTCCCATTCAAAATCTGTGCTCCCCATGAAAGAGGAGGTAAGGAATTCTGCCTTTTCTCTGCCATCTTAGAGACAAAGCCGTGTGGCAAGAATGGTGAGGATCAGGGAGTCTAAAGAAAGGTCTGCTCTTGGCTCCACCATTTTTACTGCTAGATGGGTGACCTTTGGCAAGTCACTTAACCATTCTAAACCTCCATTTTCTTATCTTTAAAAGCAGGACTCGCAAGGTTAAACACCCACAATTCAGAGAATTACATACTTTCAGAGCTGGAAAAGACCTTGGAGGCAACTAAAGGATTTCCTTTACAACACACAAGGTAACTGAAGACCTCAAGGGAGATCTCCCAGCCCAGTCAACATCACCCATTTCATCTTGGGGGCAGTTCTAGCTTCCTGGACATTAAACATCAGTGTTCCTCTTTGCAGCTTCCTCCCATGGATTCTAGCCTGTCCTTCTCAGGTTACATAGAATAAAACCAGTCTTAGGTCTATAGAACCACCCTTACTCCAGGCCTAACCCCTTGAGCTTTGGTCCAACCTGTAGTGCAGTCATTTCATGATTCGGCTGTCCTCTGGTCATCACATGAGGCTCAGTTGGAAGAACTGGGCTTGCTTACAGATTCAAGACCGTCTTCAACATTTTCAGTGACTGTCATGTGCAGGAGAGAGTCCTTGTTGACTCTAGAAGGTGGAACCAGGAGAAATGGGTGAACATGGCTGAGGCCAGTTTAATCTTGATGTCAGGAGAAACACAATAACCAGTGGGACTACCCCCAAGTGCAATGACTTGTGTGCTTCAAGAAATGGCAGGCTCCCTTTCCTTGGAGCAGAGGCTGCATGGCCTCTTGACCCTTTGTGTAGGAGCTGGACCACATGGCTACTGGTGCCTTCTAGTGCTCCTGTTTTGCACTGCTCTTCCTATGTGTCTCATCTCAGTCATTGTCTATGTCCTGTCTTTAACCTATGGATGACTCCCAAGGTACTGTCCTAGACTTCTCTCTCTCTTTTTCTCTCTCTGTTTCTCTTTCTTTCTCTGTCTCTCTCTGTCTCTCTCTCTCTGTCTTTCTCTGTCTCTCTGCCTCTCTGCCCCCCCCTCTCTTTCTCTCTCCCCTTTGGTGAACTCATCAGATGTCACTGGTTCAGTTATGTACTGAAAGGAGGTATTTGAGCCTATGGGGAATTATGACTCCAGGCTACTGGAAGAATAATGATGCCATCAACAGAGACGGGAAAATTTGGAAGGTATTTGGGTTTGGGAGGAAACAAAATGGGTTCCAGATTTCCCTTGTTTTAGCCAGATGCCCTTGGCCTCTCTGAGTCCTGTTTCAGGTAGGCTAAGTATGAATCTGGCTCGGGATTTCTCCTGTCTTATAGCTCTGCTCACCTTAGTCTGCATGCCTGAAGATAGAGAGCACCCTACATTGGCCAACAGCTCTGGTAGCATGTTGGGTCAGGGTGAATGTACTGATTTTTTACCCGCTGCTTGGGCACTGACTAGGGCTTAAGCGTGCCAGCTCAGCAGGGGTCAAAGTTTTCCTGTGCGCTGGTGGTAAGGGAAGTCCTCAGTCCTCAGAACCTGCTGCCCCTGGCTGCTTGCAATAGTCAGAAGGAAGACATCTGGCTGCTTGGGCTAAGTGACCAGCTATACTAGGGGATGGATGGCTTTCAGCTCTTGGCTCTCTGTCCTGGTCAGAAGTGCTGGTGCCTGAATTTCTGCCTCCTTAAAATAAGAGTGTGCATAGATTTTCAAGGGGAAAAAGAGACTTTTATCTGTGACAGGACCTGTTTTCTAGGCCCTTGGCCATGAGTTTTATCCGAAGTTCTGTGTAAGATTGACCTGGGAAGTCCCTAACCTAGAGCAGACAATTGGAAGAATTCTTAGTGATGGACAAAGGATGGTTTGGAGGATCCTGGAATTCAGAGAAATAGGCACGGACCTTTCACTGATTCTCCATGCCATGTCCTCTGAAGGCCCACCTGTGTTGTCTGATCTTTCCAGTGATCAGTATATGGGGTGGTATACAAAGAAGGCATCCAGAGGGATGGTCCTGGTCAAAGGGTACAGTAAGTGACCCCAGCTGTGGCCACACCCCAAGACCTCATCTTTACATGGAGCTTAATCTCATTTTTAACGAAATGAAGTCAAAGGAGCAGAGCTGAGCTGCTGTGGGCCTGGAGGAGTGTTTAGAGAAGGGATGTGACTGTTTGACTCCAGACAGGACCCAGTGACCTCCCCATCCACTGTTTGTCTTCCTGCTTGCCCAGAAGCTAATCAGCTCAGCTCACGGTTGGATGAGTGAGACAGACAGAGAGGGAGGGAGGGAGAGAAGGGAGCTCATTTGGTCATTTTTTAAAAGTCCTTCAGTTCTCAGTCACTTCTGAAAACTGCAAAGGCAGGCTAGAAAATCCATGCTAAAGCCTGAAAGTAAACAACCAGAACAAGAAAACAGCCCCTCCTCCAGGAGTTCTGAGCTGCTGTGTATCATCCTCTTTTGAGCCCTTTGCTGGCCACCTCCCATTCACTGCTCACTGTTATCTTCTCCCTCCACAGAGAGCTCAGCACTTGGCATGGACAGTGCAGTGACATTGTACAATACTAGCCCTGCACCCAGGGGCACCCTAAATAGAGGGCAAAAGTGATCTCTCTAGAATGACCTGGTTGTGTTTGTAGGGAAATCCATGAAGACAAAGAAACGTTTGATTCCCAGGGATGGGTGCCCAACCCATCTGCACTTCTCCTGTGGGGCCTCTTTTCTCATGCTTTCCTCTTACCTCCAAAAGGCCCTTTTTGTTGGAGAGGGGGCATCGATGAGACTTGGCACCTGATAAGACGCTGGGGCTGGTATGGGGCAGAATGACAAGCAGAGAGTAATTCTAAGGTTGTGGACCTGGGCAGCTTGAAGGATGGTGGCGACCCTGACAACACCAAGGACATCAGGAAGGTGGGAGCCTCTCTTGTTGGAGGGAGACGAATGCTGAGTTCAGCTTTAGGCATGTTGAGCTGATGATGCCTACAGGACTTGGGACTGGAGATGTTTACTTGACATTCTGTTTGAAATGTCTGTCAGCCAATTGGTGATGAGAGACTGGAGCCCAGGAAGGAGATGAGGACTGATTCAATTCACCACCCAACAAGCATTTACTAAACACCTACTATGTGCCTATGTGCCAAACACTGTGGAGGGGCTAGGGATGAAAAGACAATTCTTTGAGGTGCTTGAACTCAGCTTGTGTGAATTGCAGGAGACAACAGTACCAGCAGGTGGGAGCACTTCCCCTTTGGGGATGGTTTTCAGCACTTGCTGTTTCCAGAATGATGCCTGGTAGGTTAAGCTTGAGGCATCTGTGACCTTGTGAAGTCAGTGGCCCTTCTCCTTTCTCATGCTTGGGCCATTGTCCAGTATGTCTCTTGCCATCTGCCTGTGGCTGTGGTAAAGTCCTCAAGCATCCAGGCTGATTTTGATTCCACTTGGAAGTTCATGCCTCCTCATCCTCTGCCATGAATGTTGCTGCAATAGCTGCTCTTGTTTTCTTGGTGATAGTTTTGCAAATGCGCTTCATGAGCATTATACTACCAGATAACCAACTATTGGGAAAAAGGCATTTCGTGTTGTCTTTGGGTAAACAATCAAGTGAACTCAGCCATCCCCTTCCTTTGCCTTTCCAAAGACAACCAGTGAGATAGCCTCCCATTAGCTGCACCTCCTTTCTTCCTGGGTTGGAGTCAGTGACTCCTGGGTTCATATCCTCACTTGGATGCTTTCTGCCTGTGAAACCATGGGTCAGTCACTCCCCTCTTTGAGCCTCAGTTGACTTCTCTGTAAAATGAGAAGTTTGGAAAGTTAAGGCCAGATCTAGGGTCCCCAACTCTTGTCTCATGTAGAGCCGAGGTCTTTGATCTTTTTGGTATCAGACCTCCTTGGCAGTCTGGTAAAGTGCTTGAAGCCCTTCTCAGAATAATAAATATTTTAAGTGCATAAAATGAAATAAATAACATTACAGGGGAAAACAATTATGTTGAAAGGTAAAAACATTTTTTCAAAAAAGCTCATGAACCCCAGGTTAACTTCATGATTTAGATTGAGAATATTAAGACTGACATCATCAATTCTGATGAAGAGGTTTAGATGGTAGAGTGGGGCTCCATATTTCTACCATTTGGAGACACTGTGAGACCCCAAAATTTATCTGATACTTCTCACCTCCCACAGTTTGGGAGGGTTAACTGAAAGAGCAGAAGACAAGTCACTTGGAACCCAGTGAAAGATCTGTAAGAATACTGAGAGGTGGAGTTATTTCCTTATGTTGCCTTTATCCAAATGTTTCTCAGGCCCCTCCTTCAGACCATGCCCAGGCCCGAGTCCTACAGCCATCAGTTTCCTTGGTGCTGCCGAATTTGTTCCCACGTAGTCCATAGGGATCCTGCAGGTGGAGACCATAGCACAGCTCATCAGCCCCGCAGCCCATCTCATGTACCCTGCCTGAGAGGGATTGTCCTCTGAAGGCTGTCACAAGTGAGTTTGTGCCCATTTTCTTCTAAGTGACTGAGCAACGAGCCTTCCTCACACCCCTTGAGAGGCTGTCTGTAGCTCAATGCCAGCCATCCTTGGAGTTAGGAAAGTTTTATTAGTAAAATGTCTTCCTGCCTGTCATTTTTCCCACTTGTGAAAGAACCACTTCTGTTCAGACAGTCTTCTCCCTAACCATGCCTAAAATCCATCCAGTGGGGATAAAGGAATAGCCCTGCTTTGCCTCAGATGGATATGGTGGAGGTATGAGTCAAATCTTGGGTCAACAGTCCAGCCAAACCTTTTTCAACTGGTGTCATGTTGGAGAGTTGGCTGGTTTTCTAGAAGCCCCAAAGCCTCCACTAACATTAATCCCACTGCTACTAACAACAACACTGACTAACATTTATGTGACTTCTACTGTGTGCTAAATCTCACTGTGCTGAAGTGGCCCTCACAACAACCCTAGGAAGTAGGAATTATTATTATCTCAGTTTTACAGATGAGGAAATTGAGGCAAACGGAGGGTAAGAGACTTGCCCAGGATCACAGCTAGTAAGTGTCTGATGTCCGATTTGAACTCAGATCTCCCAGACTCTATGTCAAATGATGACAGGGGAACACATTGAAGATCTTTGAGGTAGGAGCTGTCCATGGTTGGGAACCTCTAATTATGCAAAAGGAACACACTCAGGTCTGTCCACACACTTTTCCACCCATATCACTGCATTTTCTTGGGCAGTTTCTCCCAGACCAATTTGGTCATGGGGCACTTTAGGACTTAGAATAAACTGAAATAAATCCATCAATACAGTTTAGGAGAGTCTGGGAGGACTGTAATCTATACAATGGAGGGGTGGGGTCTGTGAGGAGGGGGGAGGAAAGATGGAAATTTCAGAGCAAAAAGAATGAAATAGCTTCATTTTCTTACCTTAAAATGGCCAAGCATATGAACTATCTTTATTTTAGTCCTCAGGATCCATAGGACAAATAATGACTGCACAGAGTTAACTGACTCCAGGGGTCAGCTTCCTTCTGGAGCTCACATGATTTAGGGTCTCTTGAATGGAAATTAAGAAGGAAAGGAAAAGAAATGAGTCTCCCCAGTGGGTGAGGGCTGGAGCCAAGAGGTTAATTGTGTAAATTCACACAATCATGGGATCATCAAACTACATCTGAAAATAGAGGCCCTTGAATCTAACCTCTTCATTGTATGGATGAGAGAGAGATGAAGTGCCCTGCCCCAAGTCACACAGCTCACAAGCATCTGAGGGCAACTTGAACCCAGACCTTCCTGACTCCTGTTAGTCAAGCTGCCCACCTGCTTCAGACTAACAAGGTGTGCATTGCCATCCATAGTGGAGCAGAGCCAAGACATACAAGGAACGGCTTTCTAAGAATCACAAAGAGCTGAGTGTTTCCTCCAAGTACCCCTGGTGTTGCTGGAGGACACAATTGTTTGGGTGAGTGTGGTCTGCCCAGTGCCTGCTTCTGGCTATTGCCCAACTTCAACTTAGTGACCAGGTGCCCCCCCCAGGGTTAAATTACAAGAAAGCATTCCCTATAATGACCCAGAAGGTAAAAGGGCAAGAGTCACATCATCTCTGGGAATGCAGACCTAAAACCTCACTCTTGATGAAGTGGAGACAAAAGACATGCCTGGAAGAGACTCAGAGGCATCCATGTTACAGATGAGCAAACGAGGCCCTGGGAAGTGAAGTGACATGTCCAAGGTCATCCAGGTAGGAAACATCAGAAGGGAGATCTGAACCTGGTCCTCTTGACCCAGGGTCAGTGCCCATTTCACAGTGTGAGGCTTGAGTTCAAGCCTGGATTGTTCCCTAGTCCCATGAGCCCTTTACCCCACATGGGTGGGAAGTTCATATTCTTGGGCTTCTCTGTGGTAAGGATTTGGTTCATAGGGTTCCATTTCCCTCCTTTTGAATGGAGACCTGTTAAGGGTACCTACCAAGCGAGAACAGTTTGTTAAAAGATGAACACCAAACTTGGGTCATTCCAACATGGCTGTGCCTCTGTTCATTGAGGGGATGTTTCGTATCCACTCTTTTCTCAGAAAGTTGGCAGCTGAGGTAGCAAAGCATCGCCCCTGCCATTTCCAGAGCACACTGCAAAGAGTATTGTTCCCATTTTAGAGATGAGGGAAATGAAGTAGAATTAGAGCCCAATGATTCATCTTAAGAAAGAGAAACATGAGAAGAATCTCGAATCATTCTGGGATGTCAGAAGATATGACTTGCAACATGAAAATATTATGAAAATATAATGTTGTAGATGGACTTGGAAATGAAAAGGCCTCACCTTAGATGCCTGCCAGACGTACACCTTTGGACAGGTCATCTAAAAACTCTATGTCTCAGTCTTCTCATCTGTAAGGTGAGTGAGGAAATTGTCTTTATATGTAATTGGGGGAAACAATAAAATATTATTAAAATCTCAAAAACAACAAAGGGTTTGGATGTGATGGCCGTTAGCTTCCCGTCTAGTTTGGAATCTACAGTTCTATTCTTCCTGTGCAGGGAAGAGTCTAACACCCATTTCCAGCTGCTATGCTCAGCACTGAGTCCCACATTCCGTCCTCTTGTGACTCTCCCTGGTACACCCTGGGCTCTCAAAGACATCTGACATCAGGTCCCCTAGAAAGAGAAAAGCTTCCCAAGGGCGCCCTAGACCAGCTGTGTGACCTCTGTTAGAGAAAGATCACTGTTCCATCTGGAGAGGTCTGTCTCCAGGGGAGATGAAGTCTGTCCATAGACATTCCCCAGGACTATCTACTAAGTTCAAAGAATCACTGCCTGTGTCAGAACAGAGGACACACACACTCTTGCTCTTGCCTAGCTGCCCTACCCCAGAACTTCTGGGGCTGACTTCTCTGCCATGTCCTGGGAGGGAGGCTCATTATTGGGATAACCCCATCACCCAGAAATGGGCCAGCAGCCTTGGCTCTGCCCTCATCATGCCCTCAGCTCCACTGATTGGAGGATGGGGCCACGCCCTCCAAACCTCCACGAAGAAGAGAGCCCAGTTCAGACATCTCTGTAGGGACTTCTGGGACTGGCTTCCCCACCCCCCCCCCCCGAGTTGGGCACCTTCTCCTCCACTCCCCCTCCTCTTCTGCTTCTCAGCTTTCTTGTAAGATTCTTGAGAGCAGGAACTTAGCATTTAACACAGTTCTTGGCACATGGTAGAAACTTAGTAAATGTTTGTTGATTGATTGGTTGATATTTGAAGTACTAGGGTCTCTGTTGTTGATTTGTCTTTAGATCTGGATTTTTCTGGTGGTGGCCTACTTCTAACAAGCCTGTTTAGAAGCCCTAAATAGTTGTCTTGGAGGACAATGAGGCTGTGCACTTCTCTTGGAAACAGTCCACAAGCTTGACCATCCATTTTGCCCAAACCACGAGATGGCCCTGGACTCCCTGGGGCCTGCAGGCTACGACCACCTCCACCTGAGGTTCACAGAGCCTTAGAGACATCCTGGATGCCTGCTTGCACTTTCAGGAGAGAGGATATAAACTGAAGTTGATTCTGGGTACGGCTGCCAAGTTGCTGCCCACAAACCCAGCCCAGGGAGCTCTGGGGACATCGAGCCACATAGGTTCATGCTGAAAGAGGCCCTTTAATAGAAACAAGAGATTTAATTTGTCACAGGCAGTTTCTCGCAGCCCCCAGCCTTCATTAGTCTGCTAATGTGGCAGTGAGGAGTGATGAGACAGGCTGTGTCAAAGCAGATGGTGCTTGGACGCCTGGGCAGAAATGCACAATGAGACACCATTCCTGAAAATGGACTTTCAGGACATCTTCTCCTCTTCAACTGTGAAAAGTGCAATTGGGGCACTGTATCCACAAAGCTCATTCTAGGCAACTTCTCAAAGACATTCGCCTCGGAGCCTGCATCTCCTGCTCCTGCCTCTCAGAGGAGAAGAGAGACCCTATGTCGTCTCATCTGTCCCTTAGCTGCCCCACAGTAGGGCAAGCTGGTCAGTCAGTAAAAGCTTATTGTGCGCCTCCTAGGGGCCAGGCATGGTACTAAGCAGATATTTCTGATGAAATGATATCTGTCTGAGCCTTTGTCAGGTGAGATTCTGAACCCCACAAACTTTGTGTTCACCCTATTGGATTCTGTCTCATTATCTCCAACCCAACTTTCTGGCCTCTCAAGATCCTTTAAGATCTGAACCTTGTCTCTCTAATGAGACTGCAGAAAGCTAGACTCCGACAGCCTGGGTTTAAACCCATAACACGGGAAGGCATTGCTTATGCCACCCAGGAGAGCCGTGAGATTGGAGGGCCATGACCTCAAGTGCACCGTGGCCACAAGGCTGTGTATACACATCAGGGTAACCTCAAGTACACTGCACCCATTGTAAGCAGCCCCATCAGGGCCAAAGCCAGAGTCCCAGTCAATATTGGGACTAAGCAGCTCAGCACTGGCATCAATGTCCAACCTTGGGTGCTGCCCAACTGCCCCAGACTCCAGCTTCCCCAGTCTGTGCCCTAGGGTTAACCCCATCCTCAGGCCTCAGACAAGAGCAAAGGAGCTGATTTCAGCCATGCTGTTTGGGTTTCTGGCTATCCCCACAATTGTGTTTTCTTAGCCTGGGCTGAGTGGTTTTTGACAGCTGTCACTCCAGGAGTCTGAGAGGATTAAAGTGTAATTTCTTTAGAAAATGGAAGTGGAAGAGGCAGGAGTGGGGGTCAGCTGGCATGAGGGGATGAGCCTGGGGATTTTTTGTAAGAGGAGACAGGCTTATGATGGGCTGCTGCAATGGTTGGGCCTGGACTGGATGCCCTTATCAGAAGACAGCCATAGATGAAGGCTGGGGGATGGGCCATATCTGAAGGAAAGACAAGTAGGCTGGCTGAAGCAGAGAGAAGATGAGCTTTGTAACCCCTGCTGTTCTCCATGGGATCTCATGCAGCAGGAATCCTGCATCCTTCCTTGCCCTGGGAGCCTAAAGTCAAGGGACTGGTCCTTTGGGGTCCCATGTAGCTGCTCAGCAGGGACCTCCAGGCTTTGGGAACATCAATGGGATTCCTACCCTTCATAAACTAGACTCCTGCTTTATGAAGTAATGGGCTCCATTGCAGATGAGATAATTGGAGTTAATAATAGTAGCTAACATATAGCAACTACCATGTGCCAGGCACTGGGCTTAGCACTTTACAGTGATTATTTCATTGGATCATGACAGCAACAATGGGAAGTAGATGCTGTTATGCTATACATTTTACAGATGAGGAAACCAACCACACGAGGGTTAAGTGACTTGCCCAGGGTCAGACAGTCAGGAAGTGTCTGAGGCAGGATTTGAATTCAGGTCTTCCTGACTCCAGGCCAAGTGCTCTAACCACTTCACCCCCTCAATGGCCTCTTGATGACAATGGAGTATGTCTCTCATTCTAAGAATGGAAAACAGGGTGACTTGTCATGGGTTCAGAAGTATAGCCACCCTGGCCACCCCACATCCCACCCAGGTGGGTCAGTCACCCTGACCAAGGGCTGCTGAGGAAAGGTTGGGGATAGGGATGGGCATGGACCTGAGCCTCTCTGGCCTGGGCGGAGGGGAGGGAGAGGGAGAGGGAGAGGGAGAGGATGAGCTGAGTTACTCGACTGGCTAGGGCCCATTCAGGCAGCTCAGTCTACTCAAAGGCTGTGTTTTCCTTCATTCTCCAAGAGGCCCATGGCATCAGGGAGATGATGATATGACTTGCAGTTGACTTTGATTGAAGTGAGGCAAGACTGTGTCCCAGCCTCACTTTCTCCTCCAGAGCCATCTGGGTCCAGGGGCCAGATATTCATCAGGAAGACTGGAGATGTCCCAGGATACAATGGGAAACCCTGGCCCTGGTTGGCTAAGGTCTTTCCAGAATCTCACTTTGAGTGAGGCAACACCCGTTCAGTGAATAGACCTCTTTAAGAAGTGAGTTGAGGGATGGACTCTTTAATTAGGAAAAAAAATCAAGCTGGGAGAGGAAGACACTCAGGTTTGTTGTTCCAAAGAGAAATAGTTGCCATTGACATTCACTCTAAGATGGGAAGGCCCAAAATACAGGCATTAAATGGAGCTTGGGCAGGAATGTATTGTGGTCCAATCTATGAGTTTCAGGGTGAACTGAGATTAAGGTTTTGAATAGAAAGAGAGGGGGGAAGGGGGAGGAGGGGGGAAGAGGGAGAGGGAGATGAAGGGAGAGAGAGAGAAAGGAAGGCAGGAAAAAAGAAAGAAAAGAAAGAAAATAAGGGACGAAGGAAGGAAGAGAAATCTAGCCAGTAACTCTTTCTTTCTTCTCTCTCTCTCTCTCTCTCTCTCTCTCTCTCTCTCTCTCTCTCTCTCTCTCTCTCTCTCTCTCTCTCTCTCCCCTTCTCTGGCCTCCCTTCCTCTCTTTCTCTCTCTCTTCCTCTCTCCCTCCCTCCCTCTCTCTGTCTCTGTCTGTCTGTCTGTCTCTCTCTCCCCTTTCCTTCAGAAAACCTTAAACCCAGTTCCCTCTGAAGCTCATAGATGGGATCACAGCTCCACTTAATGCCGGTGTTTTGAGTCCTCCTGTCTCAGAGTGAAGGCCGACTTTCTCTTTGGTACAGCAAGCCTGAGGGTCTTCTCCTCCCACCTAGATGTTTTCTCTCTTTTTCTGATTAAAGGGGTCATTCCTTGATTCACTTCTTTTTAAAAAATTTTAAAAATATTTTGTTCTTTTTCCCCTTAATATATTGTTTATGTATTTTTAGTTTTCAACATTCATGTCCACAAGATTTTGAGTTACAAATTTTCTCCTTGTTTTTCCCTTTCCCCAAATGCAAGATAGGGAGCCTACCGAATACCCCTTCTCTCAATCTGTTCTCTCTTATATCCTCCCCCATCCCCCTAACCTTCTAGTAGAGCAAGATGGATTTCTATACCACAGTGCCTGTATATCTTATTTCCCAGTTGCATGTAAAAAAACCCAGTTTTTTAACATTTGTTTATAAAACTTTTATTTCTAGATTCTTTCCCTTCTTCCCTCCTCACCCACCCCCACTAGGATGATATGCAATTCAATATAGGTTGTACATGTGTAGTTATGCAAAACATTTCCATGGTAGGTATATTGTGAAAGAATGACTATATTTCCCTTCATCCTATCCCATCCCCCACTTATTCTATTTTTTCCTTTGACCCTGTCCCTTTTCAAAAGTGTTTAATTCTGACTATCCACTTCCCCAATTTGCCCTCCCTTCTATCATCCTCCCTCTTATCCCCTTCCCCACTACTTTCCTACAGGGTAAGATACCTCATTGAGTGTGTATGTTATTCCCCCCTTAAGCCAAATTCAATGTGCTTTGACTCACTTCTTAAAGAGGCCTATTTGCTGAAGGGGCATCACCCCACTCCAAGTGAGAATCTGAAAAGGCTTTAGCCTAACAGGGCCAGGGTCTCCCAGTGCGTCCTGGGCCATGTCTAGTCATCTTGATCAAAATCTGGCCCCTGGACTCAGATGGCTCTGGAGGGGAACGTGAGGCCAGTGACCTTGCACGGCTCTGCCTCCCTCAAATCAAAGTCAACTGCAAGCCATGTCACTACCTCCCTGATGTCGTGGGCCTCTTCTAGAAAAAAGGACAAACACAATAGCAGCATGACTGGTCATCGTTGTTTGCCTGTTGTCTCACCCCATTAGATGGGGAGCCTCTCAAGGGCAGGACCTATCTTTGTGTCTTTTTGTATCCCCAGCACTTAGCACAATGCCTGGCATCCAACAGGGGCTTAATAAATGCTTGTTGGCTTGGCTACTCTGAAGAAGATCAAGGAAAGGTTCCCCAGGAAAGCCTGGGCTGGGAACACTCAGCTGACCTGGGAAAGGTGAGATTCACAGCCTCCTTAAAGCTCAAGGAGTGGGGGAGGAGATCTGGAGGCTGCTATTTGGTCTGGCAAGTCTGCAAAGAGAGCATCTCCTGCCTGCCTCCTTCGGACCTCCTCCTCCCCATCACTGCTTCTCTTCCACTCCAGAGATGCATCCTGTTCTGAAGCTCCAGGCTTGTTAAAAATCCCCTGGATGGATTACCCCAGTGCCCATTACCTCTGCCAGAAGGCCTTTACCTGTGCTGTGAGGCTGAGAAAATGAAAAGGGGAGAGACAGTGGATCTGCATCAGAAATACTGGGATCTACAGCATTACTGTACATGGGGAGAGGGAGCACTTCTGCAGCACCCTTGAAGCTGAGCAAAGGAGCATGTGTCCTTCACTTTCTAGGGTTCTTTTTCCTTCTTCCCTCCCTTTCTTTCCTTCCTCTTTTTCTTCTTCCTTTCTTCCTTCCCTCCCTCCCTTCTTCCTTCCTTCTTTACTTCCCTCCTTCCTTCCTTCTCTCTTTCATTCCCTCTTCCCTCTCTCCCTCACTTCTTCCCTTTCTTCATCCTTACCTTCTTCTTTCCTCCTTCTTATCTTCCTCCTTTCCTCCCTCTCTCCCTCCCTTCCTTCCCTCCTTCCTTCCTTCCTTCCTTCTTTCCTTCCTTCCTTCCTTCCTTCCTTCCTTCTTTCTTTTCTTCCTTTCCCCTCCCTCCCTCCCTTCCATTCAGTATAATGCTTTGTTTGTTCTATTGTGTTTCAGAATTGTTTTATAGAAGGACTAGCAGAGCAACTTTTGACAATCTTGGAGATAAAGAAATGCACTCCCCGCTCCCATCTAGGGTCACAACGAGCTCCTCCTTTTCTTGGGGGGTGAAAGCCATGGGATGGAACAAAAAGGGCCAACTACACTTGGCTGTATCCTCTTTTTTACTCTCCCTGAAGGCTTGCCCTTTGGACTTCCAGAAGAGGAGAAAGCTAGGAGGGGCTGGGATGACTAGGGACCACATGGATAAGGAGTAGGCACCAGGGCCCAATGGCCATGAGGAGCACAATGCCTGAGTGGGAGGAAACTGGACCAGTCAGAAGAGATTGCAATCCTGAAGAAGAACCTCAAGAAAGACATCCTTTCTTCTGGAGGGGCTTCTGGTTATTAGGAATCCCATTTGACTGGAGAGATGCTTCCTTGTTTAGTCCATGATCTTGAAATAGGGAGTGGGAGCCTCCTGACTTTCCTTTTTTAGTCCCTGAGTCTGAAATAAAGGGCACATGTCCTTCCAGAGCTCAGGTGTGAGTGAATGTTTGTGTGTGTGTGTGTATGTCTTTCTCTACTTCCATTCATGAAGACCTGGGAAGGGAATGAGAGGTAGTCTGAGGGAAAAGCTAAATGGAGCCAACTGTCTCTTCACAGGAGAGTTTGGTTTGGTTGCCTTTACTTTGTATTGCATGTACAACAAATGATGCGATCACAGTGCACTGTCTCTAGATCCATGAGTACATTACAAAGTGATCTGAGAGAGGTGGCTCCACAGTGGTGGGGGCTCAGAGGTAGAGAAAGAAGACAGTCTGCATTTTTGTAATATTGAGAAACCTCTCATTTCATCCTCTAGGTCAGTGGTTCTCAACCTTGTTAATACTGCGACCCTTTAATACCCTTCCTCACGTGGTGGTGACCCCCAACCATAAAATTATTTTCATTGCTACTTTATAACTGTAATTTTGCTACTGTTATGAATTGTAATGTAAATATCTGATATGCAGGATGTATTTTCATTGTTACAAGTTGAACATAATTAAAGCATAGTGATTAATCACAAAATATATAACTATATATTGTGAAGTATTTATCTCTAATTACAAATAAATGAAATTTTGTCTTGAAGCATGGTGTAGCATGGGTAACATTCTTAATATAACAACAGTAAACTACATTGCTACATTTTGCAACAGTATGCCTAAAAAGCCAACATCAGTGAGAAGGTTGAGATTGCTTCTTTCTCACCAGATCAGAAATTCTCCAGGCAGTCTTTGCAAGAGCACAATGAAGACCATCTTCCACAACAAGTCTAGGTCTGTATTTAGACTTGATAACCAACAAGCTGGAAAACCCTGTTTCACAGATATGTTGTTGGAAATGGAAGAAGAAGGCACCACACAGTCTCAGACAGAACAGGATATGACTGCAAACACCTGATCCAGAATTTTGTAACTGGCATTGTACAGAAATCAGTTCTCGCTGCATCGCTGGTAATGAGTTCAATGAGCTCCTCTTGTGCCATCTCAGGAGCATCTTCAGCTCTGACTGTGAATGGGCTTCTGGCAAGTGCCAATGGGGTGTCGGACAGATCTGGAAAGTAGGATGAAATTGCACCTGCCAGCATGTGCCAGTGTTCTTTCACAGCAATTCTCAACATCATCCTCTTGTCTGGTTCAATGTCATGTTCCTCAAAGAAAGCAGATAAGGTGGGCAACATGTAAATTTTTGTTTCATCCAGTTTTTTTTTTTGCCAAAGCTGAGGTTTCATTTGGAATGATTGGATCTTTTCAGACAAATTGAGGCTTGTTGCATTTGGTCTTTGCAGTGATAAATATAACTCATTCAAGATGGCAAAGATGTCAACCAAGTAAGCTATTTTCTGCAGTTCACTTTTATTGCTGAAAAGTGCTTTGAACTGAGGTCTTTCTTTCTGAGATTAAAAAAAGTTTTTAATTCATTAGGAAGCTCAAAAACACGTTTTAAAACTTTTCCTCTTGAGGCACAGGGGCAGAGCCAAGATGGCAGAGTAGAAGCAGCAGCGTCCCATAGCTCCCATGCAGCCACCATAAACACCCATAAAAATATGACGCTGGACAAATTCTAGGACTCTCAAACTCAAAAAATACAGAAAACACATCTGTCACAGAAGGCAGCTTGGCAGCAGGGGCTCATCGTGGTAGGACTTGAGCCCGCTTGAAACCTAAAGGGGGAGGAGGGGGGGGAAAGGGTTAGGAAGGAGCCAATTCTAGCGCCAGCCAGTCTACAAGAGAGAAGAGAGCCTCCAGCAACTCCATATCTACCAAGGTGTGAAAAATAGGGATTAAAGAAAGGTGTGAAAAATAGGGATTAGAGAAAGGCAGTTGGCAGGAGGGGCTCATCCCAGGCCGGGAACTGAGACCAATCCAGCCTGAAAACGCCATGTGGCCAGGCTCCAGGGCGGCAGGAAGGAGCCGAGCCTCCCAAGCCACAGCATGAGTCTACTTCAGAGAAGATCTAAAGCACCTGGAGCAATCTGCATAAGCCAGGATTAAAGGTCAGTGAAAGTAAGTGAAGCTTTCAAGCTAAATTTGGGGGAGGAAAAGCAGTTCAGCCAATCTACCCCCGGGGCAAGGAAGTAGTGGGGGAAGGGCAGAAACTGCTGTAACTGGCGGCTACCCCACTGGGTTGCTTCAGAGCCCCTGGCCTACAGACTCTGCAGGGGGGCTGAATCAATTGATCAGAGCCAAGTGCTCTTGCATTGAGTGGCCTGGATCTCAGATCACGGTCTTGGGTGGTGGTCCTGGGGAGTGCTTTCAGCAAGCCAAAGCTAGGGGAGGCTGCAACACCCCCCTAATAGCTCTGGCAGCTGCGAAAACCCCAGCAATTTGGAACAGAGCTTTCGCCCCTGGAAGCAGAGTTTCACAAAGCTAAAAAAAACCCCAACCAATTAATTGACTGGCCAACATGAGGAAAAGGAAACAAAATAAAAACAGCAATAAAACTCTAGAATCCTTTTTTGTGTACAAAAAGGATCAAAG
>CM053593.1:389840641-389862350 GCA_028646575.1 Pseudocheirus occidentalis | reverse complement strand
AGAACAAGGGGGGAGGGATAGGAAGGAGGGACATATGATCACTGTCACAATATGTCCACTATGAAGATGTCCTGTATAATCACACCTACACAGCCTGTATTGAATTGGTTGTCCTTCCAGCAGGGGTGGGTGACAAGGGAGGAATTGAAAGAATATAGAATTTAAAGCTCTGCAATATCTGCAACTAGGAATCAAGATATACAGGGGCTGGGATAGGGAGATCCTCGCTGCCCTACCAGAAAGTTAGAGAGCAGACCAGGGAAGGGACTCCACAGTGGAATCACTGTTTTGGGGATGGGGTAGGGGAAAGATGGGGAGAAAATTTGTAACTCAAAAATCTCGTGAAAATGAATGATGTAAACAAGAAAACAAATAAAATTTATTACATTAAAAAAAAGACTTTTCCTCTCAGCAACCATCTCACTTCAGTGTGAAATACCAGAGCATTGTTCAGCACATCCAACTCATTGCACAGTTGAGAAAACAGTGGACTGTTTAAAGTGCTCACCTTTACAAAATTTACAGAACTTATGATGCTTTTCATTACTTCTTGTAACTCTTGTGGCAGTGTCTTCATTGCTACTATTTGCCGATAAATCATACAGTGAGTTCTGATGACTTTTGGTGACTCCTTCAGTACCAAACGTTGAAATCCAGATCAACATCCTAGCATAGCTGGAGCACCATCTGTGCAAACACCACAAACCTTTTCCCAAGAGATCTAATGCTCTTTCAGAAATGAATCAAGTGTGTCAAATACATCACATGAAGTAGTTGTCATTTCAAGAGGTCTACAAAAAAGAAACTCATCTTTAAAGTTGCCATCATTAACATACCTCACGTAAACCAGTAACTGTGAGCAATTTGCAACATCTCTAGATTCATCAAGCTGGATACTAAATATTGGAAGTGGAGCAGATTTAATTTCCTGGATGACCCGATCAAGAATATCAGCAGACATGTCATTTATTCTTCTGTGGACAGTGTAGTTAGATAAGGAAATTGCACTTCATTTCATAACAAATTCATCTCTGATCACAACTCAAACAATGTCTTTGGCCACTGGCTACAGTAAATTCTCAGCAATGGCGTGAGGTTTGTTTCATAGCTCTGGCGATTCTGAGGGCCACCCAATATGAAGCTTCAATGGCTGCTATGTTTTGTTTGTGGCACTTGCCACCAGTGTCAAGTCTGGTTTTCTTGAGTCCCTCAGCTTTGCCTCTAAAATAGTTGGTATCCTTGCTGGCAAAGCTCGGATGCTTGCTATCAAAATGGCATTTTAGTTTGTTTGGCTTCATAGATTTGGCTGACAGAACTTCACAACACATAACACATTGTGGTTTCTCAATTCCTGCTGTAATTATTGAGGTAAAACCATACTGTAAAAAATCCTCCATATATTTTCTTTTCTTAATGTTCTTCTCTACATGATCATTGTTATAGGATGGTTTGCTCATGAAAACAATATATAACAATAGCTTTAATAATACAAAAGATGATACATGGCATAGTTCAGTCCATGCAGTTCGTTAGTTTCCTATGATTTATCATTCTCTGCACATACCTGTTACTATCACAAGGGGGCAGTATTCATATCAACCACAGCTGAATATAAAAAGACCCATCAGGGGTGGCTAGGTGGCGTAGTGAATAGAGCACCCGCCCTGGAGTCAGGAGGACCTGAGTTCAAATCCGGGCTCAGACACTTAACACAAAAACTAGCCATGTGACCTTGGGCAAGTCACTTAACCCCAACTGCCCTCCAAAAAGCAAAAAAATAAAAATAAAAATAAAAATAAAAAAATAAAAAGACCCATCAGCATCTAGATGAAGTTCCCATGGTAAGGGTATTTTTTTTGGCAGTAGTTGATTTTACAGTACATGATTTTACATTTATCCAATAATTATAATTTATGAAGTGTCTTTTTACCTCCAATAACACTGCTTTCAACACAGCAGCTACTCTCTACACACATGTGACTGGTCTGCATAAGTACATTATGGCACCAACCCTGTCATATACACCTGTATTTGTTCAGGGTGTATGTGATGGGGGGTAGTCATATGTGGGCATATCTGCATGTGGGCAGACCCGCCTGGAGACAGATAGAGGAGAGGTGTCTTGGTTCCTAAAACCATTGGAAATATGTGTTTTCCAATGGTTTTAGGCGACCCCTGTGAAAGGGTCATTCAACCCCCAAAGGGGTCGTGGCCCACAGGGTTAAATGGAGACCTGACTGGGGTGAGGATAATACAAGCTGCTTCAGCACCAGAACCACCTGGGTTTGGTGGGGGTAGGGAGAGGAGTAGCTTGTCCTTTGGAACATAACCTTCAGGCATGCACACCTGAAAACTGACCAGGTCTGTGGCTCAAGTATCAGTGTTAGCCCTGTGTCTCCCACTGGTCTCTTCTCACTCTGGACATTCCATCTCTGTCACTAAAACCACTTTGTCACCATTCCCCATCCCTTCCAGCTTTCATGGGTATATTATCTTCCCTCATTAGAGTGTCAGCTTTTTGAGGGTGGAGACTATATTTTTGCTCACATTTGTAACCCTAGTGCTTGGCATAGACACTAGCACATAGTAGGGGCTGAATAAGCACTTGTCACCTACTTATCTCCTTCAAGTAGAGCATCTTCTGATGGGCAGTTCAGAGCTAACACAACTCCCTTGCTGAACAATTCACACAATGACTGGCTGACTTCTTGTAAACTTAAGAATGGCAGTCCTCAAGGAACAGAAGCAAAGGGCTCCTGTGTGGGCCTCTTTCACAATACCAGAAGAAAATTCAGAACCAAAACAAAGTTCATCCTGGGGGTTACTTTTTAGCAAAAATGAATATTCCAGTTCTTCTTATGTCTATGAACTGATAATAAGTGAAAACATCCAGATCTCAGTAAATATCTTCTGACCCTTTTTGGACCTTCTAGTGCAAAGCACATCTGTAAATCTTCCATTCTTGCTTAAATTACTTTTTCCCTTGTCAGTGAAATTCAAGAAGTATCTAACGGTTCCAAGGGAACAAAACCTCCATGGGGGTAGGGTTGGGGGAGAAGAGGCAGAAGCAGTTTAAACTATGTTCAGATCTTTTTCTTCAAGGTTGTGTGTATGCTGAGATCTGGATTCTTTTTCTTAATCACAAGAAGCTTTGGGAAATAAATGCCATCCATTGATCTATGATAAATTTCACTAAGGTCTATCTCTAGACAGCTTCCTTGCTCTCTTGGCCTTCCTCCTTTACCTGAATGTGGGGAATGGTCACTCAGGTTAGGGCTGAGTATACCTGAGTCTTAGCTACTGGGGGGACTCCAGATGGGAGGGGGGAATCCCTTTGAAGCTGAAGATGTTAGGGTACTTGTTAGTGTATCAAACAATGTAGTATTTGTCAAGCCCTCAGTGCACACAAAATGTCATTGCTTGCATTCTCCAAGAGTACAGAGAGTCTAGTCAGTGTGGCAACAAAAAAGGACATAAATTGGGTGGGGGAGAGTTGGGACTGATTTGAGAGGAGCATTTAAGCACACAGCTAAGTCTAAACTCTAGAACATTCCGAGAGGAAATGTTTGGAAGCAACCTGGCATGATGAAGAGTGCTGAATTTCAAGTCATAGGACCTGAGTTTAAATCAGAGCTCTGAAACTTACTGCCTGTGTGGTCCTGGGAAATCACTGATCCACACTGGGTCTCAGTTTCCTCATCTAAAAAATCAAGGAACTGGATTTGATGGCCACAGGAGCCAATCCACAGGTTAACTCTATAGTCTGTGGCAGGGGTGAGAAACCTTTGGCCTTGAGGTCACATATGACCTTCTAGATCCTTGGGTACAGTCTTTTGACTAAGTCTAAACTTTAGAGAACAAATCCTTTTATTGAGGATATTTATTTTGTAAAATTTGGATTTAGGCAAAGGACTGTACTTGAAGACCTAGAGGGCCCCATGTGACCTTGAGGCCATAGGTTCCCCACCCCTGGTATGGTCTAGAGTGGCAATAAGACAATTTTAGCTTCACCCAAGCCACACTAACTTTCCTAGCCAAGGAAAGTATATTATTTGTAGACTGACAACCAAACTCAAATACAATCCTGCAACTTTGTCCCTTGGTTACAGGGGAGGACTACTGTCAAAACCATGATGGAAACAAGGTCTGCCATGTCAGTGTAACAGATGACACACTGAGAAGGTTGTATATGTGGCGCTACACCTTATATGTGGCAACTACAAGTAATCAACTCAGTATCACTGGATACCACTGAGTTTTGTAGCCAATGTGAGAAGAGAAAGTCTTTCTTAACATCAGTTGTTCAATTAATCACCAAACACCATTTAGCACCTACTAAATCCCTGGAGCTGTGCTAGCATCCAGAATGAAAGAAATATTGAAGTCCCATTGTACATTGCCCCCATCAGAGGACATCCTGAGGCTTAATGGGATGGGATTTAGGCCTACAATATGAAATAGGAGGGTTTACCTTGCATCAAGGAAAGAGATTAAGACAGAAGCAGTGAAGGAATAGAACTACATGCCAAAATGTCCTACATGCACATGAGTATCAAAGGACCCGAGGGAAGGAGCACAGGGATCCCAGCTGGGTCAGGATGGAAGTGAACTCTACTCCAGATCACCTGGCTAGACAAGAACTCTGAACAGTTCTTTCTTTTTTTTTCTTTAAAACACTTGAAAGAATTGTTTTTGCCTTTTTGGAGGGCAATTAGAGTTAAGTGACTTGCCCAAAGTCACACAGCTAGTAAGTGTGTTAAGTGTCTGAGTCTGGACTTGAACTCAGGGCCAATGCTCTATTCACAGCACCACCTAGCCACCCCCACTTGAAAGAAATTTAATGAAAGACCAACAATTTTGTGGTTCCAAAAACAAAGAGAGGTCATAGATTTAGAAGGAAGAAGCCCTAGAAGCCATCTTGTCTAATTCCTTTGCTTTTCTTAGATCTTCATACTTCAACAGATCCATGATGTAATGGAATATAATGGAATACATGTGTATAAATTCATAAATGTGAATACTACTTCTAAGGGTGCAAATTAAAACCTAGCTTTTCCTTCTTGTAATGTGTGACTCTTGTCTATGTCCTTCTGTAAATTGGATCTCTAACCCCAGCCAGTGTGATCAGGATCTCTAAGAGCCCGTGGTAAATCCTGGATGCCAGAGGGATTATCTATGGGAATCTCCTACACTAAAGTGTTAGTTCACCTTTCCTTCAGCTCTCTGTCTCTCATGTGATACCTTCTGGTCCTTATCCACAAGTCTTTGGTAACACATTGCTGCTTGCTCACACTCCCTAGGTACCCACTTCTTCATTGCCCTTTGGGTGACCCAATTTTAATTGTTCAAACACTGGTTGAATGTTCTCTTACTAGACTTTATCTATGAACTTTCTCTATGGCTATTTTGGCTCTGTCTCTATGATGTTTTATGAAGCAATACCCCTTACTTATCTTCTGTTGCTCTCCTACATAAGATTTTGCAAGCATGTGTATGTTGTAAAGGGGCTACCGTATCTTGCTACTATATTTCTCAGTTTGGATGTAAGGGGAGTGTTTGCTAGGTGAGGCTTATCCAGCTTCTTTTGGTCTTTGCATTGTGATAGTTGGTTAACCTTGGTTAAATTTCCTTGGGAAATGGTGATAGTCTGCACTGATGTCTGTTCTTTTATAGCTTCTAATTTTTGTTGTCAATAATTTGTTTAAATAGGTCAGATTGGAGTCACCTTGATGGCACACAAACCTTTGCATTTTTATTCAATCTTCCATTTTGTTGTTGGTTTTGATCTATGCTCAGACAAGGAAGTATTCTTATTGATAGTCATTTTCTGCCTCTTGTAATATTATAAATTTAATTTGTTATAATTTTATTGAGTGCCAGTGAACTTGATATCAATTTCTGACAAAATTCTCCAATATTTTATTAAAAGGATTCATAATGAACAACTAGTAAAGGGGGTGGTGATAAATAGCCAGCCCAGCTGCACCAAAAGCTAGACCCCTTTCCTCCTCCTTCCCTCCTTTCCTCCCTCCCTCCCTCCTCCTTCCCTCCCTTGCTCCCTCCCTCCCTCCTTCCTCCCTCCCTTCCTCCCTTTGTCCCTTCCTTCCTCCTTTCCTTCCTCCCTTCCTCCCTTCCTTCCTTCCTCCCTTCCTCCTTTCCTTCCTTCCTTCCTTCCTCCCTTCCTTCCTTCCTTCCTCCCTTCCTTCTTCCCTTCCTCCCTTCCTTCCTCCCTTCCTTCTTCCCTTCCTCCCTTCCTTCCTCCCTTCCTTCATTCCTTCCTTCCTCTCTTCTTCCCTTCCTTCCTCTCTTCTTCCCTTCCTTCCTTCCTTCCTTCCTTCCTTCCTTCCTTTCTCTCTTCTCTCTCTCTCTCTCTCTCTCTCTCTCATTCATTTTCTTAGGGTTCCTAGACCAATAAGTCAGAGAATTATAGTAATAATATCTAGCAACTATACAACAGTTTAAGATTGGTAAAGCATTTTACATGTGCTATCCCTCATTTAGTATCAAGTGACTTGCCCAGCATCTCACAGCTTGTAAGTTTTTGAGGGTGGATTTGAACTCAAGTCTCCCTGTTTCCAGATATAGAAATGCTACATTTACCAGCTTGACAAATTTCATCAGGTTATTCTTGTGGACAAGATGGAAAGTTATGGGCTGGACAATAATACAAATAAATTAATTTGGAATAGGTGAAATAGTGAAATTCTGGAAGTAGCCATTAATGGTTAAATGTCAGCATAGCAGGAGGCCTCCAGCGGAGTTCCCTCGGTATCTGAGACTGACCCTGTCCTTGAACATCTTTTCATTAATGACTTGGGTAAGAGCATCAAAAGGTACTTGAGTAAAAGAAAGAGGCACAGTGTGTTATGTTCTCCCCAGAGAGCTAGAGGTCTCAATTGCCAGGGAACAATCTCATGCCTACAATGTGCTTTAAGGTTTACAAAGCTAATGACAATGACAATAGAAGGTGCATTGTAGCAGTATGATCAAATCGCTGTCAAAATACTCTTTCATTTGGAGCTTCATTGTAGACCTCCCATGACACTCCCCTGTGGAGTCGGAAGGCAATGTTGAGCCACTATAAAACATGGTCAGCAAATTTGCAGGTGATGGAAAACTTGAAGGTGTTGCTGACCTCCTGGATGACAGTCAGGATCCAAAACCATCCCAACAGGCTAGACTACTGGCACAAGTGTAATGTGATAAATTCCAATATGTGTCAATGTAAAGTTTCCACTTAGGGTCACAAAAAGTTAAGGTCATCTGACATGACCAGGCAGCAGTTTGTCAGAGAAAGATCTGGAGGAGCATGTTTCTGGTGATGATCCAATGAGAAAGTCTTTATAAAGTGCTTGGCACATAGTGGGTGATGAGTGAATGCATATTGCCTCGCCCCTTTCCTATTGACCTGCAATCTTAGGAAGATTCAGCAGACTGGCATATCAGCCTCCAAAGCTGATCTTCTTTAGGCTCTGCTCACAGAGTCCAGCTCCTGGATGGCACTGGCCCCACTCTCTTCTCCTTGATCAAACCCCATCAGGAAGATGGTGCTCACATCTCAACACCACATTTGAGAAAAACTATAAGCAAGCTGACAAGTGTCTGGAGGGGGAGGTCAGGAAGAGAGAGGCCCTGAGCCCATGTCAAAGGTGGATCATCTGAAGGCAGCGGGCATGATGTTCAACCCAGAGAAGAGAAGATTCAGAGTAGCAGGTGGGGAAGGTGTCTCTGTTTTCAGGTATTTGAAGAGCTCTCATGGAAAAGGGATAGATCCCCAACTCCCTTTGCCTGCAGAAAGGCAGGTCTTGGCTTGGAGCAGGGAAAAGCTCCAATTAGAACTGCTGGGAGTCACCGTGGTTGCCTTGGGAGATGGTTTCCTCTTATGGAAGGTTTCCATGAAGAGACTGAAGGATAACTTGTCCTTCAGGTACAGTTTGGGCTGGCAGGACTCTGAGGCTTCAGCCACTCTGAACTTCTGTGGATTCCCACACATTATGGGATGAATCTTCTGTAAAATGTTGCTTTCAAATGCAGCTTCCCTCACTCAACCCTCTGGGCCTCCCTGTTGCCTCAGCTTGACAAACCTACACCACCTCATCCTCACTACACTGTTGCCCAGCACCAGTCAGGCCTTTTTGCCATGGGGCTGTTCTCCTCCCCAGAATGTCCTTTTGCTCTTGCTCTAACTTAGTTGAGAAGGTTGACAGTGGAAGGAAGGAGGGGAACAAGATGTGGCTGGAGGTGACTGGTGGCCAGCCCTCTGCCCTTGGACATTGCCTGCACCCTCATTTGTGCTTTCAATGGAGGCCAAGGAAGACAGCCTAGACCACTAGAAAGGTCTGTGGCCCCTTCTCCTGCTCAAGGCCATTGCTCCAGCTGGCAGAATATGTGTGAAAGCTGGAGCTTGTTCTCCAAAAGCTGTAGACTTTGGGAAGTTTGAAAAATGTGCCCGTCAGCAAACCCAAAGCCGTGAACCCCGGGAGGGTCTTGCCAGTGAATCTCAGACTGATTGAAGACAGCAATCTGCTCTGCCCATTAGCTTTGAAGCTCCATTGAAAACTTGCCGACTAACAGCAAGCAAAACTTAACAGAGCAGAGCATGAGGCCCCAGAGGGAAAAGACCGAAGCAGCCTGACAGTGTCAGGCACGGGGAACAGAGGCTCTAAGGAGCCCCTGACCCTGCCCAGGCAGGATACACACCCTCATTACAGGATGGTGAGGAGAGGGAGCAGGGCAGGGGGAGGCAGGAGAAGGTGGGGGGATGGAGGGGAGGGAGGCAGCTGCAATCCCCCTTCAATGCCAGAGGTTGACCTGTCTAGTACCACTGGCTAACTCTTCTGCTGTTGCCAATAGCACAGTGAATGAGAGGAATGACACCAAGGAGGGGAGAGAGACAGAGACACAGAAAAAAGAGACAGAGACACAGAGACAGAGATAGAGGAAGACAGGGGAGAGAAAGACAGAGACAGAAAAACAGAGACAGGGGGAAAGGGGAAGAGAGGGGGAAGGAAGATGGAGGGAGGAGAGACAGACACAGAGACAGACAGAGATGGAAAGAGGGAGAGATGGAGACAGAGAGAGATGGGGGGGAGAAAGACATAGACAAAGGGAGGGGGAAAAAGGGGGAAGGAAGACGGGGAAGGGGAAAGAGAAGGAAAGAGAGAGAGAGAGAGAGAGAGAGAGAGAGAAGGAAGTAGAAAGACAGAAAAAGGAGAGATAGAGAGAGGAGAAACAGAAACAGAGAGGAGAAACAGAGAAACAGAGAAACAGAGACAAGAGTGGAGGGAGAGAGAGAGACCGAGACAGAGACGGACAGAGACAGAGAGACAAGGAGAGACAGAGATAGAGTGGAGGGAGAGACAGACAGAGAGAGACAGACAGAGACAGAGAGACAAAGACAGACAGAGACAGAGAGACAGAGATCGAGAGGAGGGAAGGATAGAGGGAGAGAGAGAAAGGGAGAGGAGAGATGGGATGCAGGGAGAAAGTGTCAGAAAGACAAAGTAGGTTTCTACGAATCAGAACACAGTGACTTTAAGATGGTGTGGGTGCTAATAATTCCAGAGATCACAAAAGATCTTGAGCTTTGATTCCAGGGATTCTAAGAGGCAGAGGGGAGGGGAAGAGAGAGGGCATGTCACACAAAGACACAAAGGGAGAAAATGCATTGTCACACGTGGGGAACAGAGCACAGGTCAATATGATTGGGAAAGAGATTACACTAAAGGAAGAGATGTGGACAAAAATCCAAAGACACTGAAGCCAGACAGTGATGGGTCTTAGATTCCGAGATGAGGAGTTTGTACCTTATTCTCGAGGCAAGAGGGGCCTCAGGAATGTTTGAGAGAATGAGTAGGGGAAGAGCCCCTTGACAGCGGGGTGCAGGATGGATTGAACTGGGGAGATCCTAGAAACAGGGATACCTTTTGGGGGGGGGAGGCTCTGCAATAGTCCAGGTGAAGGTCTATGAGGGTCTGAACCAGGATAGAACCATGTGGGTGGAGAGAGAGGGTGATGTGGTAGTAATTCTGAAAATGAAGAGAGCAGTCTTTTATAAGGCACTCAATACATGCCAGGTCCTGTGCTAAGCACTGGGCAAATAAATAAAAAGAAGACTCTTCTCTGCATGGCCCCTGTTCTAACAGAGGAGACAGCATCCATGGCAGATCCCAGCTTTGAGTCAGTCTCTGGATCGAGTCAGCCACAGTCCTCAGGGAGGCTTGGCTGACAAGTCTCACTGCTGGCCTGTTCCGGATGAGGGCTGGAAAGATGTGATCACTGCTCTTTGATTGGTTTGATGTCAGAGTTATAATAAGAGGGCCCCAATGTGGAGTTGTTTAGATAAAGTCCTAAAGCCTGTGGAACAAAGACAGACAGATGTAGCCTGAGACTCTGTGTCAGCAACGAACGCTCACAGCTTCTGGGTGGACAAAGCTCCTGGCCAACCGAAGCTTCTCCTGCTGCCTAAGACAGTCAACTTAAGCTCCTCCCCCTTCTGGTCCTGATAAATAAACTTCCTCAGACCCAGCCTCTCTAGCTTCAAGGCCGCCATTGATCAGTGACTCCAAAAATCATCTCTACCATGTCTGAATCTGATTAAGAATGTTCCCTGCCTAGTTGAAGAGAATAGATATAGATATAGATATAGATATAGATAGATAGATAGATAGATAGATAGATAGATAGATAGATAGATAGATAGATGTATACATACATATATATATATATGTATGTATAGGAAGGTATATGTGTGTATAAATATATATGAGTCTCTCTTTTCTCTCTTATAGACAGAGGGTACAGGATGAGTTGAGTATGAAGAAATAATATTTAAAAAATAAAATTAAGAGGTGAGAGAGGAATATATTTGGAGAAGGAGAAAGGGAGACATAGAGCAGGGCAAATTATCTCATATAAAAGAGGCAAGAGAAAACAATTACAATGGAAGGGAAGAACAAAAAGGTGAAAGGGTTGACCTTACTCTCATTGAATTTGGCTTAAGGAGGGAATAACATACACACTCAATTGGGAATCTTACCCTACAGGAAAGTAGGAGAAAGGGTATAAGAGGGGGAATGATAGAAGGGACAGCAGATTGGGGGAGAGGGTAGTTAGAAGCACATACTTTTGAAAAGGGACAGGGTCAAAGTACAAAATAGAAAAAGTAGGAGGCGGGGTAGGATGGAGGGAAATATAATTAGTCTTTCACAATATGTGGAAACATTTTGTGTAACTACACATGTACAACCTATATTGAATTGCTTGTCTTCCCAGTGGGAGTGGATAAGGAGGGAAGAAGGGAAAGAATCTGGTAATCAGTTTTAGAAACAAATGTTAATTTTTTTACATGCAACTGGGAAATAAGATATACAGGCACTGGGGTATAGAAACCCATCTTGTTCTAATAGAAAGTTGGGGTGGGTGGGGAGGATATAAGAGAGAACAGATTGGGGGAAAGGGTATTCAGCAGGCTCACTATATTGGGGTGGGGGCAAGGTAACAATGAGGAGAAAATTTGTAACTCAAAATCTTGTGGAAATAAATGTTGAAAACTAAAAATAAATAATTTTTTAAAAAAAGAATGCTCCCTGCCACATCTGGCACTTCCCTGCTTGAACCCCAAGTTTGAGAGCAGTCTCTCCTCAATGTGACTCCCTTCCCCTCATGCTGGGTAGGTTTCTTGCATCCATGGGTATGAACCTGTCTGCTTATATTGCTCTAATAATGTGTGTATATTCCTTTGGTTGTGCCTACTTTCTGGGTTACATAATAATAAATCTCTTGCTTGTACCAGTTTCCTGGGTACCAATTTCCCATAAATTCCTGAACCTGGGCCTCCCCTTTAACCTTTGGAAGTCTTGGATCATTGTGTTGATCAGAGCAGCCAAGTCATCAGCATTACAGTCCTGTACACAAGGATCTGGTGGTTTTTCTCACTTCACTTTGCATCAGTTCGTATGAGTCTTGCCAAGTTTTTAAAAAACAATTTTCATTCCCTCACACAGCACAGAAGTGCTCCATCTCTTTGGGACACAGACCTAGTAGTGGTCTGGCCAGTTAAAGGGCATCCGCTGTTTTATAGCTCCCCGCTCCTTGCTGTTCTGGAGGCACTCAGAAATTATAAGGATGTCTTACTATTACCCTGAACAAAGTATGTTTAGGAAACTAAATTTGCCGGAGAGACATCGTTTGAGGCCCACCAATGGCCAATGTTGAATGCTGTTGGTGGTGGTTTCTCTATTGCCCACCCCACTGATCTTCTCTGACACAAACTCTGCCTATATGCAGGGAGTTGCCCTGAAGGAGTCAAAGGGGAAAGAGCCTAGCATCAGAGGGTGGAAGAGAGACGCTTCTCAAGTCTGTGTTCTTTACACAGTCAATGTTCTTTATGGTCAGTCACTGAAATGTTCCCAGTCTCAGTCTCCTCATCTGTAAATTGGGGCTAATACTCCTCTGGAGGGTGATTGTGCTGATGGAATCTCTCTCTTGGAGGGTCTGAAAGCATTCTCCCCCTGCACAAGATGCTGGTTATTGCTGCTCCTGTTTTCCTTGCTCAGGAGGTTTTGTCTTGGGATTCTTTCCCTCTTGGTAGGCATCTGGGTCCCTGCCTTTCTGTCCATAACAGTGCAGTTGAGTGAAAATGCCAAAGGAAGTATAATTAGTTTGTCCTTTTTAATAGAGCCAACATCCTGGGGCCTTCTGAGCTGCACAGCAAAAGGAGTCTTCTGGGGCATGGGGAAAGGCTCTGCACTGAGAGAGGCTGGAAATATGGGGCTGCTCCAGGCCATGGGGCAGCCTGGCCTGGCCAAAGCAGCTGCAGGCATGGTCAGCTCTCCAGCTCCTGGGGTTGCAGGATGTACACAATGGCTTTCTCCTGTGTTTTTAGACGTTGGAAGGTGACTTTGGAGGCAGTACTCACAGAGATCTGGGCAATGTCTGGTTCCCCAGCCTTGGTTCTCTTTGCCTCTCCCTAGGGCTGCCCATGGAGCCCACAAATGCCTGCTTCCTGAGGGTGGGGGCACATTCTCATCCTCCCATATTTGGACTAACCATAGCCACATTTTTATCCTGGAAACAAGACAGCTCTGCTAAAAAGCCGGCATCTCTGCCTTTCCCCTACATGGTTCTCAGCAGGTTGGGTCTCAACTCTTGGCTGTCCTGATGTCCTGTTCCAGGGGCAGCCAAGTCTGCCTGTTTGTCCACTCTTGTCTGAGTCTCCATCAGGCAGTGACAAGTCTTACAGGAGAGCCGAGATTCCTAACGAATGTTTCTGTCCTTGGTGCTGCTGCTTCTTGTGCTGCTGTTGGTTCTGCTGTTGCTGCTCAGTTACCTTCATTACCATCTCCTACTGTATTCCCTTCTCTCTTCCTCATGGTTAGGCTCCCAAGCCTCTCTCCTTCACTTTTCAGAGGCTGCATTCCCAGGAGTTTCTAGGTTTTGAAGGAAAAAGGTAGACCACTGTTTATGGGGGGAAAACCAGAAAGGGTTTCCTCCTGCCACAGAAAGCATTTCTTCTAAGTTCAATGGCTGGGTCTTTTAGAGGCTTCTGCCTTGTAAAAGAGCTGTGGAAAGTATCAGGGCTTTAGATAAAAAGAACATGGTGTAGCCCATTCTTAGATGAAAAGAAACAGTATACTGGGGAAGGACTTAACCTGAAGCCAGAAGCAGAGGGAAAAACCAGGAGAGCAGCACCATAGAACCAACAGCTGGAGTAGCAGCCACCCAAGAACAAGAGGGAGCAATGTCTGACAGACACCACATGCCCAACAAAGAGCAGCTGTCTGGTGAGTTCCATGCCCCAAGACCTGTGGAGGCCAGATTAGGGGGCGCCATCAGAAGATGTCAGAGACATTCAGAGGCATGAAATGTCTTCAAAGCATGTTCCCATTCCACATGTGTGTCCCAAGTACATGTCCCTCCACATGTGCGCCTCTCTATGCAGGCTCCTCACCTGTGTCCATTCTTCCTACTGAAGGCATAAACGTTGGTGGTCAAGTGCCCCCCACATCCGTGGGGAAATGCTTTGTTGTTCTTTCTTTTTAATCACACTATTTAATGAAAGACGATTTCTATGTATTATTTTTGTTCACTGACTGACTAATAGAAATGTACTCATCAGTGGGGTTTGATAAGCTACATTTTTGAGTAGATTCAGACACACAAGACACTTGGAACCTGCAGAAGCCTTATCTGTAGGACAATGTGCTCCAAGGTGCTGTCAGGATTAAAACCAAGTCCTACTTTAGGGTTCAATAAACATCAGCATTACAAGTCTGAAATGGGAGAGGTGTTGCTAGACAAGAGTTTGTGTGAAAACAATTTGGAGGTCTTAGTAGACTACAGGCTCGATATGAGAGAATAATATGATCCATATATCCCAACTCTGCCCTACCCCCACTGAATCCTAAGGGAATCATAACTTGTCATGTTGAGAGGCATCTTCATCCCTGAGAAGAGGGAGGTATTTATCCAGGGCAGAACACATTGACAAGATTGAATCCTGGGCAGCACATTTTAGGAAGGACAGTCTCAGGCTAGAGGCATCCAGAGAAGGGTTACAAGGATACAGAAGGGGCAAGTGACCACATTGTCCTACAGACCCAGTATGAGAGATCCAGGAGCACATTCATGGGGCCTCCTTGGTGATGGCCTCAAAGCTACAATGCAGCCCATTCACCAGAATGACATTGGACCTAGCTGTCCCTCATGCTTCTGAGCAGATGACTAGCAGAGTGATGGGAGCATCAAAGGAAGCTTTGAAGTCATATCAGTGACTGACACCCCCTTCCCCAGCACTGCACTGTTCCCCAGGACCCTTCTGGGAGCAGGCTTCAGGAACAGGTGTACTTTTGAATTGCTTGATATGAACCTGTTAAGCCTTCCACTTAAGAAATTGTGGAATAATTGTTTGGCAACAGAATATGTGTTGGGCCGCTATTGCACAGAGACCACTTGCTAATTTATTTTCTAGTTTGGTTTAAAAGCAAACTTAATTTGGCTCCTTCTAGAAGGTGTGGAGTGTCAAGGAGGAAATCTAGGTTTAAAGGGCCCACAGCAGTTGGTGAAGAGGGTGAGATGGGGAGGGGCCCATGAAAGGTAAAGGAGCCAGACCTCATGGGGGCACAACGGAAAGAGAAATTGATGGGTTCCTCCCAAGACTGATGGAGCCGATGAAGCAATGCCAAGGCCTGGAGCAGCCTGGCTGCAGTCTGTTATTCAGTTTTGGAGAAGAAGAATCCTTGGACCCTTTCTTGCTGGGCTCCCTCCTCCCAGAGCTCCCTCCTTGTGGAGATGCTGCTTCCCTTCAAAAGCCCTGCCAAAGTCCAGATGACTTAGGGTACATAGTAAAAATCTGAAACACCCCCCTCACCATTTCTAATTCTTTTCTGAGGAGTTGGGACATTACTAAGAAATTTTTTAAATAAACAGTAGAAGGGCTGAGACTCAGAAAAGTGAGATGAGAATAATGAGCGCCCCCAATCTATACTCTTGGTGAGCCTTGGAATGGTAAGCTATAGACCACTTGCAGCCTTCGCAGGAGAACCAGGAAGGTATCACAGTGGAAGACCAGCCTTGGTGGCAGCTGGTACCCAGAAATCAGACCCTGACATCCCTTCCAGCTCTAAAACCTAAAATCTAAAGACAATGATCCTTTTAACTCTAAATTGTTGACATTTAGTTCATAGAGTCCAAGCTGGTAGGAAGCTTCGAGGTTACCTGGTCCAATCCCATCCTTGGACAGATAAGGAAACTGACTTGATCAGTGATGTTAGTGGTCAGGTGACTTGTCCATGGTTACAGTCTGGTCAGTGGTAGAGTCAGGCTCAAAGCCTGACTTCTACTTCTTCTGATGCTGAGCTGTGTTCTTTTCCTCCCCTACCAAACTGCCTTGCCTCTGGAAAGGACTGTGTCAGGACCCTCCTTCGCTCTGGTCAGTATTGAAGAGGGCTGTGGTGTTAGAGGCTGGAACTCAGGTTTGAAGCACTGTCTGCAAAGGCATCCCTGGAAGGTGGGCACTGATCTAGCCTGGCATAGGTCCGGAGAGAGCTGACTGCTTGGAAGTCCTACTGTGGTAGGTTCACAGCCCAGGTGTATGGGGAAAAGTAGAGACCTTGGAGGGGCTGAACCGGCTGAGATTTGGTGTGTTAGCACTCATGGCATTTGGAAGGAATTCCAAGTCTGGACCAACGGCCTTCGAGGATTTTGCTTCTTTCTCTCCCAGTAGAGAGTAAAAGCTTGAGAGCGAGGGGGGCCTCCTTTGTTGTTGTTGTCATCTTTCTAGACCCAGTGCTAAGCTCAGTGACTGGTAAACAGCAGGTGCTTAATAAATAGCTGTGGAATTGAAAATTGGACTTTTCACTTTCAGAGAATAGGAGACAGCTAATTGTCTAGTTATGCTCTTTGGGCACCATGGACAAGATGACTGGTGCATTCATTTTCACAAGTTTTAAAAAGTCCATTAGATGAGCCCTGGGCTCTGCATATAGAGGCTGGCTCTTGTGAAGCACACATGGATTCACTTCTACCTCCATATCCTTCAGCAAACCCTAATAATAATAATGAGGTTTGGAACTTCTCTGCCTGTCACTGGGACAGCCTCCTGCACAGCTGTGTTGAAGATAATTGAGGATTATATTAAGCCTCTGTGAGTGTCATAGAGACATTTGGAGTTGCAGGGTAGGGGCTTGAGATCATCCTCTCAAGTGGCAATAACTTTCACCCTGCCATAGCTCCCCTGTTCATACACAGAGGCATCTTTTTTGGGGAAGATGAGAGTGGAGAGGAGAAGGGTCTTATGCCATGTTTTTAAGGCTCAGAAAGATAGTACTGGGCCTCTTTTTCTAGTCCTGTGATTGCTCCCAGTGTGGAAACCCCCTCCACCAAATAAAGAACAACACCTCCTTTTCAGCTTATGGTCTTAGAAATTTGTCTAGAGTTCTGATGGTTAGATGACTGGCCTAGGGTCTTATAGTCAGGATAGGCAAGAGGCAGGACTTGGACCCAGGTCTTCCTGACACTGAGCTAGCTCTGCAGCCACTATATCTCACCTCCTTCTCTGAAGATGGGAGATGCAACCTTCAGCTCAGGTCAAAAGAACCAAATCAGGGCGGCTAGGTGGCACAGTGAATAGAGCACTGGCCCTGGAGTCAGGAGGACCTGAGTTCAAATTCAGCCTCAGACACTTAACACAAAAACCAGCTGTGTGACCTTAGGCAAGTTGCTTAACCCCAACTGCCCTCCAAAAAGCAAAAAAAAAAAGAAGAAGAAGAACCAAAGCAACATTGCAACTGATTTGTGGGAAGTGTGGCAGAAGCCTGGGAGTCCAGGAAGAGGCTCATGACCCTACAAGACCCCAAATCACATGTTCCCATCTTCCCCAATGATTCAAAGCTCCTGACTGTCCAAGTGAGAGGAGAGAGAGTGAATCTTGAGACTCCAGGTGCTGGGGGTAGGATTCTTCATGATCACAATCCTTTGTCATAAGCTTGAGTCTCCTAAAGGTTTGTGCTCTTGTTCTTATCCCCACCCCATGTGAAGACTTGATGTGGATTCTTCCAGAAAACCTGACCTAATCTTCCCTTCCCCTTGATCCCAACCTCCAACATCATGGTGACATTTCAGGAGTCTTTTTTTTTGGCAAAGAACTTTTTACTGATGTCTTTGATGATCTTACATTATACACATTTCCCAGTGTATCCCTTCCTTCTTCCCTCCCAGAGTGCCACATCTTATAGTAGAGGATAGAAAGAATGAGAAAAAGAGTATATAATTCAGCTAAATTAAACAACACTTTGAAAAAGTCTTATGTTACATGTAGTATATCCCACACTCAGTCCCTCACCCCTGCAAAGAAACAGTGGGAAACGTCTTCTCAGCCTCCTTGTTGAGCCCTAGCTCGGCCCTTTCAATTTTGAGTCACAGTTTTGCTGGTTCTTTGTTCTTATTCTTTCCATCTTCTTTGTTACTTTTTGGTCTGCATCCTTCACTTTGGATCAATTTATATTGATCTTCCCATGAGTCTCTATATTCACTACATTTGTTATTTCTAACAGCATAGTAATATCCCATTATAGTCATTTACTACAATTTATTTAATCTTTCCCCGGTTGATGGGAATCTATTTGTTTCCAATACTTTGCTATCACAAAAATTGCTGCTATAAATATTTTGGAGTATATGGGATTTTTGTCACTGACCTCTACTTACATTTTAGTCACTTTCTTCACACAATTCTTTTTGGAGGGGGAAGGGCTGGGCAAATGGGGTTAAGTGACTTGCCCAAGACCACATAACCAGTAAGTATTAAGTGTCTTAGGCCAGATTTAAACTCAGGTTTTCCTGTCTCCAGGGTCAATGCTCTACTCACTGTGATACCTGCCTGCCCCTCTTCACATAATTCTTATCTGCTTCAAGAATAGTTAGGCTGATTCACAGCTCCATCAACAATGCAAATGTACCCATCTTTCCACAACCCCTTTACCATCAACTATGACTATTCTATCTTTTGTCTTCTTTGTCAATTTCTTAGATGTAAAGTAAAACCTAAGAGCTATTTTAATTTGTGTTCTGTTTATAGAATTGTTAAGAGTTTGTGATTCTTTTCAATGCTACTTTTTTCCCTGCCAATGTACATATCAGGTAATGAGTCTATCTTTCTGTTAGTTGTCTGTAAATCTTGGGTATCATACCCTTAGCAAGGTTATTGAACTCAAAGATTTTTCCCCCACTTGACTGATTCCTTTTTTATCCTAGTTGCACTAATTTGTTTGTGCAAAAGTATTTTAATTTCATGTAGTCCAAGTATTTTTCATCTTTTGTAATCACATCTCTCCTATGTTTTTAAGAATCTCACCCCCACCCCAAGCCTTAGCTGTGAAAGGTCCTCAATCTTCTTATTTTCCACTTCTTAAAAAGAGGTAGGACTTTTACTATGAATTTATTACAGCATATCATGTAAAGAGACCTTATTCTTTGGTCAGGGGTTATGTTTTGAGGGACTGGGGAAGTTTGGGACCCTGGAGGTGTCTAGCTTTGAAGACAGTGACTGGAGAAGAAATACATTCAGAAAGATGTGGCACTGGCCTCAGGATGGGCAGGTAATGAGTGAAAGGGCTTAGAGATGGGCTAGGTCTTATTAACTCTGGATGCTCCTTCCCCTTCTCTTCCTGCCTCCACCATGAGTTAGTATTTCTGGGAATAAAGTTTCTCAGAAGATCTTTAAAACAGCACAATCTGGGGAAGGTAGACATGGGAGAGAATTGTAGACAAATTAATCATTCAAATAGACGGAGGATAGAAACGTTTTTGTCTTCCAAGAACCCCACTTTGTGTGAGAGTATATAGAGACAATAAAGAAACCTGAACCCATGAAGAGAAGACTAAATTCTAGAGTATCCTAAAAAGAATGAATTCAAGTAGCATTGTTGGATGGGGCTGCAAATAAATATTATTCAAATTGAGATATTGCATGGTGGGGCTGGGAGGGACAAGAAGGATTTTGCACTAAACCCATATCTTGGCTGGTATAGGAAAAAAATTAAAAGAGGGGACGAAGTGGAAAGGGGAGAAGAAAGAAGGGAAAACAGAGAGAGGAAAGAATGGGGGGAAGGGGAGAGACAGACACACAGAGAGAGAAATAAAGAAGGAGGAGAGAGGGAGAGAGGAGAGAGACACAGACACACACACACAGAGACAGACAGACAGACCAAGATAAGTAATAAATGGAGCACAGAGAGTTTAGGTTTTGGCAGGGCAATGAGAGGGGGAGGGGAGGAGACTTTGTGGGAGGAACCTGGGATTAGATGAATGAAAACAAAAGAAATCACTGAGACTGAATGCTAATTTAAAGAGGAAAAGAAATGAAATTCCAGCATTTAATGGAATAAAGCAAATTGACTAAATATCATCTTAAACATGAGTGGTGGGCTCCTTAACAGGAATAGGGGAGTTCCAGAAAGGGGTACGAGAAAGTAGAAATGGCACTTAAGAAGATAAAGGGGGATGAGCAGTTGGAGATGACCAAATACACAAGGTGGAAATCTGTGCCATTTTGAAGATCCCAGGAGACAATGCTTAAGCGTGCTACCAGAGAGAAGATTGCAAAAGGATGGACAATTTCATAGGCAGCACTTTAAAAATATATAACCAAGAAGACCTCCGAGCCCACCAACTTTGCTATTTATGTACAGTCTTTAAGTGAAAGAAAGGTCTATGAGTACAGTGCAAGTAGCCTTGAGGAAGGGCAGAGACCAGACACAACTGTCTGAGAGCTTTAGAGATTGTGAAAACTGACTGATCCTGCTCTTCATTGATTAAAAATGCTTAAGGAGAAGAAAATGTGGTCTCTGATGCCCTGTCCAGACAAGATGGCCGCCACAGCTGCTAAAATGATTGGAACTCTGGAATGGATGTAGCCACAGAGATGATGGTGTCCACGTGCCTGCCCAGTACTGACAGTGAGCAGGGAGTAAAACAGAGTCATGTATTTATCTTCATGATACGTATCCTGGAAGAGGAATTCACAGGATTCAAACCAAAGAAGGACCCCTTGGTGATGACTCTGGGCAGATGACATTATATGAACAGACTTCCCCTGGCCTCCCTCAATGAAATGCTGCCAGAGAGATCCATAATGGGATGATGAAGCATAGAGAGGTTCAAGACTTTCCCAAGTCCCCAGGGATCCAATCTGGAGCCCTCCAAACTCCCAAGTCCAGCCCCCTTTCCATGACCTCATTCTGATCTAGCAGCTGGAAATCATGGGGCAGCCTGATCTTGGAAGGATCGTGATTGTAAGTCACTCAAAGGACCATGGGAAAGCACCAGTATGGTGAATGGGCAGCAAAATCACTATCAATATTTCCATGATATTTGAAGATTAGCAAAGCACCTTTCTGACATGACCTCATTTGATCTGCCTTATTTGGAAAACTTGTTGTTTGTCTTTTCATTCCTGAAGATAACCACGACATCAGGAAGGCAATGCTATGACATGCAAATGAATTGGATTGAAGGGAGGGAGGACTGTGCAAAGCCACCAGCCTCACTTTCTCTTCCAGGTCCAGTGGCCAGATATGGATCAGCATGCAGTGGGGGACCTTAACATTTTCAGCCCGGTCTTTAATAGGTCTGAGTTTGACGGAGGCAATACCTATTCATATCTGACCACTGGACCCAGATGGTTCTAGAAGAGAAAGTGAGGCTTTGGACTTTGTACAGCCCTCCCTCACCTAAATCCAATTCACTTGTATGCCACAGCATCACCTCCCTGGTATCATGGTCCTTTCCAAGAATGAAGGACAGGGGTGGCTAGATGTCACAGCGAATAGAGCACCAGCTCTGGATTCAGGAGGACCTGAGTTCAAATATGGCCTTAGACGCTTAACACAAAAACTAGCTATATGACCTTGGGCAAGTCACTTAACCCCAATTGCCCTCCAAAAAGTAAAAAAAAAAAGAATGAAGGAAAAAATACTACTTTTGTGAGTAGAAAAGAAACTGACTACTGGGGACCAAATTGAAACTGGCCAGTTGGACAACATGGCTCTCTTTCTTCCCTTCCCTCCCTTTCCTTTCCTCCCTCCCTCCCTTCCCCTCCCTTTGTTTCTTCTTTTCCTTCCTTCTTTCCTTCCTTCATTCCTTCCTTCCTTCCTCCCTCCTTTCCTTCCTCCCTCCCTCCCTCCCTTCCTTCCTTCCTGTCTGCCTGCCT
>CM053593.1:389818576-389840141 GCA_028646575.1 Pseudocheirus occidentalis | reverse complement strand
CTCCTTCTTCCCCTCTCCCTCCTCCCTCCTCCCCTCTTCCTCCTTCTCCCTCTCCCCCTTCCCCCTCCTCCTCCTCCTCCTCTCCCCCTTCTTCTCTACTGATGTTTAAAATACTCTCTGCCCAGCTTCTCTGGGCTCCTCCCCTCCCTGGGTCATCACCAGTCATCTTGACCCATGTCCTGCCACTGGACTCCAGTGACTGGAGGAGACAGTAAGACTGGCCACTTGGCACATCCCTGTTTCACTTCAATCCAATCCACTCACCAGATTTGCCCTGCCAGGTCATTGGTCCTCTGGGAGAATGAAGGAACAACACCAACCACAGCGTCAGAGTTTGGTGGAAATGCCCATTTTGTTTTTGCTTTCGCTGGCAAGACTTTGCCCTTTAGTCAGATGAAAGAAAGGAAAACACCTTCTTCCCTGATTCCCCAGGGCCTGTGCACCACGAGGAGCCCAGTAATGGCTGAGAGAATCAAATGCTTGAAACAGTTGAACATGAAAGAGATCAATACTTTGGAGGGCCCAGAATCAAGAATCACAATGTTCAGGAAAATCTTATAGGAGCAAAACTGGTCCCAGGCTTTAGGGGAGGGGGGGAAGAAGGAAAAGAAGCCAGTTGCCCAAAGATTAGTAGCTGTCTAGGAGAGCTGGGCTCTGGCCCCTTTGTCTGTGACTTCATGTCACTGGGCCCAGAAGGATGAGGCTACCCCTCCCAGCCTCCCCTCCTCGAGTGGTCAGACCTCCCAGAAGCCCAGAATCTTGGGGCTAGAAGGGGCCTTGGAAGAAACCATGACCAGTCACACCTGCAAGGCTTCCCCAGGATGGCATCCCCAACCAGAGGCTGGCCAGAGTCTGCCCAATGACCCATGGAGGGGGAGACACCTCTCTGTGGGAAAGCTTTGCCTCACAGCTGGCGTCAGGTGGCCTTACTACAACACGCTCACCATTCTGTACACCCCACTGCATGATCCCCAAGATGAGTCATCCCCCCACCAGCCCTCTCTTCTCCCAGGTGAGATGAAACTTTAAAAGCGATCATTACTGTCACCCTCTAGTGTCTGACCATGGGCATGAGAAGTTTCCTTCTGGCCTGAGGCGAGGATCTAATTCAGGGGTGGGGGAACCTGCAGCTTCAAGATCACTTGTGGCCCTCTGCCCCTGGAAGGTGCAGGCAGGGTCTCAACTGGGCCAGAAGGAGGCAGGCTGTATTGGTGCATTAGGGGCACTTAGGCCCAATTTGTATCTGCCTGCATCCACTCAAGACAGTGATCCAGTGTAGAAAAGTGGTGGTTTGGTAGTTATAGTAACTGTGCAGCTTGGAGCAAGCCCAGCCTCTCTGGGCCTCAGTTTTCTCACTGGTCACATAAAGGGGTTTAAGGAGCTTTCCATGAGAGGTGGTGAGCTCCCCATCCCTGGAGGTCTTCAAACAGAGGCAGGACAACCACCCGCTTGTCAGGCACACTAGAGGGGGATTCTTTTCATGTCCCTTCCCATCTCTGGTTCTGCGATGACTCCTAGGGTCCCCCCCCCACCTCTCAATGTATGACCATATGGTCCTACATCTTTTTTTCTTAGGAGCAAAGTGGTATGAGAGTAATATACTCAATCAGTCGGTCAACATGCATACATTTATTAAGTGTCTGCAGGGTACCTGATCCTGCTGCCAGGAAGATGGTAGATGGCCCGCACACATTGGAACTTTAACTGCTCCACTTGGTGGACTCCTAGTGTAGAAATCTCTCAGCACAAGAGTCTGTGACCCTCAGTGGAGCAAGGACATGAGATGGCTGGTGACCTCATCTGTTTTTGTAGCCATTACTGCTGTCCTTGGAGGAGAAAGCCCACAATTCTGTCCAAAAGGATTGCTCTTACAGCCATGCAAGCCTTGGATCTCTTGCCCTGGAGCAGGGTGCGTTACCTTGCTCTGATCAGAAAATCCTCTTGCTTTCCAAATTCTCCCCTTTCCTCCCTCGGCTGCCTCCCTTCTCTCTCTGCGCCTCCCCCACCTCCCTCTCTTGGGAAGTGCTTTCTTCTTCTACCCTAAGTAGCTGCTCAGTGCTGACACCCCCCGCCCTAACAAACCGTCAGGAGCCCCTTGCTGGTTGAGGTCACCACAGCACTTGGGCTTCCCTCAGCAGACCCTGGAGCAGCACTTCCAAGATCTGGGGGCCCTTGGGCCCCTTCAGATTCCCCTCCGGGCAGCTAACTGGGCTTCTGGGCATCTGTATAGTGCTGGGGAGTCAGCACTGAGCAGTCACTAGAGCCTTAACCACTATGCAGATTAGAAGCCAGAGGAAGAATCACAGCTTTCTCTGAGTCCTCCTCAATCAGCCCATTGTGAAGCCTCCAAATTTAGCTTAATCTGTAACGGGATTCAGTTTACCGCTGGACCTTGTTGGATGGGGTTGGTTTAACTGAATTTGATTGATTATGATCGCTTAACTAACTTTGTTCCACTTTGGTCACTTTGAAGGAAGCAGGAGATTACGGCCCTATCTTCTCTGTGACTTTATGGTCTTCAAAGGGGGTAGGGTGTGTTCAGGAAGGTCAGCCTCTCTGGAGTGAGGCTGCCAGGCCCTTTCCAGGGCTACTCAGACACCTTGGGGGGCCCTGTGATCTGCCTCTCATTTGTGGCTCCAAGAAGCTGGAGCACGTGCAGTGGCCACACCCCAGAAAACCAGGTTGAGTGTCATAGAGTTTTCGAGCCCGTCAGTGAGTTAGGGGGTGTCTACTGGAGCCACACAGAGGCTTGTACACAAAGTCTGTCAGTCTGAACAGGACCTTTGATACCGCCAGGCAAGAGGGCTTCTGGAAGATCATGGCAAAATGTGGTTGCTTAAAGTTCGTCGGCATTGTACACGCAATTCCCGACAGTGTACTTGCCCTGTTTCTGGATAACGGAAGATGCTCACGTGCTTTCCCAGCCACCAGCGAAGTGAAGCAAGATCAGGTGCTTGTTCCCATGTTTTTTAGCATGATGACTTTAGGGTTGTTGTCAAGGTCAGCTACTGCACTGACGGTTACACCTGGAAAGGCTACAAGCCAAGACTAAAGTGGAAGGAAAATCGGTGCATGACTTTTTTCCTCACTCAATGCGGCCCCCAAGACTGAAATGTAACAGAGCATGGATTGATTGATTAGCTTGTGCTAATTTTGGTCTAACAATTAATACCAAGAAAACACAGGTTCTCTATCAGTCAGCACTACACCACCCATACATGAACCATTGGTTATAGCAAACGGCATTTTGAATAAATTCACTGACCTTGGCAGTGCACTTTCCAGAGATGTGCATGTAGGTGATAAGGTTGACCCAGGCATTTCCAGAGCTAGCTCAGTGTTTGGGAGGCTCCAAATTAAAGTGTGAGAGAGAAAAGTTATTAGACTGACCACCAAACTGAAGGTCTACAGAACTGTTGTGCTGATCTCAGTGTTACATGCCTGTGAAACCTGAACAGTCTACCCACACCATGCCAGGCAACTGGATCACTTTCATTTCAATTGTCTCAGAAAGATTCTGAAGATGACCCAGTAGATAAGATGCCAGACACTGAGGTCATTTCTCAAACTGAACTGCCAAGCATCCAACTACTCCAGAGAGCGCAACTCCAGAGGGCTGTTGCGTTGTTTGAATGCCAAATGTATATTTGTCTAAAATATTATTTTACAGAGCTCTGACACAGAGCAGGTGCTCACAGGGAGGTCAGAAGATGCCATACGGGACACTCTCAAGCTTTGAAATTGATTGGGAGATGCTGGCCCAGAATGGCTCAGATGTGCCCACATCAGGGAAGGTGCTGTGCTCTGTGAGCAGAGCAGAACTGTGGTAACTCAAAAGAAAGGGGAGATGTGCAGAGTTAGAGAACCCACCCCACAAGATCACATGAACCACTGTGCCCAGCCCGTGGGAGAGGCTGCCAGCTCACAATGGGCTGATCAGCCATGGCTTGACACACTGGACCTTGACCGCAGCATAGTGATGTCACTTGGGTCCAGAGGCCCAAGCATATCTGAGACTATAACATCGGAGAGGACATTTCTGTCACTGGCATCATTCTGTCTACAAGAACCCTTGCCCGAGTCCTCTAGGTGGCCTTCCCTGCTGCTGGAGCACAATCAGAAAAGCTTCGTTTTTACTTCCATGATTTCTGCCTTGTGGGAAATCCGTATTCGGCAGCGGGTACCACCAGCTGAACTCTGAGAGGAAAGAGCTTTGTGCTGCTATCCCCTACGAAACCTATTATTGTTATACGACGGTAAATGAATATATATGCCTAGGTCGGCACTCCATCTCACCTCTCTCAAAGATTGACATTCCACATTAGGCAATATGGAAAATACATGCATAGTCCGTATTGACATTTACACATACCCACAGACTCTCTCCCACACACGAATGCACATTCACACATTCATACACATACATATGTAGACACACACAGAGACACACTGTGACAGAACGTTCAAGAGACATCATTTCTGGCTAATTAATCATTTTCTTAATACAAGGGGTCCATGGGACTCTTAAATACCAAAGGCCCCTCATGGAACTTACTCTGATTGGTTAACAAGTAATGAGAGGGAATGGATATTGTAACAGGAGGTGGTCCTTTCCTAATGAGGGGCCAGATTTCACCCAGATTAGATTAAATTCTTTGTAAAGTTCTCTAGTTGGGTGGGGTCTCCCATCCAGGATGGAAAGGCACATACCCTGGGGATTTGGGCAATCTCATCCATCAACATCCATTGACAATGCCCTTCAGAGACTGGGCAACCTACAGGCTTCCGGAAAAAATCCTGGTCCTAATTCAATAATTGATTAATATGAGAGATATAATAATTTCTCTCAATGTGGACAAATATACACACACACAAACACACATTCATATACAGACTCACATGTGCACATGTACATTCCCACACTCATGGACACATACATACACATACAGACTCAGACACATGTGTACACGAACACACACACACATTCACACTCCCATTGGCATCCACACATACCCCCATCCCCACACACACCCATCTATCCACACACACCCATTCATACACGCACCCATCCACACACACACCCATCCATACACACGTACCCATTCATACACGCACCCCCATCCACTCACACACCCATCCATACACACGTACCCATTCATACACGCACCCCCATCCCCACACACACCCATCTATCCACACACACCCATCCATACACACACCCATCCATACACACACCCATCCATACACGCACCCCCATCCACTCACACACCTGCATTCCTTGAGAACCTGTGACTGCATCCTTACCACCCCCTCCCTCCCTCTGACAAAACAAATCCCAACCACAACCCTGGGACCTGGGGCAAAGGGCCACGGTCTGTTCCCCAAATGCAGGGGTGCATCTATTCCCCCAGCCTTTTCCAGACTGCCTATCACACCTGCCACGTGCCCCATCTTTACTCCATCCCTTCAGCCCTGGCCCTCCTCACTGCTCATCTTGGCTGGCAGTTCTCACAGGCATCATTCCTGGTTGGCCAGTTGTCGGGGCCCTGAGACTTCTTCAAATTACCTTGCTTCATTTGGCTGCCCATCTCCTGCCCAATACAAACTCTTGGGGTGGCAGAAGGTGCTGTTCTGTCTCTAGCATACAATAGGAACTTACTAAGTGCTTGCCCAGCCTTGCTGAGGGGGATCAGTGAGGGCAGGAAGCAGGTGGGGTCTGCATTGGTTCCAAGGGTTCCCGAGCAATCTCCAAGCAAGGCAAGAGTTTCCTGGCCCAAAGAGAGGAAGTCCCGGGCAGAGGATGTGGGAGTGGCCCAGGCCTGGGTACCCTGACCCGGGCCTCCACGTCCGCTGGTGGCATGGAATCCTCATCATCTCGGAGCCATTTCCCTTTGGTCTCCACCGGGACCTCCGCAAAGGCTGAGATAGGCCCAGACGCCCCGAACCCGAGGTTTCCGTGAGTGGGGACCCTTAGGCGGGAGGCGTTGTCAGAAGCCGCTAGGGCCGGACCGCTTTCGTTCTTCAGGTCGCTGCTACTGACCCGGTGTACCCACAAAGAAAAAGGCACAGGCACTAGCGAGAGAGGGAGGCGAGGCTGGGGTTGGAGGAGAGCCTGGGCTGGACAGCCTCTGCGTCCCCCAGGGAAGGACTCCTGGGCAGGCCGGTAGGATCTGCGCTTGGCGGGACCGAGCATGTGGCTCACACCTCCCTACCCAGCACAGTGGCTTGTGAATTTCCCATTCTCTCTAAACTAGTATCATTTAATCTACAACCTGCACATTCGCTGTTGTTGTTCAGTCGTGCCTGGGCCTTTCTCAGCAGACGCTGGAGCCGAGGCCATTTCCTTCTCCACCTGGTTTTACAGATGAGGCAACAGAGGCGAGCAGAGTGAAGACACTTGCCCAGGGTCACGCAGCTAGGAAGTGTCTGAGCTAGGATTTGAACTCAGGGCTTCCTGAGCTAGATGCCGTGGGCTACCTAGTGCCACTCAAGACATCCAGGCATTTATAAAGCGCCTACTACTAGGATAGAAACACAAATGACAATCCCTGCCCCCACAGGGCTCCGGGTCTGACAGTCCGAGTCAGACAGGACCTGAGGGGCAGAAAAGGCTTCCCGGGGGCCCTAGAAAACCCCCTTCCCACCCAAGGGGAGGGCCGACGCTGCTGGGTTCTGCCGGCCGGGAGGACAACCCTCCTTCTAGGCGCTTCATTAATGCTCAGGGCAGGGATTATTCCGAGGCCGTTTGTGAAGCCCCAGGACCTGAGTTCCAGTCCTGCCTTTGCATTTAGTCCCTTCCGCAAGTTACCTCACCTCTCTGGGCCTCCCCAGGGTGACACCGCGAGGTGCCCCCCGCCATGAGCTCTCGGAGGGGGGGCACCACTTCTCCCCCGCGGCAAGGAGGTGCAGATTGATCCCCCCCTTTTCGCTTCCCCCACCGTGCCGCAGCCCATGGTGGCGCGGGCATCCCTTCCTCCCCCGTCCCCCACGCCCCACAGGCTCCTGGGGGCAGGGCCCGGCACACAATAGGTCTCCTCTGGTCCCATGCACATCCCACCAGGGAGCTAGGTGAAAGCCAGGTTCACCACCGGGGGAGGGACGGGACCGGGATTTGGGGCGGGCCTAGAGCTGGGGGCGGGGCTTGCTAAGCTCCCGCTCACCGTAGGCCCCGCCCCCAGGTCCGGCCCCGCCCCGCCGCACCCTGGGCATTGTAGTCCGCCGGCGCTTGGCACGCACACGTGTCCGGGAGTCCAGGACTCCAAGTCCCAGAAGGCCGCGCGCCTCTTCCTCCGCCCCCGCCCCTCCCCCGCTCTGGAGTTTTAGCTGAGCCTGCCCTGCCAGGCCCTGTCCAGTCCAGCCCAGCCCACTGTCCACAGTCCGGTCCGGTCCAGTCCAGTGTCCACAGCCCGGTCGCTGCTCCTGCAGCTGCTCCGGCTGCTTCCTCTCCCGCTGCAGGTGCCGGGGCCGAGGCCGGTGCCGGTGTGACCGCGGGGGCCGCCCCTGCCACGCACGAGATTCCCGGACTTTGTTGCTGCAGGCGCGTGACTCAGGTACGGGGGTCCCCCTCCCATCCCTGCCCTTCCTGGGGTCCGCCGTGGGGGGAGGGGGAGGGGACGGTGCACCCGGGGTCCGGCCCTGCCTGCCCACGTGTGTGCCCGCCTGCAGTGCGGCGCAGGGAGCCCGCGGGGTCCCTAGACCGCGGCTCCGGACCTGGGTTGGGGCCAAGTGGGGATCGAGGAGAGGACAGGATGGGGGAAGCAGGGGCCCTCCTGGCACCGCTCCGATGCACGTGAATGTGCCACGTGGGGCCCTCAGAGGAGGCCCCAGATCCGGCAGAGGTCGGGGGCAGTCCGACTCCCGCCACATTTTACTGAGAGGGAAATTAAGGCCCGGAGTGGGGAAGGCCCTTGGATTTGAAACCTGGTTGCCCGGGCTCCCCATAGGGCTGGGGACATACATGAGGTCAGTGAGGTCCCCTCCCTTCCCGGGCTGCCCCCTCTGCCTCAGTGTCCCCCGGAGGTCTTTGGGGGAGGTATCATGCAGGGGTCCTCCCGGTGTGAACCCTCTATTCCCACGAGGAGTGGGAGGCTCCGAAAAGCCCTGAGGGTGGTCTTCCCCGTCCCCCCCGCCCCTTCCCCCCCCCCCAGGACTGGGGTGGGGTGCAGTACGGGTAGGAGAGCTCCTAGTGACCCCCTCCATGGCCTCTCCTCCACCTCTCTATGGATCTGGGAGGGAGGAAGGGCGGTAACTAAAGGACCCTTCCATCCAGGGGCTCTGGAGGAGCCTCCTTCCTCCTCCAGGGGTCCCGACGTGACCCAGGGTCTGCAGAGTCTGAGACCGGAGGCCCATGAAAACGGGTCACCTTTGCAAGGACTGTGTGACTGTGAGTCTGGGTCTGTGAGTGTGTGTAAGTGCGAGTGTGATGTGATCGTGCATCCAGGAAACCTGGGCTCACTCAGGGGAACAGAAGGGGCTGGGCTGGGAGGGACTGGCCGGGGCTGGACAGCTCCCGTCCCTCTGTGCCCCTTCTGCAGCCTTTCTCCTAGTGGCCAAGCCTCTGCCCCAGTTAGGCTGGCCATAAGGTGACCGCTGGGCACGCATGTGCACACACACATTCACATTTGCACAAACACTGGCACTTCCCTTTCCAGGGAGAGCCCTGCTGCCTCTGGCCTCTGCCCTGACAGGTATAGGGGAAGGGAGGCCTGCCATTTCTCCCCCCCCCCCCCACCTCCCAGGATCTCTCCCAAGTGGCTGCTGGGGGATGGCCCAGGGATAGGTCTAAGCTGGAGTCTTCCTGTCTCTGCCACTTTCCAATTTGGGGCCTCAGTTTCCTAATCTGTAAAATCAAGGAGGCTGAAGGAGGTGCTCCTCCAAGCACCTTCTGGCTCCACATTGAAGGAGATGGTCCTGGCTGTGGGACCCAGCCTGTGAAATGGAAGGGTTGAACCAGGCTGTCCCAGTTCACAGCCAGTCTAAGTATCCCATGCGTGTGTGTGTGTGTGTGTGTGTGTGTGTGTGTGTGTATGTGTGTGTGAGTGTGAGTACACACGTATGTACACACACTGCCATCCTTCAGTGGACCTCCAGTGGGGTCCTTCTGCTCCATGGCTTTCCTGTGGCCATGCCCCAGTGCCTGCTTTCAGGCAGCTTTCGCTGTCCTTGTTGTTGGTCTCTCTGGGAGGAGCCATGGGGGGTCAGGGTACAGTGTGTCAGCCTTTGAATGATCGGTCCAGCCTGAGCTTGGAAGGCTCCACCACCGGGTGTGTTTGGAGAGCCCAGCCCAAGACGTCCCTGGTGTGTGTGTGGGGGGGGGGGAGGGGCAATGCTGTGGCCTGGGATCATCCCAGGCTTCTTGGTAGCCCTGAATTGGGGTTAGTCCTCCCTGCAGGCTTCTCTGGTCACACACCAGTGGTGGGGGGCTCCTCTCTGGATGCATCTCTTGCCTGTTCTGGGGCACCTCCCCCCTCTCGGATCACTGCCCAGAGGAGGCAGCTTGGCCTGGGCTTGGACAGCTCTCACCTCAGGCCTGCCCCTGGATGAGTGACCCTGACCCCCTTAGACTAGCAGCTCCTGCTTTGTGTCCCTGGTGTTTGACCCAGCTGTGTCCTTTACTGGCACCCTCTCAGTGCTGCTGGTGGGCAGTCTGCTTGTTTGGGATTGTGGCCTGGCCCAGCAACACCCCAGCATTGGCCAGAGCAGGGCCAGCTGCTTAGTCTGGGGGAAGGCTGGGATTTGCCCCCATAGGGAGCTCTGTGCCTGCCCTCCCCCCTCCCCCCATACCACCATCCCCTCATCTGTTCTGTAGGATGGTGGCAGTGATGCTGGTGGCAGGCACAGTACCCTGCTGGGCCTCTGCAGAGGACCAGTCCTGGGGGTTTTTAGCCTTGAGTTGCCCAGAGGCAGGGGCCACCTCAGCCTAAGCCAGTTTTCTTCCCAGAATCCAAAGCCCCAGTGTGTGTGGGGGGGCCCCAGGCCTTCCTCCCTGCAGGTCTGTCCAGCCCAGGGTCCTTCCTGCAGTGGGCACACATGCCATGCACTGCCAGCCTGGTCCAGTTTTGGTCCTGGACACCTCTGGGTGACCTCCTCACATGGCCCCAATGAAGCCCATAAGTCCTTCCTTCTCAGGATCAGGTTTTTCAATGTATAAACTAAGGTCCACAGATTGCAAAGGAACCCAGTTATACAGAAATACACAGAGTTAAATATGTTCCCCATGTGAGTGTGAGGCCCCAAGATGGACAGAGGGACAGGATGAACTCAGACCTGCTTCTTGGAGACCCCTGGGGGGGCCATCCCCATCCCTAGTGCCCCTGGGGGGCTGCCACACAGACTCACCAGAAGCAGGCGCTACCCTGGCTCATAGGGAGGCAGCAGACAAGCTCTCCAGAATAGTTAATGGTGAAAGGGGGCAGTGGAGGGGGCTTCTTGTGCAGCGGAATTTTAGCTGGAACTTAAAGGAAACCAGGAGTCAGAGCTGAGGAGGGAGAGTGTTTCTGGCATGGGCACCTGGGCACTGGCATAGCTGATGCAAAGGCAAGGAGGTGGAAGAGTTCCAAGTGTGAGGAAAAGAGAAGCTCAATCTGGGCTCTGTAAACCTTAAAGTGCTGAAGGAAAGGAGGGAGGGAAGAAGGAAAGGAGAAAGGAGGAGGGAGGGGCATTTATGAAGACATTAATAGACACCAAGCACTTGGTACTAATGGGGAAGCCAGCCAAGCCCTGCCCTCCAGATGACACCTCAGGGCAGCTGGGAAGGCCCGCAGGGGTCCGAGGGCACAGCCACTGCCCCCCACCCCCAGCTCCAGGATCTCTTTATTGCCCCAGCCCAGGCCTTGGCTCCATCCTGCCTCCTCAGCTGGCTGGAGGCTGGGCCTGACCTGCTCAATAGTAGTAACTAACATTTCTCTAGGGCCAGGGTCCGGGCTGAGGACTCCATAAACATCTCACTGAATCCTTTGATCCCACAACCCTCCGTTTTGCCCTTAAGTAATCTGAGGCAGGCAAAGATGAATGACTTGCCCAAGGTCACACAGGGAGGTTCTGAGGCTGGGTTTGAACTCGGGTGTTCGGGCCTCCCATACCTGTCCACCCAGGGCCTGGTCAGAGAATGAGCCACATGCCCCATTGGCCTCACCTTCAAGGGTGCTAACAGACTCCATGGCTCTGATGGCTCTCTTCTCCACTCGTGCCCCTGTGGAAGCGGGGTCCTCTCCCCATCCCCCCCAGAGCCCTCCAGTTTAGCCAGATGGCTGGGTCCTGTAGCTGGTCCCTGGTGTAGTGGAGGGAGGGGGATGGACCTCGCCCTGTCCTCTGGTTGTCAGGACCCCCAGGCTCCCCTGAACCCCCAGCGTGAGGTCGTCCCTCAGACCAGGCCAAGCTGGGAGGCCCCACCCCTCTTCCCCCTCCTCCTTCTCTCCCTGTCCTCCTCCAACCCCCGAAGCCTGAGCTGGGGTGCCCCCAGCTGTCCCTACAAGTTACAAATGAATGGAAGAAGACCCTGAGGGGGGAAGGCAAGGCAGGGTCTTGGTCTCATTCATATTCAGGGATGGGACTCCTATCTTGCCTACATTCCAACGCTGAGCTGGCCCCTCGCTTAGAATGGCTCTGCACATAGTAGGTGCTTACTAGACTCTGTGTTGTCCGTTTCATAGGGGGGGTTATTGGTGTTTAAACCAAGGGTGTTGGCACCAGCGTGCCTTCTACCCCACTAGTCTGGGAGGCCGGCCAGGCCCCAGCTGTCCTCACAGCCCCCTGCCTTGGGGCACACTGCCAGTCACTTCTGTCCTGGCAGCTCCCTGGGGCTGGGACCTCTGAGTCACACCCTTCTAAGGGGGGGACTGGAAGGGGTAGGAGGTCAGAAGGAAGACCCAGAGCTGGGGCTAGTGGGCCAGCCTAGCCTGGCCGCAGAAGGGGCTGGGGGAGGACTCCAGCCTTTGTTAGCCTATGGGCCAGAAGCTTGTTTGCAGAGCGATTTGGAATAAACCTATAGGGCCAGTGGGGGCCATTTAGCAACTGGGAGCCCTGGGCCCAACTGGGCTCTCGGGCCTTGTTCTGGTGCTGGAGGAGCAGTCTAGGAGGGGAGAGGGCTGGGTCCTTGAGATCCCAGAACTCAAAGGTGGCCTCCATGCAGTCTGAGGGCATGTGTGATGGGTGGGGTCGTGCTTTCCTGGTGCCTCAGTTTCCCCATGTGAAAGAGAGGGTTGGTTAGACGGTCTCGAGGGGCCTTTCAGCTCCAAGGTTTGGGTCCGTTGTGTGGCATCAGAGCATTGCCGTTTGCTGGCTCCCCCCACCCCCTCCAGCTGCTCTCAGCCTGATCTTACCAGCATTGGTTCTTAGGAGGGGACGCTGAGTCTGGCCTCTGCCCCCCACCCAGGAACTCAGCTCTAGCTTCAGCCTGGGACCAGCCCCAGGGGAGGATCTAGAGGTGAGTCAGTCATGGGCACCCAGCCAAGGTGTCATGTTACTACTGCTGGGGAAAGACTCAGCTCTGGACTCTGGGCTTGCCCCTCTCCCCCCATTCTGGCTATGGTCCTTCCCTCCCCCCTCACTTGATAAGCCCTGACTGACCTCCACAGGGGCTAATCACTGGGCAAGCCATCCCCAGGGGCGTGGGAAGGGACAAAGATCACTTGGCTCTCTCTGCCCTTGGGGAGAAAGACTGAGGCTCTGGCTGGAATACTCAGCCCGGGCAGGTGGGGAGATGGAGAGGTGGGGGAGGGGTGTGCAGATTAGGGAAGGCTAGGTGTAGCAGGCCCAGGGAAGAGAAGGCTGGGGCCTCCTGCTGCTCTCTGTTGGTTTTGGGAAGATTGAGGTTCCTGTTGTCCCTGGGCCCCTCCTTCTCTTACAGGATCCCATATTACAGGAATTCTGGCTATCCTAATCTATAGGGCCCAGGAGACTGTAAGCCTCCTAAAGGCAGGGCCTGCCTCGTTCTGGCCTTTGCCACCTTGGTGCCCACCTGGTCCATGGTGCCTCTTGAACAAATGAATGAGGAAGGGAGACCAGACCTGGGGAAGGCAGGAGAGGCCTCCTCAAGGGAGCCAGCACCCCCAAGTCCTCCAATTGGGTCACCCAAGGAGCTGGCTCCGGACCTCCAGAGTGCTTCCTTCTCACCAGACAGCGGAGGAGGGAACAACCATGTGGGAACATGGGAAGAACATGAATGGAAAGGCCAAAGATCTGGGTTCAAAAGATGCCTGTGTCAAATGCTTCCTGTGTGATCAGGGGAAAGTCCCATTCCCTCCCACCTCACCTTTTTTTCTGTGGCCTCTGAGGTCCCTCAGTGCCTGAACCTGGGAACCAAGGCAGGTTCTGGGCAGGGGAACGGAGACCAGACAGCACTGAAAGTCAGAGCTGAATCAGGAGAGCTCATGAGGACAGGGGAGGCTACTCTGCACACTGGGCACCAGTGCATTCAGAAAGAGGGGCTGTGATGGGAGAAGGAAGAGGAAGGGTGTGAGGGGCTGGGTAAGCAGAAAGGAGCAAGGAGAGCTTCAAGGAAAGACTTCCTGGGAGTCCTAAATCCTTGTAGCCCCCTCTGCTTCCTCAGCAATGGTGATGGAGGGGCAGGAAAGGAGGCAGGAAGTGCCCAAATGTTCACAACAATGGCAGGGATTCAGACACAGAAGTAAAGAGGGAGAATGCCCAGGCATAGGGGATTGCCTGGACAAAGGGCATGGAGGCAGGAGATGATGGAGGCTCAGGGCATGCCCAGATATCCGTCTAAGGAGGGTAGAAAGCCCAGAGGCCAGAAGGAGCCGGGACAAATCTAGTCCCAGAAAGATATGGAGACAGCATGCATTTAGGGTTAGGGGCAGTGCCCGTTTTTAGTACCTGCTTACCAAGAAAACAGCAAAGCTCCCAGGGAGTGTTGGTGTGGGGGTCACCTCTCAGGCCTCCAGCTATACCCAGCACTCTTGGGGCTTGCAGTGGGGAAGGGGACGCTCCTCCCTGCTCACTCACTCCAGGTCAGACTGAGTAACCTCCAGAAACTATGCCCAGACAGCGTGGTCGAGACCAGAGACCAGGGCGAGTTCTTTCCGGGCTCTCAAGACCAGCATCACCCCCCCGGCCTTGTCTAGTAGGTCCACTGAGGAAAGAGATCCTGGGGAGTGGCCTCCCCATGTCCCCCAGGCTGGGAGCCTGGCCCCACTGGGAAAGCTCAGACCAGGCCATGGGACTGGGGCATGAGGGCTTTGGGGTCAGGAGGGACAGTCCAACCCTGTCATCTTGCAGAGGAAGAAGCCTGGTGCAGGCTTTCCTTCAGCCACCACAAGATTGTCAGGAGAGAGGCAGCCCTGCCAGGCAGGACTTTGGCCAGTGTCCCCAGGGCCCCAGGGTGGGTCCTTGGCTCAGCCTCATTGGGAGCAGCCAGAACTCGTTAAATCCTGGAGAACGGAGTTAGCTGGCTCTACCCGCCCCCCCCCCCCAGACTATTGATCCATCCATTTCCATGATAAATCATGAGAAGTCATGATTTATTCCAGCAGGGCAGGCTTTCCAGATGGGTGAATACAGTTCTCCATCCAATGGAGGTGCCCAAGAGACTAACTGTGTGACCCTGGGTCAGTCACTGCACCCCTCTGCTCCTGTTTCCTCCACCATAAAGTAAGGGGTCTCCAAAGTCCTTTCCAGCTCTTCATGTAGGAGCCTGTGAGAGCCCTGGGAAGACACTGGGCTCTGACTTTTCTGGGTCAGCTCCTGTCATGGCCTGGCCCTGCTCAGCCATGAGGTGGAGGCTGTGACCCCTGTGGGTGCCTTGCCCTCCTCCCACTCCCTTCACCCTGCACTGCCCTAGGAATGCTCTGATCTGCGGACTTCCTGTCTCCCTCCCACCTAGACCATCCAGGGCCCGTCTTCTCCACCTGTTCGCCATCCCCCCAGCTCTGCTGAGCCCCAGGAAGAGCTTGGTGGCTGCTGCTTCATTTGGTCACATCTTCGAAGGACATGAAAGGTTCTTCTAGTCAGGTCTGCTTTTGTCTACAAGCCTCCAAGTGGTTCCTGAGCTGCTGGTGAGAATACCAGGAGAGGACTCACCTTCTTTCTTCATCCCCTCCCTCTCCCTGAGTTGGCCCCATGGCGTAGCACCAAGACTAAGGATCCCACAGTTTGTGGAAGGTGGTAGACTTGGTTCCCCAGGGGCACTTCTGAAGCTCTTGGAGCCTGCTTTGGGAGCCATGAGCACCTCAGATTGGTGCTTAGTTTGAAAAAGGAGAGAGAGAAATGTGTTTCGAAGGCTTGGCACCTCCCTGGGGGTGGCCCAGGAAGTGGGGCTGAGCCTTGGCACGGGGCTGGCGGTGGTGGACCTGCCCTCCCATCTGGAGATGCTCCTGCTCCAGCCTGAATTCTCCCCCTTTATGGATGCTGAGTCCAGTGGATGAAGATCAGAAGGCCATCATCCGGAGAGCAAGGCTGTCTTCTGGCAGGGGCTTGTTCCCTCAGCCTGGAGGTCTCATCCCCAAACTCTGGCCTCCAACCCAGCTTGGCCTCTCCTCTTTCCTTCCGAAGGGAACTCTGTGAAGTCAGTACTTTGATTACGCATTATGAAATGTTTGTTGTGTGCTTGGTCTTGAGTCAGGCCCCTTGGAGGAGGAAATGATCTGCCCCTGTCCTGCCCACACTGACCTTCCAGTCTAGCTGGAGAGAGAACATGGAGTGAGTGAAGGAGCCTGGCTCCTGATCTGTGCCCACCAAGTGAACAGGTAGCAGGAGGACCAGCAGCGTAGACCCTGGCAGAACAAAAGCAGGAGGCTTGGCCTCAGGAGAGGCCTCGAAGGCAAGAAAGGCAGTAAAGGCAGTGCAGCCCGAGGACCAGGGTTCAAATTCTGCCTTGTCCCTCTGTGGGCCTATTTCCTCCCCTGTAGAATAAGAATTAGTTAGCTGGCCTCTGCAGTCACCTCCAGCTCCAAGCCAATGAGCTCAGCCATGACCCCGGGATTTGAATCCAGCTCTGCTCCTCTCCATGGACTCAGTCTCCCTTTCTGAAGTGGGTTAGCTAGAGAAGGTCCAGAGGATGCACAAGGGCCTGGAGCCCAGCGCCCATTGAGCAGCACTGGGAGTGAGCAGCACTGGAAGTGAGCAGCACTGGGAGCAAGCAGCTGCCCAAAGGCCTGGACATATCTGACCTGGAGAAAATGGCTCTTTCCAAATTCTCTGGAGCCCCTGTAGTTCTTATGGCTTCTGTGAATGAAGTACACGGATTTAGCCCATTGAGAGGACTTGAAAAATCATTAAGGAAAATGAGATGGATCCTCACCAACCTTGAGACCTTGACGGGCTGCTGGGTGGTGGGTACGACTCAAGACAGAGCCAAGAACAATGGGGGAGATGTGAAGGAGAATGAGGAGGAGGACACAAGGCGGGGGCTGAACCCTGAAGAGGGCGAGGGCTTCGAGAGGCAGTGGAGGCCCTAGGAGTCTCCGATGCTTTGGGGGTATTTAGCAGTGAAGGGAGAGTTCAGATGATCACTTGAGAGGGTAGCAGGGCCATGAGAAGGGTGTGTGTGGTACAGAGCTGACCCCTCCCCCGGTCAGAGGCAGACGCAGGCCTGCTTTTCTGCTCAGAAAACTTGTGGGAAGGCGAAGGGAAAGGAACAAGCAGTAATACAGGACATGCCGTGTGCCAGGTTCACTTACAAGAGGAAACACCTTTACAAACACGACCTCAGCCGGCCCTCATCATAACCCTGAGAAGTGGGTGCTGCTAATTTTACAAACTCACCCGGGGTCACACAGCTACTAAGCGGCTGGAGCCAGGTCTGAACTCCGCTTTCTGGACTCCAGGCCCAGCGCTCTGAGGCTCCTCACACCCAGACTTTGTTTTTTCAGAATTATTTTTATTTTTAATTTTAAATTCTCTCCCTCCCCCACCATTGAGAAGACAAGAAATAGATGGCCCCGGATACACATGGAAGTCATGCCTAGTGTATTTCCTCCGTAGCCGTGTGGTGAAAAAGGAGAAGCAGAACACAACGGCTTGGTGGGCTTCAATGGGTCTGCAGTGACCGCAGCCATGTCCCGCTGCTGAGTAGAGTCTGGGGCAGCTAGCTGGTTGTTACAATATTGCTACAATGTTGCTACAATGTTGCATTTGCTGGCTACATTGTTGTCCTGGTTCTGTTTTGTCCAGACTTTGGTTCCCAGGATTCCAGGACGCCTGGGGCCACCCTCTCGGGTCCCCTGAGGCCCAGGCCGGCTACTTAGTGTGGTGTTTTCCTTCACCAGGGTCCTTGTGAGGTCCTTGCTCACATGCTTCCCCAGTCCTTTCAAGTCCAGCCCCAAGGTCACTTCCCCCCTGAAGTCTTCCTTGATCCTTCCTCCTTCCCCCTCACTTCGCAGAATGTTTTCTTTGGGCTCCAGTCCCAAGTGACTTGCTCTCCTTCCTCCTCTTCCCTCAGCTGGCCTTTCTTTGCAGTGGGTGATCAAGGTGGGGGCTGCTCTGGCCCATCCAGTCACCTCTTTGCCGAGCCAGCTGCTCTTCTGACTGGAGATGGAGATGGACAGAGACTGGGACTGACCCTGTCCTTCTTCCTTTTGTTCCGGCCCACATAGGAAGTCAGCCTGGGATGCCATGGCCCCCACCAAGGCGGATGTGGAGAAGAAGGGGCCACCTGCCTCAGACAAGTCCTGGAAGCTCCTGGTCTCCTGCCTCTGCTTTTACGGCTTCATGGTTCAGATGAGGCCCGGGGAGAGCTTCATCACTCCCTACCTGCTGGGCCGGAATTTTACTCAAGAGCAGGCAAGTTTAGGCGCATTGTTGAGAGCGCACCCCCTACCCCCAGGCTCCTCCCCATCCCCAGATGAACTGTCTCTTCCTTAGAGTCCCCCCCACACACACACTCTGTAAAATCTCCCCTCTGGTTCCTCCAGACTACCCCCTCTTAGCTCTTGCCCTGTAAAGCCACACAGGTGGGCTGCAACAGAGAGCCTTGGCTTGGGGGCCAGGTGCTGGCTTGATCTTGGCCCCTTGATGGTCCCATCCCACTGGAGATCTGTGACACCAGAAGTATCATCTGGTCCCAGCTCTGTCTGTGGCCATGTCATAGCTTCTCTTGTTCTGTCTTGGCGAGCCAGTGACCCTAAGGCTGTTCTCTGAGCACATCCCTATGGGCTTTTGGTCAGACCAAATACTAAATCACCTTTATGGAGATCACCTCCAAAGCTTCTTTCTCTCCATACAGCTGTCTCCCATCTGCTCTGTGTGGATATTGTAGATGGCCAGTAATTGATGCGGATCCTCCCACTCCGCACCTCCTGCTGGAAAGGGAGCTCCCTGAGGGCAGGGGTCCTGGCCAGGCCCTCTTTAGTACCCAGCCTGCTTAGCGACTGCTTGTAGAGTGTCTGGTGGCCTCTCCTTCAGAAGGGGAGGGGGCAACGGGGGGCAGTGGCCCAGAGCGCATTGCTTTGTCTGGTATTGATTTATTGTCCTGGAGGGTCAGGCAGAGAGCTGGGGGGGCCTCAAAGGAGGTCCCTGCCATCCCCAGGGCCTGATCCAGCAGCCCTACACACACACTCAAACCTGTGGGCGGTTGGGCAGCCAGATAGAAGGATGTGGGCTACTCCAGTGCTGGGGCTCAGGGGCTCCTCAGACAGTGAGCAGTAAAGGTCCTTTGTGAGAATTCCTTCGAGGCTGAGCTGGGCTGGAGAAGGTCTTCTCCTCAGTCGCCCAAGGCCCTGGGTGAGAGTTCTCCCAGCCTGGTCAGGTCTTCCCTAAACACCTTCAGACTTTGGAACTATCCTCAGCTTTGATTAATCAGCCCAGTCAGACAGAGGCCTGGGCCTACTTGCTTCCACCCCACTGTCTGAGCAAAGGAGGCTCAATGGCCTGCCTCTTGCCTTGGAACCAGGCTGGTTTCTGTGCTCTCTGTGATGGTCCAGGGGCAGTGAGGGCAGGAATGTTTGCCCTGCGGGGAGCCCAGGGACAAAGTACAGGCCAGGGCCTCTAAATTCCAGCCCACATACCTCTTGGCTGCCTGGTCCCCCAGCAGGACAGAGCTGTGAAATTTCCCCTTTAATCAGCAAGAAAAGTGGATGTGACACGGCCTCCAGCCTGCCTAGACATGCTGGTGTTCCAAAAAAATCCATGCAGACCTCAGCCCACTCACCTCTTGCTGGCTGCCAAGTTTTCCATGATTGGAGAAGAGATGGCAAGAGACCGTGGGGGGAAAGGCCCTAATCCCCCAAGAGGCCCCTCCTCCCACCTCAGGACAGGCAAGACCTCCATGGGCAGGGGAGCTTACCATGTGCTTGGCTCTCTGGGCCAGTCCTCAGTATCTGCACCTGAATGGCCTCTTCCCTGAGGTGGCCCCCCCAGTTCCCCAGGGGGCTAAGCAGTCCAAGCCCAGCCCCTCATCCCCAGACCAAAGGCCCCCAGTCCTGTCAGGGGCACCTCCCTCCAGCTCGTAGTGCCCTTCCACAGTGGTGTCCAACCCCAGCCACACTACCCCAGACGGGGTCTGCCCAGGGCCAAGGGCAGGGAGACTGGGTACTGTCTGTCTTCCTGGATGCACTTTCTTCCCACTTCAAGGTCAGATTAGAAATTCAGTCCACTGCTGAGTACCAAAGGGGGCTGCCTAATTCAAGCATTCAGACTGGGAGGTACCAGCACCAATGATGCTGCCGGGGCAAGATGCCGAGACAGAGCTCTATTAGGTGCCTGCTCTGTGGCAGCGAGGGGATTCCCCCTGCCCAGAGCCAAGCCCTGGAGTCAGAGAGTGCTGAGTTCAAATCCAGTATCCCACACTTCTGGAGAAGCCACAGAGCCATATACAGGCATCTCACTATTTTCAAAGGTCCAGAGTCAGAGCCTCCACACTGAATGAGACCCTTCCAGCTCTGGGGGTAGCTGCCACATTCTTCAGAGGAACCAACACTGTGTCCCAGACACTCCTCTGGCTACCATCCTGGATGGCACCTCTACACCTGCCTTTTCATTCCCAAACCTCCTAAGAGGCCCCCTGCCCTTCTCAGAACCAGCGCAGAACCCAGCGATTGGGCCCCAGGCCAGATGTGGGTTCTGGCCTCAGCTCCGCCCCCTGGAGGCCAGGGGAAGGGAGCAAGGGGAGAGCCTCATCAGGCCTTGGGAACACTGACCTCATCGCTGCCCCTCCTTCTGGATCACTGCTTTTCTCCCTGCCTGTACTCTTCACTGCCCCATACCCCTAAAACCTGTAGTAGCTGCCCAGGCCAAAAAAAGTTCAGAACCTGCCCCCTGTGTCCTGCCTGGCCACCCACTTTTCTCTCTTTCCCCTATCCAGCAGGATCTGTCCAGCAGACTCCAAGCTCTGGGCCCATGCCTGTCCTTCTGAGTCCTCTCTCCCAGCCTCAGGGGGTAGAGGTCCGTGTGGCAGGTGCTATGGCTTTCGGGCTTGAGCCCCTTCCTCCCCAGCAGACCCTCAGCTCTTGTGGGCAGGTGATCACCCCCAGTCAGGACCTCACTTCCTGGCTGTCAGGGCCCAGCCCCTGCTCTGCCTCTCCAGGGGACAGCAGTCTTCCTGGTACTGCCCAGGGCCAAGATGCTGGGACTCTGCCTCGTGGAGAGGCAGTCATCTGCTCAGGGGTCCAACCCCCTTCCAAAGCAGGCAAATGGAGGGCTCAGGGGCAAAGCCCCGACTGGCAGCTCAACCCCAATATCTGGGCAGGCCTGGGCCTCAGTGTTCTTACCTGTAAAGTAGGGAGCTTCTAAAGCCCCCAAAACATTAAGCTGTATGCAAACACTGTTGTCATTCCTGAAGATGCCTGCCCTGTGACCTGCAGCCCAGCATTGCCCAGAGGCTCCCTCTCACAGCCCTGCATGGGTGGCCCTGGGCTTTCCTGGGCCCTCTGACTCCAATCAAGGAGGAGGCTGGATGGAGCGGGTGGTCCCAGGACCTTGGCAGAGGCAGCTGTGGGGCCAGCCAGCACCCAGGCCCAGCAGACTTCTTCCTGGGCTTTGTCTCCATGGCATCCAGCTGAGTCCTCTCCTGCAGCTCCCTGCAGCTCTCTGTCCAGCTGCCAAGTGTGGCAAAGGTCACCACCTTGGGTTTCCCCTTTCCTGTACAGCCTGCAGGCCCCATTTAGCAGTGAATGGGGCTTCTTTCCCTGGGCTTCCAAGAGCTTTGGCCCAAGGAAATAGACACACAGGGGTCCCTTGGACTCCAGCCCTTAAGGCGTGCACTGGTCAGCTCTCAGAAGGTCATACCTGACCTGAAGCAGGCCTCACTGCCCTAGATGAGGTGGAAGGGGGGGGGAAGGCCTGTGGGAGGGGCCAGTGGGACCTTCCTTCTGCCCCTGTGAGGCCCAGGATCTTACTGCTGCTGCCACTCCTGGACCTCCACATCAGCCCAGTCTGCCACTTTCCCCAACCCAACCCGGGGTCTGCAGGGGGCGCTTGAGACCTCTCCACCCTCAGGTTGCTGCCTGTGGCCCAGAGGGATGACTCTCGATCTAGACACTGCCCCTGGGGCCACAAGAACCAAGAGATGGGTTTGGTTTGTTCTTGGTGTGGACGCTTTTGGCTTGTACATCATCCCGACCCAGCCAACCATCCAAGAGGGAGAGAAGGAGAGAGGGAATGGGAACAGTCAAGC
>CM053593.1:389779294-389818476 GCA_028646575.1 Pseudocheirus occidentalis | reverse complement strand
GCTTGGCCCTTCAGTGCCAAGAATCCCAAGTGGGCCGGCTTAGGCTCAGGCCCCTGTGCCCCAGTCACCAGCTCAGCTTGTCTTCCAGGTCACCAATGAGATCACACCCGTCCTGAGCTACTCGTACATGGCGGTCCTGGTGCCCACTTTCCTGCTCACAGACTACCTGTGCTACAAGCCAGTGCTGGTCCTGCAGAGCCTGAGCTATCTCTCCGTGTGGCTGCTGCTGATCTTGGGCACAGACATCCTCTCCATGCAGTTCATGGAGTTCTTCTTCGGCATCACGATGGCGGCCCGCGTGGCCTATTCCTCCTACATCTTCTCGCTCGTCAGCCCCGTGCGCTACCAGCGGATGGCCAGCTACTCACGCTCGTCCGTGCTCTTGGGCGTCTTCACCAGCTCCGTGTTGGGTCAGATCTGCCTCTCTGTGGGTGGGGTCTCCTTCCTCACCCTGCATTATATCTCCCTGGGCTTCATGGTCTTCGGGCTGGTCCTGACGCTCTTCCTAAAGCGGCCCAGGCGGAGTCTCTTCTTCAACCGCCCCCGCGAGCCCGTGTGCAATGGGGCCTCACCCTCGGAACTGGACCGGATGAACCCAGGCGAGGCGAGGTCTCCAGCGGGCAAGCCGAGGTGGCGGCTTCTGGCGGTCTGCAGGGACTCGACGCTGATGCGGATGCTGATGGAGCTCAGGGACATTGTCCACATGCCACAGCTGCGCCTCTGGTCACTGTGGTGGGTGCTCAACTTCGCCGGATATTACCTCATCGTCTATTATGTCCACATTTTGTGGAGTGAGGTGGACCCCACCAAGATCTACAACGGGGCTGTGGACGCTGCCTCGACTTTGCTGGGTACGAGCTCATTTTCTGTCATCCCCGACCCCAGTGCCCAGGAGGCACCAGCCCTAAGTAACCTGTCCTGTTTCCCCAGGGGCTCTCACCTCCTTCACGGCAGGCTTTGTGAAGATCCGCTGGGCAGTGTGGTCCGAGCTGGTGATCGGGAGCATCACTGCCCTTCAGGCCGGGATCATTCTGCTCATGTACAACACCAGCAACATCTGGGTCTGCTATGTGTCCCTGGTGCTCTTCAGAGGCTTCCATCAATTCCTGGTGCCCATCGCCACGTGAGTCTCCACACAGGGTCTCCTGGTGGGCCCATGGTTGGGACGGACAGCCCTGGGGTCAGACCTGGAAGCAAGGGAGGATGGAAAGGTCCCTGGCACTGGAGTCAGGGGCTGTGGGTTCTGATCCCACCTGGCAGTCACTCACCACTTCCCCTGTGGTAAGGCTTCGCTTCCTTTGAGCAGTCTCCCCATCTGTAAAACGGGCCTCTAGAGGCCCCGGGAGCTCTGCTTCTGTGCCTGGGTGATCATGAGGGTCAGTTGGAGCATTCACGGGGCTGTTATGTGGAGGGGGAGCAGGGATTAGCCTGGCTCTGGCTGGCCCCAAAGGGCATAGCCAGACCCTGCCAGGTCACAGGGCTGGGCCTGGATCCCCCTCCCTAGCTAGCACTCTGCATTCTAGGCACCCCCTGCTTCCTGATGTTGTCTCACAGTAGGCTGAGGTCAGCAGAGCTGCCTGGGGTGGAATGGTGGCTACCTGGGAGGGGCAGGGCCCATGTCCTGGCCGGCTCCCTTGGTTTGGGGAGGGTTTGGGGCTTGCGAGGCCAAGGTCGCTCTGTCCTCCAATTCCATGGTTACTCTTGACCTCCTGGGGATGCCTGCCCCGAGTCACTGGGCTCTGCAGGGTCCCTTCCCTTCCTCCCTGGCACCATCTTTGCCTGTGGCCGTCAGTTTGTTTGCAAGAAGGAAGAGGCTTTCAGAGTCACTTCCAGGGTTTGGCTTTCACCTTTGGAAAGTGTCTCGGGGAAGGCCTGGAAGGGTCTCTGCTTCCTTCTCTGGACACCCTCCAGCTCTGGCCTCTCTGCCAGGCCTCCTGATGTGAGAGGAGGGCATTCTCAAGCCTGCTTCACACCCTGAGAGAACAAAGCAGGTCCCAGAGGCCAGAGGCAGAGCTCCAGCGCTGATTGTCCTCCCAAACAGGCCTCCTGCTGTCATCAGCCTCTGAGAAGCATGGCTCGTGTCTCTAGAGAGCTTGTGGAAAGGTTGGCCAGGCTGGCTATAGGCCTTACCTCGCTTGGTCCGGGAGGAAGGGAGCTGTGGATGGTGCCACCATCTCCATGTTATAGATGGTGAAGCCAAGGCCCATCTAGGGCAGATGACTCGCCCGTGCCCTCTGGGTTATTTGCTGTTACAGAAAGGCTGGTGATCACAGCAGTGCTGGGAGGAAGCTCACATGTCTCTGATCACCCCCATTTTACTGGGGAGGAAACAACCTCACACAGAGAGTGTGTCCTCTTCGGTCACTAAGCCTCTGATGTGTCCAAGGCACTGTCCCAGAAGCCTCTCTGTTGGTAGCGGGTGTCCTTGGGTGGCAGGATGGGCAGAACCAGAAATGCTCCAGGGCTCATGCTGCCCCTGCAATGCAGTAAGACTGAGGCCCATATCGCTGTAAAGCTTACAAAGCACCCCCCTTACCACAGGCCTCTGGGAGAAGACTCAGCCTGGCCTTGTAGAGTTAGTAAGAACTGGGTTCTAATCCTGCCTCTGACAGGCTTTCTGTGCAACCCTGGGCAACTCTCTATGACCATAAACCACAGATGAGCCGCTAATCAGCACTGGTGAAGAGACTTTACCCCCTGGGAGTTCTTGATGGGTGGGATCTGTTTCACAGCCCCCACCACAATGTCAGCAGTATGAGAATTATTCTCCTGCTTTGTATAAGTGGGGCTCAGGTTCCATGACTCCCAAGGCCTCCTGGCTGGGGAGTGTTAAAGCAGAGACTTGGCCCTGAGGCTCCTTGAGCGCAGAGCCGGCTCCCACAGGGCCTCCCACATTTTCTGCTGTTAAAGGCACCGGGTTCAGGGCGCCCTTCTGTCTCCTAAGTTCATGGCTGGTGTCTTTCTGCCCAGTTTCCAGATCGCCTCATCCCTGACCAAGGAGCTGTGCGCCCTGGTGTTTGGGGTCAACACCTTCCTCGCCACCATCCTGAAGACCATTGTGACTGTTGTTGTGGCGGACAAGAAGGGCCTTGGGCTCCCCGTCCGCACCCAGGTACCTTTCACCATCTCTGATATAGTGTTTATTGTGTGGCAGCCACGGGGCTAAGTGTTTACAAGTAAGATCTCGTTTGACCCTCACGACCACACTGCAGGGGGAAAGAGGTGGTGAAGTGACTTGCCCAAGGTCACACAAGCTGTAAAGTGCCTGGGGCCAGATTTGAACTCTGGGTCTTCCTGAGTCTTGGCCTGGCATGCTGACCGCTGTTCCTAGTACACAAACTCATTGTCTTTTAAAGCCTTCAGAGCCTGGTCACTGTCTGTCATTCCTTCCTTCACCCGCATTATCTCCCTTCATACATCCTACAGTCCAGCCAAACTGGCCCGCCCTCTGTTCCTCATAGGTTCCCATCGCTGTGCCTTTGTACTGGTCATGCGCATGCCTGTCTTATCTTCCCCACGTAGCTGGGACACCGCTTTCTGCAGGAAGCCTTCCTTACTGGCCTCTCTCCCTAATCACCTCTTTTTTATTTGGGAGTCTCTGTGGGTGACATGTGATGCCAGTGTGGCACCTACTTTCCTGCTTCTCTCTTCCTTGCCTGACTCACCACGAACTATACTTCCATTACCAAGGCAAGAGATTTTCCTGGATGGGGTGGGGATGGCAGAGATTACCGTGGCCCCTCCACCATTGGCACTTACTCTCAGGTCCTTAATGGTAACCTTGGTGTGGAAGAAATACCAACATACACTTAAAACTAGAGCCCCCAAAAGCCCCCACCAGAGTGCCTCCCATTCACACAAGTCAGAAATGATACTAGTCATTCTTAAGCATGAAGCATTTACTAAATTAGAAAGCGAGAATCATCAAAGCATAATAGTCTCCCCTGCCCCCATAAACCCAGATCACACTCTCCCACCGATGAAGTGTCTGTGGAGGTGAAAGTGGGCAGGCACTCACAAAAACCCATCAGTGAGGCATGTTAGCAGGGAAACCCTTGTGCCTGGGTTACACCTCACCTAGACCAGGGCTCTAGATGTCCATGGGCTCTTTAGGGAATAGTTTGTCCCCCATTTCAGTTTCTCAGTGCGACAGTTATGAGAAGCCACTTTAGTCTCTTATTGGACAAGGCCACTCCTCTGTCATGGAAATAGTGTTAAGCAACTTTAGGTCTGGGATCAATTGACTTCCCGGGTCTGCTCCTGTGGCTGGGTGGGGAAGCCACCTGATCCTGGATAACAAACCCTCGGGCAAAGCTCTTCAGAATTGCCCTAAGGGAGTTTGTGAGAGTTCTCCCCTTCACCTGTAAAGGCTACAGGGGTAAGCCTTTGATGGTCTCACTGTATTTGAGCTGTAGGTGGCACTAGACAGCAAGGTGGTCTTTGCCAGCCAGTCAGTGCCTTGGTGAAGGGTGATGCCTATCAAATCAGCTCCCTGCATCCAGCACAGCCTGTCCAGTGAGTTGTACTTGGCTCCTGGCTGCTTTCTGACTTGATTTTTGACATCTTGGCTTCTCAGCCTGGCTTTTTACGTCCCACACCCCGGCTTCCTTATATGTTGTGACTCGCCTCTGCTTGGATTGAGAGACTCAAAATTCTCATTTTTGGTAGATATGCCATAAGTAGTTAATAGACCATCATTCCCTAGTCCCCCCAAAAGCTCTGGGATTCAGAGTTTCCCAAAAATCAGTGTCTGAGTCAGAGAACAGGTGTGTCAATTATTTGTTGGGAAGCCAGGTGCCACGCCCATCTGGGCAGGCAGTCCTCTAGTGCTTTGCTCCTGAGAGATGGCCCCTCGCTCTTGACCTCTCTGAACTCTCCACCTTTCCCAAGCATTTCTTTCTGAGGGGCAGCTTCTCTCTTGGGCTCTCGGGACTCCTGAAATGTTTCTCCCAAATACTGCTTTTTCTGTGTTTCTCATACAAATATCCTTTGTCCTTCCCTTGTGCTGAGTAACATTTCCCTATGAGAAGGGAGAAGCACCTCATCTGTCCAGATCTGTCCACAACTTGTTAGCTCTGCTCCCGGAGGGTGGGATTGTCTTGTTCTTTGTCTCTGGGTCCCCAGCACCTAACACAGTCTCTAGCACACACTGGGTGCTTACTAAATGCTCATTCAGTGATGGATGAGTTGACCAATGAATGCACAGCGCTGGGTCCATGCTCACCGCCGCCCTTCTCTTCCAGTTCCTGGTCTACTTCAGCTACTTCACGGTGCTGGCAGTGGCCTACTTCTCTGGGGGCATGTACACGACTGTGAGACACTGTCGGCAGAGCCGGCTCCAGGATGTCACCTTAGCAAATGAGCTGAGGAGCCCCATGGAGATGTCAGAGAAGACACAGAGCCCAGAGGAGGATGGCATCGCTGGTGTCCGGGCCTGATGGGCCACGCCAGTGGCAGAAGGACAGTCACATGCTCAGCACAGGCTCAGCACAAGTTGAGAGTGAGGCTCCTCCACCCACTGTCCCTCCCACCCCGTGTAGGTGGGAAGCAGGTCCAGAGGCACTGCTGTGGCCCTGTCTCTTCTGCCACAGCCGACACTAAATGCACCATCTTTGGCTGGGCTTAGGTTCATGGTACGAGCACCTTGGGAAACCGAGGCTGGGAGCACAACCCCGTTAGGTTGGATGTGTTACTGTCCGTTGATCTGATCTCATTGTGGTTCTGTCAAATAGTGGATAGCTCATTTTTCTCACTTTGATTAAGAAATAGTTCCTGCCCAGACCATGAAATGATGCCATCCACTTAGCTAAGTTAGCCTGAGTTAACCATACTGAGAACCAGCTGCCCAGGCCTTGCCCTGACCTTTGACAGGGCAGCTGAGCCAAGCTTGAGACAATCACACTGGGTATCTGCCACCCCCACACACCCCTCCCCGCTCCATGTGTAAGCTGGAAGTCACAGCCCCCAAAGCCACTCAGGTCCCGCCCAGAGCTTTCCTGAGTGTCCATCCCCTGGACACTTGGCTGCCCTTGACCCATCCCATTTTCTCCCATTTCCACTTCCCTCCCTGCTGAGGAGCTTGCTAGACCAGCTATTGGTGAGCCACCTGGGGAGGCTTGGGTGCTCCCCCAAACTGCTCAGGCCTTCAGGAAAACTGTGAAACCTTTAGTCGCTTGTCTTGAAGCAAAGCTGGTTTTTTGCTGTTGAGACTGTCTGTCCTGTGAGACTGTCCCTTGGCTCCCTCTGCCTAAGGAGCCAGCCGCACAGTCCTGTTGTCCTGGCTTCCTTATGGTCATTTCCTTCACTGACATCTGATGACAACTGGGCTGGTCAAGTCCCCTCATGGACCCTCAGTCTCCCTATTTATAAAATAGGTTAATACTGACCTACCTCACAGAAATGTTTGGAGGACAAAGGAGCGCAGCTGGAAGGGGCGTGGTTGAGACTCTTGAGAAGGGGCACATGCCCATCACCCAACAGTATTATCTCACCCTCGGAGTCAGACTCGTGCTCTGGCTCTGGATCCTGACTCTGCCCGGGGTCATCACGCTGCTTCTCTGGGATGCCTCCTTTCCCACTCTGCAGAGAAGCAGGAGTCAGGCCAGCTCACCTTTTCCACCCCGTACACCCTTCCTCGATGGCTCTCTAAAGCTTAGGCCTCGGCTCCTGAGCTGGCAGGTGCTGGGCCCCATCCCCCACCCCCAGTCCCCACCTTGCTCAGAGGAGGGCCCTCTTCTGAAGCACCTCTGGGCAAGGAAGTGCTTTGTTCATTGGTTGAAAACCACCAAACAGCTCTTTTTCACTCTAGGCTCTAAATCCAGTTTTGTGATGTAAGATTTTTGTGTAATAAACCAGTTTGTACCGCAGGACTGAGTGATGTTTGCTGCTTGCTCTGGGCCCCCAGCCTTGTGAGTACTGTCTGTGGGAGGGGCTCTAGGCAGAGGCAGCAGAGGGTGCAGGAAGCCCCCCGGGATGGAGTACTGAAGGTGCAAAGAGAAAGGGTTCCTACTGGGAAAAGGAGGAGTTGTCTAAAGAAACGTGTGTGGATGCACAGGGTGCTGCGGGCATCCAGAAGTTAGAAGGGAGGGCGGATCGCAGAAAGCACAAGGTCTAAGAGAAGAGTCCTGGGTGGGGAGGCTGAGTGAGCCCCTGAGGACAAGAGACAGCCCCTAGGGGACAAAGGGGGATCCGAGGCTGTACAGCCTCTGAAGGGAGACTAAGAAGTCAGCCTGGCAGAGCCCCAGCTGGGCTGCCCTCACGGATTCCCTCCTGCCTGGCCCCCATCAGCTGTGTAAGGGCGCTGGGAGGTCTGAACACAGAGGGCAGCCCTGGTGGACCCACCAATGCGGGGCTGCAGCAGGGCCAATGGTCCCCTCTTCAGAAAAGGGGAGTCAGCCCAGTCTGCAGAGAGCAGCCCTGCCAGTGAGTGGGGCTGTGGCGCTGCCTGACAATATCTAGAGCCAAACAGTTGAGGGGTGGTGAGGGCATCTCCAGAAAGGGGAAGCAGGGACCATCCAACAACACTCTGCTCACTTCCCTTCACTTCCCTTTGTAACGGGAGGGCCCAGAGGGCCGGCAGTCCGGTTGCAGCAGTTCTCAACCTTCCCAGTACCGCGACCCTTTAATACAGTTCCTTATGTGGTGGTGACCCCCCAACCATAAAATGATTTTCGTTGCTACTTCGTAACTGTAATTTTGCTACTGTTATGAATTTATCTGATGATATCTATCTGATGTCTTTACATTGTTACAAATTGAACATAACCCACAGGTTGAGAATCTCTGAGTTAGAGGGATCTTAACAAGTGTTTGAACAAGCCCCTGGTTTCCTAGCTACATGGTGCCCCAGTCAGGTGACTTTAGAATTGGTCAAATGGGTGGACCCTAGGTCGACATTCTAAGTGCATTGTCATGGTGGGAGGAGGTCTATGGAGGTATGCCACAGGGATCTGTGTAAAGCCTCAGTGATGTGGCTGGCACATGGCTGGAGCATCACAGCGCTCACAGTTATCTTGACAGGACCACCCATAAGTGAAAAGTTATTAAATCTGGAAGTCAGATTTCACAGATACCTGATGGGGAGGGACAGTCTGGGCAGTCTGAAAAAGAACTGGGCATGAGTGCCACGTGTGTGCCAGGCTAAGGCTTTCCATGGCCACCTTGCGAGAAGCAAACTGCCTAGCAGTTGAGGCTGTCACCCACCCCCAGTGGCTGCCCCAGAGAACCGGGTTCAGTCCAGGGACTACTCTTGAGAAGACAGTAACAGGTTAGATGGTCTGGGGGACGTGTGACAGAAAGTTTGGACTCTAAGGCAGGAAAAGGAGCAGCAGGTGAGTCACTGAGGTCAGTGGTGTTGGTAGGAACTTCTACAAATCAAGAGTTGGCCTGAGGAGGGAGGAGCAGCCCAGCCCAGCCCAGCCCAGAGCACTTTGAGTTGCAGACAGATTAAGATGATTGAGGTTTGAGAAGAGACATAATTGGCTTGAGCAGCTGGTTAAGGACTAGCAGCAATTGGCCAGCCTTGTGTGGGGAGTCAGTTTGCTAGGGACAAAGGCGGTGTTGGAGGCGGGGACAGAGGCCAGAGGGCAGGCAGCTCTTTTCCTAGACTTCCTTTTCTTCTTGGACTCTGGACCTTGGAGGCCCATCAGGGTTCAAACAGATGTTCTGTTAAGGATTAGCCTGTTTGCCAACAAGGGGAGGAGAGATTAAAGATGGGGAAACCTTCTGGGAGTGATGGGGGATGGGATAGAGGACTTGGCCTTGCCAAGGAGACCCCCCCCAGGATGCAAGGAGGAGCAGAGGCTTTGTGTGGGGGAGGCCCTGGAGTAAGGGGGGAGGAGTGGGCTCTGAATAATGCAGAGAGGGAGGGCTGTTATTTTCATCAGCTGAAGTAATGGGACATTCAGTCTGGAGAAGGGGAGATTCTGGTGGGGACTGTGCTGGTTGCCAACCAAGTAGTTGGCCTCTCAGGCTGGACAAATCTGAGGAGCCCCATGGACCTCACTGCCCAGTGGACGCCTGAATTCTGTCTGAAAACAGGACAAGGCAGTGACCTGCAAGCCTTGGAGGTTGGTGGACTAGGCCGAAGTAGAGGCTGAGGGTGAAAGCTGCACCCCCTCAGAAGACGCTTCCTCCTGAAGCAGGGGCTCCCCCTCCTGGGCACTGGGCAGGGATGATGTAGAGGGGTCCTTGTTCAGGGGTGCTTGTCAGATGGTCAATTGAGGCCCCTTCCAGCTGGAAGCTTTGGCAGCCATAATGCAACCCCCAGAAGTCTTGCCTCCAACCCCCCTCCCCAACCAATAAGTGAAGGCGCAGCAGAAACTACCCACCAGCACAGAAAGAGGATATTCCTTTATTCAGTGCCTCTAGAAAACAGGTCCTAGCCCACAATGGGCACACACCTCTCCACAGACTTCAGACAGCATCCCCTAGACATTGTACAGCAGACATCTGAACAAGAGGGGCCGGGCGGTTTTCTTGTGTCTTTACAGAAACCCCAACACGGTAACAAGAAGGGAGGGATGAAGTGGGGGCCTCACGCCCCCACACCCTGGCTCTGGCACATGCTTGCCAGTATAGAAGTGGCAGACAAGGGTGGCCACAATCGTTTGGACTCCAGCAGCGTATGGGAAGGGCCACTCATGATCCTGTAACCTGCAGGAACTCATGCTAATCTCATCTGAACCCCGATTCTGCTGGATTTTTGTTCTTGAAAAGAAAGCATTCTCCAGGGGCTCATTTACACCCCCATTAATGGCTGCTGGCCTGACCACCCTCACCTGGGTACCCAGATGCCACACCATCCACCCAACCGTCTGGGATGGAGCAAAAGATTTTTATGCAAAATGGTCCTGTTTGTTATCTGTATTTCTTCTAGATCCCAGCCCTCAGGACCTCCCCCTTGTCCATGACACACACCACGGTGTTTGTGTGCCCTTCTCCCCCCACCCCTATAGGTCCTAGGCCTGGGCCCTACCAGTAAATCTTAGAGGGAGATTTTCACATCTGCGAGATGCAAATGGACTCCCTGCCCTCTGCTCCTAAATGTCTGATAGCCAGCCAAGCTCCTAGAATGAAACCATCCGGAGCTCACCAGCCCCTTTGGTAGCCGCCTGCTCCCATTAACTTTTAAAGTCCCCTCCATGGTAAAAAGCAATAAAACCCAACCACTGCTCACATAAAAAGGCAACAAGGTGAGATTTGCATTTCACTCTTTCCTTCGAGCCCCCAAGGGGCAGCAAAGGTAGAAGGCGTGCCCAAGGGCATTGCTACAGGCACTACGGAGTTCCAGCATAAAGCCTGGGGATCTGGATAAAGGAACAGCAGGCTTTCTTCAGCTGTCCTTGGGTTTGGGGGACTGAGTCCACACCAGGACCTCTCCAGGAGAAGGGATACTGGCCCAGAATGGTCAGGGTGGCTGGGCACCGAGAGGATCTGTGTCCGGCTCCCAACCACAGCAGAGCAAGGGGCAGCTCACCTTTCCCAGCAGGTAAAGCCGACCTGGGCACTCAAAGGGCTGTGATGAGGTCAGGATTCCCTGGCAAGGCCAAACCAGGGTGGGGGTTGGGGGCGCAGGGAGCATCACAAAAAGGCTGCTGGCTTTTCAGCAGAAGCACCATCCCCTTAAGGTAGGCGGCATGCCCATGTTGGCAGAGGCCAGAGTTCAGGGAGCTGGTCAGTGGCCAGAGAAGAGAGCTGCCAGCCTGGGGCTTCAAGAAGACCCCCAGCTGCCCAGAGTCACAAGAAGGAAGGAGCAGAGCTGCAGGGAGCACCAGAAGCCCAGTCCATTCCTTTGAGGAGCAGGATTTGGAAACCAGCTCAAGCTAGTGCACACTGTGCCAGGAAGGGAACCAGCTTAGAATCATCTTCAGGGATCATGGCTTACTGCATGCTTTTGGTGCCCTCAAGGCAGGCACAATGGCTGGGTTCCCCTGCCCCTTTCTGTCATAGTTTTCCTTACAAACAAACCACCAAACCATTCCCACACTGGAAACCACTGGGTGACCAAGACTAATAGCCAGGATTTGCTGCCTATGTGGTTGCCAGGCACCCTCTGATGCCTCCGTGCACGCCCATGAGCTCAGAGGCGCCCATCAGGGAGACAAGGCTGAGGGACCACCGGTATTGAACCCTAAACTTCAAAGGGGTCCCCAGAGCTGCCCCCAGTGCTCGCCACCTTGCTGCTCACAAGAAAACTCTTCTGGCACCATGGACAAGTTTCACCTGGGTCAGTCTCCACATCCCTGCAATGGAGACATTGCTGCTTATGCTAATGACCTCACTGGGCCTCTGTAGAGGAGGAAAGGCCTCTACAAACCTTTGTGGCCATCGGGATTGCTTCTAGGATGAAGGAGACTCTGGACTGGGCAAAGAGAAGGGTAGCTAACATCCTAATACAGCATGCACGGCTCTGCTTATATCCTCCATGTCTGGGCAGGGTAGAGGGGAGCCCTGGTGTCTGCCCTCCCAGGGACTCAGGGCCATCTGGAGGGAACTGCAGCTCATGTCTCTGACAATGCTCCTCGGGAGCACAGATGGAGGGCCCTGCCGCCATCCTCCTTCTGGCCACGGGAGCAGAAGGTGCTAAGCCACACAGAGGTCTGGGAAGGACCTGCCAAGGAGATTATGATTCAGTCACCTACAGTAAAGGCACTGAGAGAGAAAGCTAATGTTCTTGTGGGGGAGGGAAGGTGGGGAGAGAGACAGAGACAGACAGAGAGACAGAGAGAGAGAGAGGTGAGGACAAACTGCTAATGAGGTTGAGGAAGACCCCTTTCCTCTGCCTCAGCAAAGCCTCTGCTGGTCATGACTAGGACCCTTTGGCCAAGGGTTCCAGTGGGAAGGGGGCTACCTCAGATGCTCAGCTGTGTCCAGTCCATCTGAGGAGTGTCCCTAGGGCTCTGAGGGCGCAGAAGGGCAGACAGAGCCCACCCCACCTTGCTCTGCCCCCCTGCCTGGCCTGACAGGTCAAGCCTAGGAGACCAGCCCATGTGTGGGGCACAGAGCTGGGGAAGCAGCCTTGAAGAGAGAAGGGAGATGCCTTGGGGACCAGGCTTTCTGTTTCACACTTTTTAAAAAATACACTCTTTGGCTTCTTTTTATTTCTTCAGTGATTACATGGAAGGACGCAGGCTGGCCAGACCAGAGCTGTCTGGGGCTGGCCCAGGGGCCCCTCTGGCCCCTCTGGCCCCTCTGGCTGGGCCAGGCTGCTAGTCACTCCCTGAACCTGTCCGTCAGTCACCCGCAGTGGGCAGGGATGGGCTCCTACTTCCTGGAGGAGGAGGAGGTCATGAAGCTGTTCTCAATGCAGAGGACAATGAAGCGGTTCTGGCAGCTCACGGCCTTCTGCTCCAGCAGTCTGCCTGAGAACAGGGAGGACGCCTGGCCAGTAGCGGTCCCTTGGTCCGTCCGCCAGGTCTCACAGTAGCTCTCGGTCAGGCGGCGTCCCTTGGCGTCAGAGCCATGCCACACACTCTTCTGTGGCCTACGAGACACCAGCATGCGCTCAGGGCCTGGCTCCCCCACCCAGCTTCCCTGACTGTCCTCCTCAACTGTCTCAGAGAATGGGAGGGAAATGGGGGGGCAGTTTGACTCTCCCAGGAGGCCCCCAATCACAGGATCAGCTCCACCCCAAGGGGCCTTGTGCCAGCATCCCCAAGCCCTTCCCTTTCTAGATTCAAGGTTCTGGGGTCCTTCAGTCCTTAACAAACAGCACCAGAACTCGAGGAAGGAGAAAGCAAAAACAAGACCCCATCTCGTTTTTCTTTTTGGAAAACGTCCCCCTTTGGAAGCTGGAAATTCAGGGAAATCCTGTCCTGACACCTCCTCCTCTTACTGGGTAGAAGCAGTATGTGCCAAGTGCCTGAAAGGACTGAAAAATAAGCTCTACCTCCCTCACACCCCCAGCCCGGAATCCAGGGGACTCACCAGGCTGAATGCCGGAGGACATCCTTGCCATCGAAAGACAGGATGCGAGAGCCAGGCTTGAGCTGGCCTTCTGAGCCCGAGAACAGGGCCTCCCAGCTGTCAAAGAGCATCTCGTCCTTGGGGGAAAAGAGGCCAGGAGAGACATTGGGGAGGGCCCAAACTGGGGCTCCAGCCTGGCAGCAGATACATGAGGGCCCATCTCCAGCAGACCCCAAGCTTGGACCATCCACTCAGAACCATCCTGCTCCAACGGCCCAAGGTCCCAGAGAATGCCACTCATCCACTGGTGTCCCAGGGGGCCGGGCCCACTGCCATGCGGCCAGGGAAGAGTGGCTGCCTGGCTCACGGCAGCAGGGAGAGCCTCATGGAGGCAGGTGAGCGAGGAGAGGCTGTCCATAGACGCCCAGACACCACAATGTGTGTGAGGCCTGCAGCTTCTCTGATAAGAGCAAGCCTCTGGGCTTCAGCAGCTGGGCTGCTCACAGGGCTGGATACACCCAAGGGACCCTGCCCAAACCAGCTGATGGAGAACACAAAGACCTGGGCTCTGGCTCCAGGCCTCAGGATCCTCATCTGTGAAATGGGAAGTTGGATTTGACTCTAAGGTTCTTTCTGCTCCAAATCTATGATTACATTACTCTGGATCCAGCACTGCTTATGACCAGGGGACCACCAAACCTGAGTTCAAGTCCAGACTGTGCCCCTTGCTAGCTGAGTGACTCTGGGTATAACCTTTCTCCCTAACCCTCAGTTTCTCCCTTTATAGAGAGGGGGGCCCGCCCTCCCAGGGGGAAGCTTCTTGGCCCTCAGAGCCCGTGGTGCCTGTGAGCGGCCCACTGGGAGGGTGAAGATGGACACGCTGCCATGTCTACACCTGTGAGCAATCCGCCTGGAGGGTGAAGATGGACACACTGCTGTGTCTACACCCGTGAGTGGCCTGCCTGGAGGGTGAAGATGAGCATATTGCCATGCCCACTAGCAGCCTACCTGGAGGTTGAAGATGGGCACACTGCTGCGGTCTGCCCTCCGGACAATGCTGTAGAGGTCTTGGAGCCTGGAGGACAGGAAGGCCCGGAAGGTGCCCATCAAGCCCACCTCCCGCGCCTGCTGAAAGCACTGGAAGTCGGCACCCCGGATGCCACGCATGCTGCCCGTCTGGGGGCTGTTGAGAGCAATGAGATGAAGCTGGAACGAGATGAAGACAGAGTAACAGCCACAGATGAGTCCTGTCCACCCGGCAGTTGGTCAACAACCCCTGACCCTCCCCCAAGGGTAACAAACAGAGAGGGTGGGGCCGACAGCCAGAGACGCAGAGTGCACACCCAAGACCTAGAACATAGTAGGTGCCTGGTAAATAGTTACAGATGGGGGTGCACACATAGGAAACCACCTGGGAAGACTGGGAAAGCAGAAATGAGTGTGGCTGGGCTGTGGGGCAATGCACCATCCAACCTGGGCCTGCCCTCATGGAGCTTACAATCCACATGTACCCGAACACAGAAATGCAAGGCCTAGAGAGCCCGGGGCCAAAGGAGCGCTTGGCTCCTCTCAGTGGAGGCGCTCACAGCCTGTGGCAGACAGAATTCTGTCAAACCTCTGAGACTGGAGGGGATGCATGAGCTGAGGCAGCCGGCTGCGGGTACTTACGGCTGGCTGGAAGTCATGGTGCGTGTGCAGCGGAGAGGCCGTGGGCTGTGCAGGCCGGAGGTTGGTGTAGGGGCCATGGTAGCTGGGGATGCGGTCGTGATGGTACTGTGGGCTGCTGTATGGCGGGTGGTGACTGATGTGTTCAGAGAATCGTGGGTGGTTGGCCTGGATGTCGTCTGCCCGCCAGGGCTTGGCAGTTGAGTGTGGATAGCCCCGGCGGGGATAGGGGAGGCTGCCATCTTGAATGTGGGAGCCCGAAGGGGCAGAGTTCCCTGGTGAATACTCTACAACTGGGGGCTGCAGGACTGCCACCTCATTATCCTGGAGGAACAAGAACAACAAAGCCCTCTTAGTGGCCTTGGACAGGCTCCGGGATTGGGCTCTGGTGTAACTGGAAGTAGACCGTGTGTGCCTGCACACACGTGAACATGCACACATGTGTATACATGTGTGTGGTCACACATGTGACGTGTGGATGGCCAGGAAGAGCTTTCAGGATCAATGCCTGGTCCGAGCACCTGCTCTACACATGAACAGCCCCGAGTCCCCCACCCCCAGAGCAGGGGGAGCCTGGCCAGCCTGGGGGGAGCCTGGCCAGCCTGGAGGCAGCCTCTGGGGCTCTTGGGGCTGCCCATTGCTTTGGCTAGCCTGGGACAAGCAAAGGTTCTCACTTACCGCCCCCCGAGAGAGCACGGTCTGGGCCTCCAGCTGAAAAGAAGACACCTCACATTACTAGCTTGGCCATGCCCTTTGTGTCCCCTCTGAGGGGGCCCCTCTCAGGGCCAAGAACCCACCCCAAGCCATGGAAAACATGGGAGAGGCCTGGAGCCTGGGGACCCATACCCCCTTTACCCCCTTCTCATGACTCAGTTTACCAGAGGGGCCCACAGCTCCAAGGTCTCAGCCTAGCCAACAAAAGGAAGCTTGTCCCATATGAAATGGAAGGGAGAAGATCCCCAACCTGGAGCCAGAGGGGCAGGGCTGAAGCCCACTGAGGCCGCCCCTTCTCTTCCCTTGACCAGTTTTCCCACAGCCTGTGAGCAGGAGAGCTCCTACAGGGGAGGACTGTCTCCCTCTGGTTTCTGTAGCCCCAAGTTCTGACACACAGTATGTATTTAATAAAGGATGATGATGATGGCAGCCAACTTTGCCTCTAACGAAACTTTGCAGAGCAGGTCACTGGTCTGCCTGGATTCTCACCACAGTCCTGGGAACTAAGGGCTAGGATTATCCCCCTGTTACAGAGAGGCCAGAGACCCAGGCCGCCTTGCCTGGGTCATGTGGCCGGGGCTTCAGGTCCCCCACCCCCGATTCTCTCTCCTCCACCAGCAGGACAAGGAGCCTGGCCCTCTTACGGGGACTCACCAGGACTTTCTTGAAGCCGTGACGCACACGCACGTACAGCTCTTCCCTCTCAGATACGTAGACCAGCCAGCCCTCGGGCACCTCATGGGCTCTGTTGAGCATGGTCTGGTAAGTCATCCAGATTCTCAGCTGCTGGAAACACAAGCCCCGGCCCATCTGAGTGCTGCCAGGAAGAAGGGGAGGGATTGGCAGAGTAGAAGAGGTGGGGGCCCACAAGGAAGCACAAGGAAGGAGGAAGTCCCTTTCCACCTGTCTCTCCAGTCCCCTTGCGGAGCTGCTTCCCCATGGGGCCCCAGCACTGTGGGGGCCCAGCTTACCATGCCGGTCAGAGTCACCATCTGCCCTGTGGACAGTGCCAGCTTCCCAGGTGACCCTGGGGCACAGTGAGGGCCAGCCCCCGCTCTGGGCTTGACTTGCTCCAGGTCAGGTGTCATGGCAGGCTGGAGTCAGCACAGGATAGTGTCCCCGAGTGCATCCTTGGTCTGGGGGACGAAGGGGTTGGGGGGGCTGCCATTGTACACTAAGAGGGTGGACTTTATTTAATACTCACTCCTGATGATGTCCCTGAAGTCCCTGGGGGGCCAGGGGGTCCTGGGGGTCCTGGAGGGCCAGGGACACTGATAGCTGAAAGACAGACACGCCCTCAAAGGAAGTCCATTTCCCTGACCAGCATCCCCACCCAGAGCCCAACCACGCCCTTCCTCCTCTTCGGCTGTGCTCCAAATGCTTTCCCCCAGAGGACTTACTCTGCCTGTGGGGTCCTGGGAATGATGGGGGTCCTGGGGGCCCAGGGGGACCAGGGGGGCCCTGCCGTCCCTCATAGCCTATGCCTGGAGGCCCTTGAGGTCCAGGGGGCCCCGGCTGACCCCTGATGCTCTCTCCCTTAGGGCCCTAAGCATGAGACAGGGAAAAAAACATATTCTATGTCAGGGGCCCAGACAGCAGCTCCACCCAAGGTACTCTGAGTCTGAGGATCCCCAAGACCCCAGGCCACAAAAGCTCCACAGGCAATGCCAGCACAGGGGGCAGCTGCAGTTTGTGTCCCAAAATGCCCATGTGGTAGGTGACCACAGGCAGGATGGTAACAATGCCCCCAAAGAGAGTCTGGCCCAGGCCCTGAGAACTGGATACCTTAGCTGGACCTGGGCAGGCGCCAAGCAGGCCCTGGGTGCTCAGAGGAACTCTGGGGCTCCCACAGTACTAGTGGAGGGATGGGGGGTGGCTGAGAGAGGCTGATGGGAATAATAGTGCCCCCAATGCAATTAGCCATGTAATGCATCCTAGGCTGGAAAGGCCACATGCCTGTTTGTTCAGTGGGGTCACTCTAAAAGGTATCCTCAGTCTGTAGCCTGTGCCCGTACAATTCAAAGGCACACTAAGGAGGAATTCTTTGTCTCAAGCAGTGTTGGGCTCCCAGGCTCCTCCCTCATCCCCCTGGGGTCTCCCCAGACCTTTGTTGTTTTGGGGGTACTCTGCTCCCTCCCACTGCCCAGGATGGGTCCGGGGTTCCTGTGCCCCAGGGAACTTTGGCCAGGGTAGTCAGGACTTGGCTTAATTCTAGACATGACTATATTTAAATCAAGCCACTCTTTTGGGGAGGGGCGTGGGAGGGTTAATGGTATTTTCTTTGTTCCAATCACATGTAAAGGTAGTTTTCTACATCCAGTTTTTATAAGATTTCGAGTTTCTAGTTTTTTCACCCTCCCTCCCAAGCAATCTGCAGTCATGTAAACATTCAATCTTCGATGAAGGGTCTACTGGGTGGAAAGCCCAAGGAAGGCTGGAGGGAAGCCCCTCCACTGGGCGGCAGGGCCCTCGCTGGGGCTCTTCTGTTAGCTGCAGCACCCCAGGAGGCCTGAGAAGAGGGCCTCAGGCAGGAGGGGACAGCCGATGGTGGGAAGGCACAGGATGGGGCTGGGTCTTACCGGAATACCAGGGTTCCCTGGGGGTCCAGGGGGACCTGGCAGGCCTGGGACTCCAGAGCTGAAAAATCCTCCACTGCCGGGCTCACCCTTTATGCCTTTCATGCCTTCTTCCCCCTTTTCTCCCTGTAGATAGAAAGGAGCAGGGGAGGGGAGCTGGGTCCTCAGAGGTGTGTGTTGGGGGACATGGCCTCCCCCCAAGGCCTCTCTGAAACCTTGCCTGAGGGCAGCCACGGAAAGCAGGAGGTGCCTCCCACTGTCAAGGGGCTGAGGCTTCCCAGCCTCCCTCAACCCTCCTGCTACAAACCTGGCCCTCTCTTCCTCTCCGCCATCTCTTGGGTCCCACAGACACCTTGGCTCCACTCACATAGCCATGCGCCCACCTGAGTCTCCCACCAGTGGCCCAACCCCCACTCGGGTCAGTAATCTGACTGGGTCTCTCTTCTGATCTATAGTTTTTCATGGCTCCCTAGTCACTGACTCAAGTCAATCAAGGGGAAGTTCCTCCCCTTGGTTTACAAAGCCCCTCGTCCATATTCAGGGCTCACTAATCCAGCACTGGAGGTCTGCAAAGCACAGCCCTGGGAGTTCTGTGAAATATTCCCACTTTATTGAAGAACAGCCTGAGAAGTGACCGGCCAAGGTCATCTGGCTGGTAAGTGCCCAAGGCCTGGCCTGACCTCAGGACTTCCTGCCCTCAAGGGCCCAAACAAACAGACCTTCTCTTGGTTCCTTTCATCCCCTGACGCATTTCTCATCACCTGGCTTTTGCAAAAGATGTGCCCCCTACCTGGAATGTACTCTCTCCTCATGCCACCTCAGAGCCTGGCCCCCTGGACCATTGCTTTGACTGTGACTCCCCGTGACCACTGGGGCCCTTCCTCCCCAGCCACCCTGGGGTGCCCTACTTTGCATTCAGCTCTTCTCTCTGTGCCTCCCCAGGGGGTCTCCCTTAAAAGTCTGGGTGCCTTGAGAGTGCCAACCTTGGGCTCAGGAAGACCCAGGTTCAGATCTGACCTCAGACTCTGACAAGTCAGGTGACTCTGAGCCAGTCACTTCATGACTGTCTGTCTCAGCTACCTCCTCCGTAAGAAGGGTCAATGGCACCTTCCTCCCAGGGCTACTGAGAGGTGGAGCAGAGATTATGGTGGGCTCAAGGGGTGCAGGGCCCCCTCCTCTCTCAGAGGTCCTAATTTCCCACTCCTGACTAGCCTGATACCGCCTCACCCTGAAAGGCTCAGCCCAGGCCTTTGGAGGGGCTTCCTTGCCCTCCTGGGCCAAGCTTTCAGCCAGGGGAGCCCTGGGAGGCTGGGGAAGGGGCTGGCTCAGTTGTGGGCCCTGGTGAGGCCCTTGGAGAGAAGAGGGTCCCACTCACCTTCATGTGCTCCAACAAAGTGCTGAAATCAAATGGTAGGATACCTAGTGGAAGAGAAGAGGCACAGACCTTAGGGGCACCCTGGTAGAGGTGCCCCAGACCCCCTGCCAAGTCAGTCCCAAAGGCCCTGGCTCAGCTTTCTGGGAACGTGCTACTGTCCCCTCATCCCCTGAGTGGGTGGCCTTGGAAGCATTGCCCAGGGGTGAGCCAGCCTGTATTAAGTACCTGCTCTGTGCATGTGTGTGTGAGTGTGTGTGTGCGTGTGTATGGTCTCCCGAGCCTTGTGGGACATTTTCCCCAAAACGCTGCCAATGAAAGAGGGGTGGGTTTCTGTGCCAATATCAATGCTGAGGATGGATCCCAAGTGAGGAAGGGGCATGCCAGGAGAGAGGCAGCCCTCTGCAGTCAGGCATCTGCTCAGAGTCCTGTGCCTGGCTCCTAATGGCATGGTGCCCATGCCCACACTCCCACCTCTGTGTCTAGGCCTTAGGACATCTCCAAACAAATCTGCCTCCCTGGATGCTCCCCAAAGGATTTCGGGCACCAGGTCCCCAGGTGCTCCATCAGGCATGGAATCCCTGGGTGCTCCCTGAGGGTGGCCAGGACCTTGGAGAGCACCGACCATGCTCTGGATCTGGAATGTTTGATGCAGGCTTTCTAATAGATGGGATCTGTTGTGCTCCAGTCTTGGGCTTCAGAGGGCCGAGGGACCCTACCTCTGAGGCTGGCACTGAGGCTAGTCCCAAAAACTGAGGCTCAAGAAGGATAATGGCCCTGCTCAGGACACACACCAAGCAGGCATGGATTCCAGGGGCTCCAGCTGTGCTGGCCTGGGAGGAAGCTGTGCCCAGTCCCTGGCTGCAGAGGGTGTTGAACTGTGCCCCAGGTCTCTGCTGAGCCTTCCTATACTGCTTCTCCCAGCCAATGGTGGCTTTCCTCACTTTCAATCCTGAGCAGGCACTGACAGACGAGGTGCCCATGGAGGCCCTGAAGGGCACCATGCTCCATGTGGTGGCTACCACGATCCTCCACCAGTCAGAGGCAAGCACCCCCATGCCTGGGGGACAGCTGGAGCTCACAATGCATTCTGGCTTACCTGGTGACCCGGCAGGTCCAGCTTCTCCCTTATCACCTTTGGGTCCAGGGGAACCTTGGTAACCTAGGACAGGAGCACACAGATGTCTAGGAACTGGTGGAGAATGCCCAAGAGTCACCTAACCAACCCTCCACAGGATCCTGCAAGGCTAGGAGAAGTGGCCAAGGATGGGGGGTGGCACGTGACAGACCGGACAGCTCCAGGGAGTGGGGGTGGGGTGGGCACCACCACTGCCCAAGCAACCAACTCTGGGCTGGAGCCAGGCTCCAAGGGTGCCCAAAGCATGGCACAGTCATTGTGGGGGCAAGATCCCCCCAGAACTCCCAATAGCACAAGGATTTGGGCCAGATGAGTGAACCTGAAAAGGGCAGGTCACTGAATCTGGGCAATGTGACATGTCCCAGGACCAGAGGAAATGTGCGAGAGAGGTGTGCTTGGTCAGGTCACTAACACCTGACTTCATGGCTTGGGAGAAGTGTGTGGTTGGTGCGGTGTGAAGGAGGGGGCTGTCCTAGCACCTGCCCTGCCCTCTGTGATCCCCTGGGGAATCCAGGGGCCTTTCCATTCTCCTTACCCGGCAATCCTGGAGGCCCAGGGCGGCCAGGCTCGAGGAATCCCTGAGAAGCACAAACATAAAGAAGTTGGAGACTCTGAGGCCTGCCAGGGCAAGTCCAGGCCCAAGGGGCCCTCCTTCCCCAGGGCAGAAGGACAGAGACTCTCACAGAATCCACCGCTGCCTCCAGTCACCTGCTCTTCCAAGAGGAGCCCCAAGTACCAAGGCTTCCCCTAGCTCTTTCTGAGTGGTTTTGTTCAGAACTGAGCAGGCTGGGTGGGTGCTCTGAGCCCACCCTCTGTAGCTAATTACATCCTCGGGTGGGTGGAATGGTCTCTCCTGCTCCCTCTGCTCCCAGCACCAGAGCTTCCAGATAAAAGCATCACTTTGGGAATGAGGCCAAGAACGGACACTTTGAGCCCTGGATGCACGAACACTGACTAATAATGGTGATGGCTGGTGTTTGCAGCACCTGCTGCATGCCAGGCATTCTGCTAAGTGCTTGACAAAGATTATCCAACGCTATCCACAAGACAACCATGGGAAGTTTACTGTTCAGTCCTGTCTGCCTCTCCATGACCCTAGTTGGGGTTGTCTTGGCAGAGATACTGGACTGGTCTGCCATTTCCTTCTCTGGCTCATCTTATAGACGAGGAAACTGAGGCAATCAGGGTGAAGTGACTTGCCCATGGTCACACAACTAGTAGGTGTCTGAGGCTGGATTTGAAGTCAGATCTTCCTGACTCCTATCTGCCGCTACTTCAGATATGGGCAGAGACTGGAAGCAGCGTTCAAAGCTTCCAGGAGGGCTGGTCTTGACTTTGCCCAAGATGAAGGCCAAGATCTTCACCAGCATCACGAGCCCCCCCCCACCTCCACCCCCAGAGGTTCTAGTGTGTGACCAGATGTGGCAGAGGGAGGGGCTACTTACATTATTATCATAGAAAGAAAGTTACTTACATTATTATCATAGAAAGAAGTCCCGAGGAGGCCTGGGGGGCCGGGGGGCCCTGGGGGCCCTGGGAGTCCAGGAGGGCCCTGAAAGAGGAGGGAAAAATGAATGAAGGGACCTCAACCTATGAGCTTACAAATCTAAATATGGGGAGAGGACAGAGCTTGTGGAAAAAGGGTCTTCAAACAAATGAGCCAAATGGGAGAACTAGAGATGAAACAAAGCCTGGGGGGGACCCTGGGGAAGGGTCCCTGGGGGACCAGTGGCCCTTCCTTCATCAACCCTAAATTCCCAGCTGAGTCAAGCAGCCCAGAGGGGAATGAGGAAGCCCCTCCCAGATCGACAGAGGAGGGAGCCCTGGCCCAGGGAACGTTGGTCTGTTCAGCAGGGTGCAAGAGTGGCCATTATCCCAGGGAGTCAAGGAGCCTGGGATGGAGAGTCATGTGGCCCACTCCTGAGGGCCCGCAAGAAGACTCATGGGTAGTGACAAGCTTGTGCTTCTCATATCTCTGCTTGGTTATCCCATAATAACTCCCACAGATGGAAGACTCAGGGGAGCCAGGACAGCTGGGTTCAAGCTGGGTTCTTCAGAAGGACCCAGGGAAGAGTTAACCTTGTCCTGCTTGGCCCAGGACAGAGAGAAGTGACAGGTGGAAGACACCAAGGGGCCTATTTTGGCTTGATCTGTCTGGTAGGGTTTCCTGATCTTGAGGCCTAGCCCAGAGCTGAACAGGCTGCCTCCACTCCCAGGAGGCCTTGTCCATGGCTGCCCATGAGTGATGATGGAGGCCTCTCAGGGCCCTTCCCAGTGTTAGACTCAGTAATTCTCTCTCTCTTTTTCTTTTTTTCTTTTTTCTTTTTGAAGGGGAAAGGCAGGGCAGTTGGGGTTAAGTGACTTGCCCGAGGTCACGTGGCTAATAAGCGTGTCAAGTGTCTGAGGCCAGATTTGAACTCGGTTCCTTTGGACTCCAGGGCCGGTACTTTTTTTTCACTGTTCCACCTAGCCGCCCCTGATTCTCTCATTTTCAAAGGATTTGACTTCATTAGACCCAACTTGGCTAAAGCTAAAGATGTAGCATTGTTCTCAACTGTGGTCCCATGCACCATCTTGATACGAAAGGGTGGCCCTTTCTCAGTTTGCCATCAGTCTCTAATGTCATTTGCAGTGAGTGCTGATGACACTCAGTCCCAGAATGTGGGTTTCAGAGAAAACCTCAAAGAGAAGGGGTGGCCTGCCCTCCCCAAACAGAAAGGGTATGGCTACCACCAGGCAAGAGAGTCCAGCCAGACTGGCTGGCATGGGGTGCATGACATTGCTGAGCCCCTGCCATGGCTTTCCATAGAATCATAAGACTGATAGCTGGCCCATCTAGGCCATCCCCTTTGTCCAAAATGAAGAAACAGGCCAGAGAAGGAAAAGGCCTTGTCTGTGGTCATGTAGGTACCAAATGGCAGCAGCTGCCTGGACTTCAGTGCAGTGACCCCTGAGGCTCTCCTCCTGACCCAGCTCCCAGCCCCACTGTTGCTCATTGTCACCCATCTACCTTCACACCACAGAGCCCCAGCCCCAGAGTATCTACCCTTGGTCCTATGCCTCCCTTGGCATCTGCAGGCTCCCCTTTCTCCCCCTTCAGTCCATTCATGCCTGGGCGGCCCTGAAAGAGAGAAGGAAATGAGGAGTCAGCTTCTTTCACATTTCTGCTCTGTGATCATCCCTATTTCCAGAAGGTAGGGGCTGAGCCAGTCAACAGCTGGGCAGAAGGGGCATTTGAGTAGCTCTGAGATCCTGGAGGGCAGAGGGGAAACAAGGGATGTCCATTCACTGACAACATGCCACAAGGGTCCCACATACAGACAGAGCTCAGTCATGTGGAGAACTCTGTGGAGAAGCATCTGAGAGGAAAGATCCCAACAACACCACCACTGCCACTGTAATGTTCTGACTCTTCTAGCCTTGGCAGCCTAAGCCAGGGCCAAGCATGCAGATCCCAGCAGAGGGACCTTGGATGCTGCCTTCACCTGTCCTCTGGCTCCAGAGGGAAGGGAGGAGCAGAAGTCAGGTTGGCTTCTAATCTCCCACAAGATCTGTGTCAAAGCCTGCTGTTTGATGATGCCCAGAACAAGTCACCCTGTCACCCAAGTGAGCTGCCTCGATGGGCCACAGTTCAGCCCACAAACCTGACCAACACACACACACACACACACACACACACACACACACACACACACACACACACACACACACACACACACACACTGGTCAGCTCTCCAGGCTGGATCTGTGGTTCTATGTTCTACCCAGGGTTGCAGAAAGGGCTAGACATTCATATGCCCAGTTTGCTAGTTGCCTCCATTACCATCACTCAGCAGCAGATAGCCTGGGCTCCCAACAGCAAGACTAGGACAGGGGACATTGGGAACACCAAATAGGAAATTGAATACAGAAAGCAAAAATGGAATGGTACTTACTGGTCTTCCAGGAATTCCAATTTCACCTTTGTGCCCAGGGCGTCCGTATGGACCCTAAAGCAGAGAAATAGCATTTGAGAACCACCAGAATGAAGGGTCTTGCTTCAGTGGATCATGGAACTTGACAAATGAACAGACTCTTAGAGAGTCTGAAGTCCAGCCTCTACATTTTATAGACAAGGAGACTGAGACTCAAGGAGATCATGGGATTGGTAACTGGCAGGGCCTTAAAACTGTGAATTCTTGCCTCTTTGCTCCATAGAGACAGAAGCCAATACCCAGGCAGATGGAATGCCCTGTCTGAAGTCACACACTGGGTTGGCAGCTGAGCTGATGCTGGCACACTGGCTTCCCATTGGGCTCACCAGCACCCTGCACCTCCCTCTATTCCCAGATGGACATTGGAAGAGGTTTGAGTGTTCAGAACAAAGCCCCAGGAATGGAGGGCAGGGTAGAGCCACAGGCCATGGAGGAGAGACTCAACAGCCACAGCAGGGTTAGGAACCCTGAGGTTCACACTGCCACCACTACAGCAACTCCTGCCTGCCATGGTTCAGAGATGGCAAGAGTGCTGGGCCCTAAGATTGAAGCCCACATCAAGCAGAGCAGATTTTTCATCCTCTCAGCACAAAGTGGGGGAAGAAAAAAAGTGTCCAGAACTTACCGGAGGCCCCCTGTAGCCTTGCTCCCCCTGTGCAAAGAAAACCAGGCCACATTAGTACAGTCAATGCTGTGACTGCCACAAGCTGCCGTTCCCTCTGCTGTCCTTGCCCTGCTTCCCAAGTACTCCCATCCTGGCTGCTCAGATCCCAGATGCCCAGCGGGCTGTGGCTCCTGTCTGTCCTGCCCAGTTCATTCACAGGCCCAGACCCTGGACTCCCTGGCCTGCTGGGCTTCATTCAGTCTCTAAAATTCTGTCTTGCCCGAGGCAGGATGGCCCTGAGGCATGCCAGACTTTCAGCACCATGGACAGCACCACGAGCACAGGATGGATGGGAGAGTTGTGTTCCAGGTGAAGCTCCCAAGGACCATAGCTCTGAGGCTGGGATGTAACTCAGAGGCCTCTCATCCTCTGAAGAAGCAGAAGGCCAGAGAGGGGAGGGTTTGGATAAGTCAAAGCATCAGAGGCAGGCGTGACCCAGGCTCTGGTTCCAAAGGCAGCAGTACCCTTCTTGGATGCTATTGGTGAGACAGCCGACATGACTCATAGCCATAAAGGAGAAAGCAGTTAGATGAGGCTTATGGAAACAAAGCCTGGACTTCAGAGCCATCTGAACAGGCTGGAAATGAGCAAAGGAAGTAGGCTTCCTTCCCTCTGTGGCCTCCTGGAAGCAGCACGGGGAATAGGCCCAGAAAAGAGTGGGTAGTGCCAACAGGGAGAATGGGTGATGGCCAGGGCCTGGCTGCCTGGAGGGCCCCAGAGGCCAGAGAGCCCCTCTCCCCTCCCTTCGTTCCAGAATAGCCCTTTCCTCTGTTCCCCAAGCCCAGGTGATGGAGGAATGGGACACATCAGCTCTCTTTGGAAATCTGCCAATCTGGAGGTTTCCTTCTCAGGAGGTTCCACATGGGCTCACCTAACTGACTAATGTGAATGCTAAGCTCAGTTCTCTGGTATCTCCAATCATGAACCCTGGGCACACAGAGAGGAAGGGAAGGAAACAGTCAGGCTTATCCCAAACTCAATCCAAACTAACCTTGGCTCCTTTCTCAGCAAGTGTGAGAATGCTTCCAGGCTCACCCTTCTCCCCCTAATGTTGGGAAGGAAAGGACAGAGGATTAAAAAGGAGACTGACTGGGCAGAGATCATGATTTTGGCCCAGTCCCAGAGCTAGAGCCTTCTACAAGGGAGGATTAGCCTCATTGTATGACTGAGGAAACTGAGGCTCTTCAGGGTTTGGTGACTACTCAGGGCCAGGCCCTTGCCTCCCACTCCCCCTGATTCTCTTACCTTGGCTCCTGGGGAACCCCGTGGCCCATCAGCACCAACCTCTCCCTTTGGACCAGCTGGGCCCTGGAAAAGAAGAGCATCGGTACAGATGTGAAGGAGATGCCCCACTATAAGGCTGAGGGGGGCCTCTCTGAGGGCCACTTAGAGGCCTGACAAGAAGAGACCGTCCAGCATTGCACTTACACCTCTGCTGCTGCCTATCATCCATTCCCAAAGGAGGGAACCTGGCTGGGCACAATCACTCCTACTTTATCAAGAAAGGAACTGAGGTCCCAGGGAACAAGGGACTTGTCCAAGGCCACCCAGATAACCTGGGGCTCAAGCTGGGTCCTTATTCTAGGGCTACTCCCATCAAATCCTGCTGCCTACACAATAGGACAAGGCTTATTCCCCTTCCTCACATAGGAAGACGGCCCACCAGCCAGGGGCTTGGACCTATAATAGGTTTGTACTTTAGACTCAGTAGATCTTTGTTTTATGTACACTGCTGCATGAGGGAGTCACTCCTGACAGAATGACAGGAGAGGGGTGAAGAGACCTTGGTCCATGTTGGACTGGCCCAAGTGGCTTCCAAGGTGCCTCCTCCCTGAAGTTCTGGTGTAGGGAGGGACGGGGCAAGGGGAGACTCCACTCAAGCCATCTGTCTAAAGCTTGTCCCAGGGAAATGGTGGCATTCCACCTGGCACGTGGCTCAGAAAAGCAGGAGGCTGGGATTTGCCACCCCAGCATGACACTGCCAGTATGAAAATCCTGAGAAGATCTCACACTTAGTGCCTAGCAATGGGCAAAGGGGCAGAGACTGACATTCTGTTTAAACAATAAACCTTGAGTGATGCAAAGGTTTAGCAAGAGCAGAGGGAGTATTTCCTGTGTGGAGTGGTGGACATGGGGCAGTGGCCACTTACCGGGAATCCAGCATAGCCAGGTCTGCCCTAGGGGAAAACCAAGAACCCAGTGTTACCTCGAAAGGAAGTGCCCACCTGGCATCCCACATTCTAGAAATCAAGGGCTGGTCTCCCTGGAAAGCACCTTGGCCAGAAGCCATGAGCCTTCAGGAATGCCCAAGAAATAAAGTGGGCTACATACCTCATGCCCTGATATGCTTGCAAATGTTTTCTTTAAACAGAAGACAGAAGAAAGGAAAAATTAGATTCCAGATTCCAGATACTTGTCTCCTGGTGCCCTCCCTCCTTCATGGTTCAAAAAGCCAAGATCGTGCATTTGACAGCATTTTGGCATCCTGACATTATACAGGTTTATTGTCTTAAGCTTCTCTCAACAAACTAGACCCCAGTAACTCTCCCCATGGCTTTATCCACTCCAAGGGACATTCGCTCTGACAGCAAAGCCTCCATCTACCAACACTGTTTCTAGGGAACAAGGTTTCTTAGAGGAGGGCTATTCCCAGTAACTAGACTATGCCCCCTAAGTGCCCAGCCTTGTTTTCTGCATTGATCTCTTCTGCTGACAGACCTTCTTTAAGTAGTGAGCAAACTCTCTGACCTGGGCAGACACTCATCCAAAGACAAGTGAGTCATCTGAACCTTGAACCTTAAACTGCCCTCCAGGCAATTCTGGGCACGGGGAGCACTCACAGCCTGGCATTTAGCTCCCTGTGTGTTGTGCACAGCCCCCAGAGATAATGGGCACAAAGACTGTGGCTTGGGCTATGCTCTCCCAATTGTCAACTTCCCTTCTTGGTGGGGCTGCATTGATTTGGTTTGCTTAGATATGAGAGGGAAGTTCCATACTCCTCTACATCCCACGAAGTGTTGGACTAACTCCCCAGAGTAGGTCACTTTATGAGGGTAATTCTAAAATGCTATTTCCCTGCAGGGACACTCTAAGGGCCACTGGTCTCAGGGCTTTAGACCTTGCCAGAATCTCAGAGATGGTCCCATCTACTCTCTGTTTTATTGAGGAGTTTGAGGCTCCCCAAAAGGTAAGAAACAGTGGATCAGAGCCCAGAGCTCTTAGTTACTCTGGCTCCAGTAGGCCTCCTCTGAGCTCTCCTGCATGCTGAGCCCTCTCTCTTCAGGGAATGTGGGTGGGAGGTGGCCACAGGAAGAGGAGGCAGGGGTGGTCCAGCTGGCAATGGAAGGAAATGGCAAAATTTGCCTTCCTTGATCATCTCTAGCCAGGGACCTGTCACCCCAACTTCTCACAGGTGCCTTGGTTTTCAGGCTTAAAAAGAACCTTCAGATGTCTTCACCCAAGGATAAGGATGATGCCTTCACTGAAGCCTTTCCCAGTCAGAAAGAGCCCCGAGGAGTGCCTTGGAAACATGTACAGGTGTGCCACAAACACACACATACAATCTGACTAGCGACAGCTCCAGATCCTTGATGGCTTGCTGTCATGGTATTATCATATGGGGAGGAAGCAAGAGTGAGCTTGCCTGGAAAGCTGGTCCTTACCCCTTCCTCGGATATGTAGGTCACCTCTCCTGGAGGGCCAGGAGGCCCAGGAGGGCCGGGCTGCCCCACACCATCCTTCCCTGGTTCTCCCTAGAAGAAAATGGAGAAATCCTCTCAGCTTTTCCGGGCCTGAAAAGAGTCCTGACAATGGCCCAAAGGTGTGCAGGGTGGCATCCTTGTGAGGCTGGTTAGAAGAGGCCAGAAAGGGCTTGGCGACAGGGGAAATGACAGGTTGGCTCTGGGGAGATCACAGCATCCTCCCTGTCCTTCCCTACCAGCCAAACCTCCCTTCCCACAGCCTCAGCACTGACTGAGAAGGCAAGTCAAGGTATCAGGGACAAATACCAGTCCAGAAGACTTCCTCACAATGGAATGGCCTCAGATCCTTTAAAATAGGAGTGATTGGGCATCCACCATCTAACCCTCCTCCCAACCACCTGTAGTTCATGCTCTGGCCACCAGAGAGAAGGTCCCCATCTCACACTGGAAGTGAGTAACCTTAAAGGTTAGTGAGGCCAACATCCCCATTTTACAGAGGTGAGTGCCTGATGCAGGATCTGAGCCAGAGCTTCCTCCATCCATTCCTCAAGATGCCTGGTCATGGGCAAGACCCTGGCTGCCCCTGATATCTGAGGGGGAGAGATAGCTGTCCATTGCTCAAAGGACAAAAAAGAGAAGACTGATGCCTTTCTCCTACCTTCTGTCCCTGGCTTCCTGGATCCCCTTTTGGCCCCTGCAGGGAAATAAGGATGGTCATTCTAACACTCAGAAGGGGAATTCCCAAGTTTCCCAGAGCAGATCCAGGAGAGAGAAGAGGGCAAGACAGGGACTAAGACCTACGAGTTCATTATCCCCAAGTTAGAGGAGAAAGATACCCAGAGGCCAGCCAGCCCAACCCCCTCCTTTTATGGGGTGAGGGGAACTGAGGATGAGGGAGGGCTGGAGGTCAGGTGACCAGGTGGGGGTCTGACTCCAAGGCCAGCACCCTCCCCACTGCACCCTCCAGCCTATCACTAAGATTCAAGCAGCACGTGCACGGCACAAGGTGGTGCTGTTTTTTAACATTCTTTTTGGTCATGACTGACCCCCAGAGCCCCCCTGAAGTCAGGTCCAGGGGCAGCTTCTTCTCCATCTCCAGATGAGGAGGGTGAGGCTTAGAGGCCAAGGCCCCTGGTCAGGGTCAGTGCTGGGATTTGACCTGGTCTTGGTGACCCCAGGGCCAGCCTCCTTTCTCCTAGACTCTTGACCCTCCTACAGGAGATCCCATGGGATCCAAATGCTTTGTCTCTCCCAGAAGAGCACAGTGCTGAGCACTCAGTAGGTGTCTAATGTATGTAGATTGCCTGTGGAACGAAGGCACGCCAAGGGCCCCCCACTCCTGCTCCACCTTCTGCAGGGCCAGGGCACTGACCCTAGGAGTTGGAGGGAAGCTCCTGGAAATCAGGAGGAGGGCATCTCCAGAAGCTGCGTGCCCTTGGGCCCAGGTGCCAGGAGGTCTTCCATGACCCTTGTCCTCAGAGAGCTGGGGGCTGGGGTGGGTGAGGGCTACGCTCATTCTTCACACTGTTTCCCTCATCATTGCCCAGGTCCCTGAGCTACCCACCCACTTTACCTGAGGCCCTGGCATGCCTTCACTCCCAGGTGGCCCAGGAAAGCCAGGATCACCCTGAAACAAGGATGGGGAACACAGGTAAGCACATGCCCTTCACAACGTGGTCATTCTGCCAGCTTGCTCTTCCTAGGAGAGGAGAACCCAGGTGCCTACCACCAGCCTTCCCTTTGCCTTGGGTGGGAGCTTGGCAATCCTGCTTCCCAGCCCTGTGCAGAGCTGGACACAGAGCTCCCTCTACCCTCCTCCCTCCATGCCCTCGCCCTACTCTGACACCCCAAATTCTCCATGTCCTTCTGCCTCCAGGAAGGTTGCTCTGATTGTCCCAGTCCTTCCTCTACATTAAGGAATCATCGGGATTATGGATTTAGGGCAGGAAGGAACCTCAGGGCCACCCTACAACTCCTGCCCCAATGCCCAGGTGGGCAAACCGAGGCCTTGGCAGGGGTGGCTCATAGGGAGCAAAGGACAGACATGAGATTCGAACCAGGGTTTCTGACTAAATCCAGGGTGGGTGTTTCATAGCACCAGCCTGCCTCTCTTCAGGAGGCCGCTGTGTCATGCACTCAAGGCCATGGGTGCAGGCTTTATGTTCTCTTGGTATGCACCCCAGGTTGCAAACTGCAGCCCCAGATAAGTCCCCTCACAGGGCCCAGAACGGGCTTTCCGTGCTGGGCCGTCAGGAAGCATGCCAGGTCACAGCAGTGTGGGTATACTGCAGGGTAGTGTGTGAGCAGGAAGGGAGGAAAACCTTGTGGGGAGGAGAGGCCAAGGTGGGAGTGGGGAGACCCTGGGTGACCCTTCCTAGCCGAATCTTGTCCCCCTGGTGGGCGTCCCTGCCCTCTGCCCCCTGCATGTGCCCCCCCAGGGCACAACAGCCCAATGGGCCCAGGGCCTTCTCACCTTTTCTCCAGGTTGTCCAACCAAACCACGATCACCCTGAAATGGACAGACCAGACGGGAGATGACTGAGCCCAGGCCGGCTGTGACCGCCTCTCTCCTCCCTCCCCCAGCGGCCCAGGAGGCTGATGCAGCCAGTCAGTGAAGCTGGCTCATGGCCAGGAGGGAGGGTGACTGCTTGAACATGGGGCCTTGAAGGCCGTACCTCTGACATTTCCCACACAGGGTCTGTCACACAAAGCACTTGGAGAAGCCCTGCTGGACACAGACAGCAGGCCCAAGCAGCCAGTCAAGGCTCTAAAGGACTCCTTGGTCCTCGCCTAGTTCAAGTTCCTCATTTTATAGAGGAGAGAATTGAGGCTGGGAAATGAAACAGCTTCCAAGGTCCTGGGGGCACTAAACACCACAGGCAGGATTCGAACCTGAGTTCTCAGAACTCCACAGACCATACTCTTTCCACATTCCGTCTGGGATGGATTACTGTGGGAATTCCTGCCCATCCTGTTTGGGCCCCACTCTGCTCAGCCCCCCAGGGGTACACCTGCCCTCAGGGCCACCTGTTGCCTTGGCAGCCCTCCCACGTCTGGGACCCAACTCATCTCCCATGAATGTCCATAGTCCATAGTCATAGATGGTTTTCCTCCCTCTACAAAAAGCGATTCACTTCTGTTCTATCAGAACAAAAGGATTTGAGGGAGGGGGCCAAAGGAGCTCCCCTCAAATGAACGTTTCATCAAGGCTGCAGTAGACAAGTTCAGAAAAATTCACTTAAAACCAAGATTGAAAATGTTTCCTGACCTTCAGTCCAGGAAATCCAGGTGGCCCCTGTTAGGAAGAGAAGAAAACCCACCCTCAGCAACCATGCCGTGTTACGGGGAACCGTCCATGGACTGATGGTGCTCATCAAACATGGAAAGAGTGTGTTAACTGCAAAGGGTGCCAAGCTCTCGGCCTCATGCCTGGGATGGAGCATCTGAGGCTTTCAGGAGGAGGAGGGGACAGGACAAACTTAATGTGAAGCCCAGTGGGAGGGACCTGGATCACATGGCCTCACAGTCCCTGCCCACTCTGCTCTGGGGCCTGTGGGCATCGATCTACACAGCCTGGGGTCCCAACTCAGACCCACTCCCACCAGCAAAGGAAGGCAATGAGCACCAAGATGAGGGAGTGCTCCGCTTTGGATTCCATCTCCCTCTAGCCAAGTGGGAGAGCCCTCTGATGGCTTCTTCCCACGGGACAAGACCAGCTACCCGCCCTGGGCAGACAAAGCAGCTACCACCGGGAGCATCACAAAGAAGCGTTTCTCATTTCAGAACCTCTAGAGGTGGCCCTTCATTAGCCAGCTTTCCCAGGGCCCAGTCAAGTCCTCCCCAGCCTCGTCTATACCTGTGGTCCTTCGGCCCCTCGGGTACCAGGGGCCACAGTCCAGAAAGGCACCCCGGAACCTTCCATGTCATCCTAGGGGAAAGCACAGACACATGCCCACAGGTTAGGCTTCCACCAAATCCAAGTCCATCCAAACTCAGCACATGGAGAGGGGCAAAGCTAGTACTGAGCTCCAGACACCTGAACGTCCCCAAACCCACAGGGCTGTTGGGGGTGGGGGGTAGGGAAGGAGATTGTAAATTCCAGGGGCCATGCCAAGGAGCCCTCCCAACTGTCAGTCAGCTCAGACAAGATGTCAATTAGTCTTCAGGAGAACTCAGATCAGAGAAAAGGGAAGGCCTGGTACTTACAAATCCAGCTACCCAGCCTGGGCCAGGTGGTCCTGGAGGGCCAGGGGGGCCCGGCAGCCCCCGAGGGCCCATTGGTCCAGGGAGACCAGCCAAGCCTGTTTCACCAGGAGCGCCAACTGGGCCATCATCACCCTTGCTGCCCTGCGATAGGAGACAAAGCAAGAAGGTGGGCCACCAAGCTCCCAACAAGGCTGTCACCTGTAGCTAGAGGAGCCAGCTCTCTGCCATCCCCAGAAGGTGACTAGCCAGTAGCACTTCCTGTCCTGGACATCCTCCCTATCTGCCTCCACACCTCAGTGAGCATCTATGCTTTCCCAGATGACCCTGATCAGGGACGGGCAGCCCAATGCCTCAAACAATGCATTTGGAGGCCCAGAAGGGGAGGCTGCATCACGGTCCACACAAACCTTAGAGTTCAGAGTGGAAAGCAGTCTTGAGTGCCCTCCACTCTCTAAAGCACAAATTCTCCAATCAGGAATCAGTCTCTGCCCAGGAACCACCTTTTTTTTTTCTTTTTCACTATTTTTTTGAGGGGGCAAGGTAGGACAATTTAGTTTAAGTGACTTGCCCAAGGTCACATGGCTAGTTTTGTGTTAAGTATCTGAGGCCAAATTTGAACTCAGGTCCTCCTGACTCCAGGGCTGATGCTCCATTCACTGCACCACCTAGCCGCCTCCTGGGAACCACCTTCAAGGACGGGGAGTTAACTCACCACTTCCTGAAGCATCCAGCTTCACTTTAAACGGGCACACTGAATTGTCAGGAAGTTCTTCCTCACATTGGGTTCCAATTGGGCTCCCCCTCCCCACATTGCTTCCCTCCCTGCTCCTCCAAAGCAGACAGCAGCTCCCATGTGCCTCCCAAGCACTGTCTCCTGCAGGCCACACATCCCACAACCACAACCAACCAGGGATGAAGGCAGGTTCCATCCTCCTACCTTTTGTCCTGGGGAGCCCACATCACCCTGCAAAGAGAAGGAAAGAGAGAATCAAGGCATCTGGCTGTCGGTCACCAAGTACATATCGAGTCCCAGCTAGGGGCTGGGCCCTGCACACAGATCCCATCTCATCACACCATCCATGAAGGGAGTTGGCAGCCAGGAGCCCCTAAGGCCTTGGTTGGTCCCTGTCTATGAACTATGGGCAGCCTGCGTTCCATAGGAGTAGATGCAATGTCTCATCCTCACTGGCTTTTCTTTCAATATGGCAAACTGGGGTTGGGGCCAAGGCCAAATGTAAGTGGTATTTTTACAGGTAAATCTGATTCAATAACTATTGGTTAAGTGACTACAATGGGTCAGACATGGCACTAGGCACAGGAAAAGGCAGGTGTGAACAGTTGGTGCCCAAGGAGGAAGCGTCCTGGTGAGAGGTGACAGTCTGGACAGTCCCACAAGAGGCTGGGCCTTTTTCAGACAGTCCATGCTAGCCTCTACATACTGTCTCTAGGGAGGGCTCCCATTTGGTGGGGAAGGGAGTGGGTGTGCAGGAGTAGGGACACAAAGGGAGAAGAGGCTCAAGGGTACATCCAGAAGGGCAGCTCTGGGGCCCAGGCCAACACCTAGGTGATTCCTATCCAACCAGTCTGATCCCCCTTTAGAAACCTGGATGGGGATCTCTGGCCAGACCTGTTCTCTGTCCTGCCCTGGACACCGCATGTTTGGAGATGCCTGTGGTCTACATTGAGTTTGTATTGCTACAGTCCCTGTTCTGGAGGAGATCCCATCCTCTGTGGGTGTGGGCATGCACACACACACACACACAAATACACACAAGTGCATGCCCACATGCATACGCATCCCCACACATGCACAATCACACATGCACCCATATGTACACACAAACACATGCACACATGCACACACACACACACACCTCTGAGGGAAGCAGCTCAGCCCGGATCCCCCAGGCAGGAGGGCCAAAGGCAGGACTCAAACCCAGGCTTTTGGACTGAGCCAGTCCCAACGTCCCACCTACATTATCAGACTGTGGTCAGCTGCCTCAGCCAGGCCGTTCCTCACTGTTGGCCCAACAGCCACATCTCTAGAAGGCCCCTCACAGCCGGAGGTCCTTGGTGTGACCCAGAGCTGGTCAGGCCTGCCCTGAGGGCGACATTGGGTGTAGAACCAGGGAGCCCCTTACCTGATCTCCTTTTTGCCCTTGCTCTCCTCGCTGTCCATCCTTTCCTGGAAGGCCTGCAGGGCCCTGCAGAAAAACAAAACAGTTGGTGTCTGTAATTGGGGGACTTTGTCTTGGCCATTATGTATGGGGCTCCTGCTGACCTTGAAGTTGTTCAAATATGGGCGGCCCTGCCCTGTGGCTCCCACCTACAAAAATGGGCCATGGGAGCCTGGTGTTCTGGATTAGCAAGCACTTTCGAGGCTACGCAGGCCCACCCTCTTTGTAAAGAGGAAGACTGAGGTCTAGAAGCGAGGCTAAGTGGCCTGACCAAGGTCACACAGTTAGGAACGGTCAAAGGCGGGTCTTAAACCCAGGTCTTCTGACTGGAGGGTCAGAGCTCCCTCCCCATACCCCACTGCTGTCTTGGATGGGATAGTAAGAATTGAGCTAAGTGCTCAGAAAAGGTGAGCCAGGACTGCCCTCATGGGGCACACACTCTGACATGGGGCAACCTTGTAGTTGGCATCAAAAGTCATGGGTGGCCATTGAGGCCATCTGGGTTAGACTTCACCCAGAGTGGAGGGGGCTGGGAAGAAGGGCAGGGGGCTTACTGGGGGTCCTCGGGGCCCGGGGGATCCATCTCTTCCTGGTACCCCAGGAAGGCCCGGGGGCGCGGGGCCATCAGTGTTGTTCATTCCAAAGCGACCTGGTTCTCCTGGTAAGCCCGGCACTCCTGGGGGCCCTGGTGGCCCTGGGAACCCTCGAGGACCCTGGAGAGTGTGAACAGAAGAAACAGATGAGCTCACCAAGAAGGAGCCTCCTGCAGAGTGGGTGAGGGCCCGAGGTGACTGCAGGGGTATCCAAGCCATTCCTGGTTCATTGGCCTCATCCACCCGTAAGACAGGGGGCCTCCTTCAGAGCCTTCCTTAATTGGGCCCCTGCAGGACCTGCTCTCAGCTGAAGAAACACTTATTCACCACCAGCTTTCCAGGCCCCCCCCCAAGGCCAGCCCCTTCTCGGGCAACAGCAATCACAGGAACAGCCTTCTTACATCAGCCTCTCTCCTTTCCACTCCTGAGCCCACCTCTATTAACTGACCCACTTTAATAAACACAGACTCGCTTTAATGGACTGAATCATTCAGGACCTAGCAGCTGCTTCCTTCCCCGCACTGGGGGACACAAAGATAAGTGGCTTGCGGTCTAACCAGAGAACCAGGCAGGGACACAATGAACCAGGAGGCACAGGAGACAGGGAGGGATCAGGGTCACCCAGAAAGTGGCCAGGGTTGTGACCCAGGGTCATGACAGGGCTTCTAACATGGGGTCTGAGGACTGAGTTGCCCCACCGCCTTCCCAGGCCTACTCACCCGTAGACTCTCCAGGTCCCCTCCAAAGCCAGACCCTTCCATGTCGATGAATGTCTATAGACAGACAAAGGGCAGACATAGGCTGAGCAGAGGCTGTGGGAAACTACTGGCATCAGATGCCCCCCCTTCAGCATCCCAGGTGCAGCAGGATGCGGGGCAGGCTAAAGGCTGGGGGTGACGAGGCTTCCCATGCAGACTTCTGGCTCCTGTCTCTGAGTCCTGGAAGAGAGCCTGGCTCCTTGGATTGGGGGGTCCAAGGAGCTCACACAGCACACTACCAAGTTTTCTCACAGGTAACTTTGGTCCCCAGGGCAGAGCCCACATCCCTCATCTGGGGATTGTTGCCAAACCCTCAGCTGCCAGGCGGTGATTCTTTTGTGGGGGGGCATGGGGAACCAGCACAAAAAATCCCTGAAGATTATTTAGTACATCATGGAGGGGCTGAACTCAGTGTCAGTGAAGGGACCATCTCATCCTGATGGAATCCCTAGTCTTGAGTATTAAATTCTGCTCCAGCTCCTTCTGGGCCACAGCCAGGTAGGCAGGGGCTGGGAAGCCCAGGGATGACTGACCCCCAGAAGGAGGAGCAGGCCTTCCTTTGGACAAGGGGATATTCTGAAATGTGGGGAGCCTCGACTGTAAGGAATGGGAAAGAAGGAAAACTGAGCCCTGGAACCTTCAAAGGGACAACTGGGGAAGGTTGAGTCAGAAACAGGGTTTGGGAGCCAAGTTGCCTGGACTGGAGCAGGCGAAGCCAGAGGACTGCAAGTACCAGCTGACTAATAGTGATTATTAGCCAGTTATGTGATTCAAGCCAACAGAGGGAGCAGCCCAGGCAGGGCAGGGGAACCTGGGTAGGGCTGAGCCCCCTCCAGCTGGCTCCAGACAGCAGAGCTGGTGAGTTTACCTGGACCTCAGCTGCTAGCTGAGAAGGCTCCGGGGTGGCTGGAAGCCAGCTGTCTTCCCAGAGCCACAGTACTTGGCAGGAAGGGAGCATTCCCAGGGCATGCAGGCCGTCATTGGCTCTGCCCACCCACCCCAGCTCTGCTCGTTCCCCCATGCCTCTGCAGACCCTCTGCCAGCAGCTGTAAGGTCACCTCTTCCAAGTTAAGGTCTTTCTCTTTTCTTGTCCTCTGCCCCTGGGACTCCCCTGGGGGATGGAGTTCCCTCTGTTCACTTCTTCAGTGGCACAGGGTCATAGTGAGCTGCCTGTCCAAGGACCCAGGAACCAAATGACTCCCCTGGAGTCACACAGCTTGTGTGTGTCAGGCAAGACTAGAACCCAGGCCTTCCTGACCTCTAGCCATGAGGGCCTCAGGCGCTGCCTTTGTGCCAACCTTTCCTAGCAATCAGAATTTATGGGGAGCCAAACAGGCTTGATCCAGGACTCAGATAAGAGACCTTAATTATGTACCTAATTCCTCTCGAGTTGATGAGGCCTGCAAAGGCTGGCTCCCTCGAAAGAACCTCAGGAGTGCAGCACTTAAAAGGACTTTTGTCTGAGATCCTGACTCCGACAAAGCCTTCTTTGCCCCCAGAACTTCAGATACTTAGAAAAGACAAGTCCCTTACTAAATTATCCATCCTGCGTTGGTTCCAAGGTACAAGATACTCCAGACCATGATTACATCTGAACAAACCTTGGTTACTTTGAAGTCTTATCTCTTTTGTCTCCTCTTGGTTAATACCTTTAAGATGCTGATTGACCTGCTGGTGCCCAGAAAACCTGACTTTACCTAAAGTTACTTCCAGGAACTAACAGGCCTAAGGCAAGGATAGTAAAACCTGAATCCTTTCATATTTCTGTATAAAACTCTTGCTCAAAAAATCATCAAATGGAGTTCATGATTCTTCCCTGAACTACCCACATGGCCTGGTCGCTTTTCTTATTTACATCTCTGATCATGCTTAATGCTGGACATTAGGCAGGTCCCAACAAGAACTGTCACCCCTCTGGCCTGGTCCTTTCTGAGTGGGGTCAGTGAAAGAGACCTGCCAGACCTGCTCGTCAGCAGGAACCAGGGAAAAAGCCTGAAGAGCACTGCTCTGTTGGGTCCAAAGGCAGAGGATAAGCCTTCAGCGAGCAGGGTACCAGCTTTGGAGGAACCCGCTGGGCTGCCAAAGGACCCAGTCCAAACTAGCTATGGGACCCTGGGAAAGTCCATTGGCCTCCCTTTCAACCATACAAAGGGGTTGGAATAGTCCCAAACCTGCAGGGTCGTTTTGAGGAAGGTACTTCTCACAGTGCCTGGTGAGGAGTAGGGATCATCCAAATGCTCCCTGTCTTATGGTGATGATGCTTTGACCTCCAACAAGGAACAGCCCTACTCTGGGCCTCAGTCTGGACTCAGTAGCCTCTGAGACCCCTCTGGGCTCTAGACCAGGAGCCTCTGCCTTCCCTGGGCTCAGTTTCCTCATCTGTAATGGGCGCTGGCCTTGGAGGCCCTTTCAGCTCCAGATTAGATCTGTGACTGTTGGTCTCACCTACCAAAGTCTTTGTGCCATGGGCCCATGAGGTTGGGCTGAGGCGGATGGGGAACCTCGGGATGGGGCAGGAGGCCAGGTGTAGGGAATCAGAGAGACCACCCAGAGTCAAAATGAAGAAAAGGCTTCCCCTTGGAGGAAACTGATGTTTGCAGATGACAAGGACCTGGGAGGTGTTCATCCCTGAGGACTGGAGGAGAACCTGTAAGCTTTCAGCTCCTGAATCTAGGTGATGGTCTGGCAGATTCAGGAGGGAGCTGGGACCAGGGAAGAGGATCCAGAAAATCAGAGAG
>CM053593.1:389749224-389778794 GCA_028646575.1 Pseudocheirus occidentalis | reverse complement strand
CCTCCTTTCCTCCCTTCCTCCCACATATGACCCTTCTCAGGGAAGCATAGCACATGTGTGTGTTTAGGATGGTGGTACCATAGCATAGCATGGTGCAGAGGGTCTGATGGCCAGTTCTTAGTCAAGGTTAGCAGAAACAAACAGGGTGACATTGGCCACAGCCCTTGGTTGACCTCCCTGCTGACTCAGGAGAATGGTAAAGAACAACAAACAGTCTGTTGTGTGAGAGCAAATAGGGAAGGAAGAGGAACAAACATGGCTCTGAAATCAAAGAGGCCGGCCAGGTCAATGAGTAAGCTGGGCCACTCATCTCCAGCCATCTCTGGGCCCCAGCTCAGACCCTTCTGCACATCACGTGCTTGTGGCCAACAGGGCAAGGAGGGGAAGACTCAGTGCTGGGTTAGGACACCTGCCACAGGCATGGCCAGCCAGCTCGGTCTGGTGAGGTAGAAAGACTTGGGTTTGAATCCCACCTCTGACTCCTCTGGGCCAGCACCCGAGCCTGTCTAAGCCTCACTTTTATTATCTGTAAAGTGAGAATAGTGATCCAGTCCTAGCTCAGCGGGTCTTTCTGAGGCTTCGATGAGAGAATCCATGCCAAATACTTGAAAGAAGCATAAACACATCCATTGTACTGTCACATGTGTGGGTGTGCAGTTGCTGAGAGTTGTCCAGTTCCCAGGTGACACCAGCCCATTCAGAGCTCCTGGCCCCTAGGAAGCTCTCTCCAAAGAATAATCCTGACTAACTGCCACCATCTTGGAGCCAAGGGTCTCCTGCACAGAGTTCTCGGTGAACTTCACATACCAGGGGATGCAAAGGGCACATCTCCTACCATCACCTGCTGTAGCCTTTCTCTACCCACACATAAAGCAGGAGGGAGAACATCCGGATCAGGAGCTGAGAGCTTCCCATTAAGCCCCAAAGCTGAAAACATCAGTTAATAAAGAATCCTTGATTTTGTTGCAAAGAAGACCACAGACTTCCATGCTTTAGTCAGTGGCCTTCCAGTGGGTGGGGGCCTACAAACATCATCCATCTGTGGCCAAGCCAGGGATTAACCCTGTAGATTAGTCCTTGGAAGAAAGACACAATGTCCATCCCCGATGGGCTCTTAGTCAGAGCTTCTCTTGGTTGTTTGGACCTGTCAGAGAGTAGGCTTCCCAGACACTGACGTCCACTTGCACTCATTTACCCATTTGTCTGTCTACCCACCCATCCATCCCTCCATCTGTCAACTGTCCATCCGTCCATCCGTCATCCTTCCATCCTTCCTTCCGTCCATCTGTCCATCCATCCATCCATCCATCCGTCCGTCCGTCCGTCCATCCGTCCAGCCAGCCAGCCATCCTTCTGCCTGCCCATCCATCCATCCACCCACCTGTCCATCCACCCATCCACCCACCCGTCCGTCCATCCATCCATCCATCCATCCATCCATCCATCCATCCATCTGTCAACTGTCCATCCATTCATCCTTCTGTCCTTCTGTTCATCCATCCATCCTTCTGTCCAGACAGTCAGCCATCCTTCTCTCCGTCCAGCCATCCACCCACCCACCCACCCATCCATCTATCTATCCATCCATCCATCCATTCACCCATCCCTCCATATGTCAACTGTCCATCCATTCATCCTTCTGTCCTTCTCTCCATCCATCCTTCCATCCATCCATCCATCCACCCACCCGTCCATTCATCCAACCACCCACCCACCCATCCACCCACCCATCCATCCATCCATCCAACAATCTTATATTAAGTACCTACTATGTATAAGGCCCTTGGAATCCAAAGGTTTCCCCTAACTACAATGTGGCATTACATTAGTGGTAGATAGCATCCATTAAACTATTATAGGTTAAATCAGATTATCTCCCTTGGGTACATAAGAGATAGTGAGAGACATTGCAGGAGGCTGGAAAGAGCACTGACTTTGGGGGCTGAGGAGCTGGATTCAGATCTCTCCTCTGTCCTAGCTCTGTGACCTGGGACAATATTTCCTTGCCCTGCGCCACATACCCTTATCTATAAAATGAAAGTATCAGCCTAGCTGGTGTCTGCACTTCCTTCCAGCTCTCAAACAGAGCTGCTCCGACTGTCGATGTCTGCTCACCTCACCATCCCCTTCCTGGCTTGGTGTCCATCAGCCTGCCCCTTGTGTTATCAGCCCCAGGGAGTTGGGGGCTGTCCTTTTCTGGGATGGGGCTGGTCAGTTGCCTGGATGGAGGGGCTTGGTGCAGTTACCAAGCTGTCTCTGGCACTTCCAGAGGGAGTCTGTCTAATTGGATGGAGAAGGTAGTCCCTCATCTGTGGTAACCTGCTTTGGCCACCATATTGCAGGGCATCGGATCATTGTGATTTAGAGCAAGACGTCACCTTAGCCATGATCTGCTTCTCTCTTACCTTACAGAGGAAGGAAACAGGCCAAGAGAGAGGTAACTCACTCGAGGTTATGGGGCCATCGAGGCACAGCTCGCAAGTGCCTGATTCCAAGTCAGTGCTTGCGCTTGGTCATTGGACCCCGCCCCTTGTGGCCTCTGTGTGCCCAGCAAATTTGAGGGGGCTGGGATTTGTTTATTTTCATGGACTTTGGGCTGTTCCCCTGGACCCAGGAATGAGGCAGAGAGCTGGGCCCGGCTCCTACTCCCTTCCTCTGAGGGTGAGGTGGAGAAGCCACTGCAGGTGCCCAAGCAGGTGCAGGAAGCAAGTCTTCTGTTACCTCCCTCCTCCAAAGTGCCCACATGGGACCTTCTGTTGTGAGGGCCTTCAGAAGATGTGAGCTTTACCCAGGGATCTCCCAGCACTCATCATGTCATCCCACCAGCTCCTCTTGCCCTGGACTGGGATGGGGGTGGGGTGGGGGGCTCAGGAGGAGGCCTGACGGCCATGGGGTATGCTCTGATCCTGGCCAGTCAGGGCCTTATGCATCCTCAGCCAATAGAAGTGGGCATGGCAAAGGAGGAGGCCCTGCCACTGTGCCTGGGGGAGAAGCTGCATTGGAGTGCTCTCCCTGGAGGGTGCTAAAATAGGGCTTGGTTTGCCAGGCTCCGTTGGCATATGGGAACATGCTTATTCCTCTGTTTCTAGGTGGATATGCTCATCTGTGCCAACTTGCATTCATCCCTGTAGGCTGCGCTGTCAGAGGCAACCATGGAAGCTGGGCCAGCCCTGGCCCTGGCACCAACTTCATCTGTCCCAGGATTGGATGGAAATATGAATGGAGAAATTCAGCCCGGCCATGCTTTAATCACCACACTTTATGTGGGAAAGGAATGCCTGGCATCCTCCATGGTCTGTTAGACCCTTCCTGGATGACTCTGCTCCCCCCCGGACCCACTGTCAGGCTGATGGGTAGCAGGCACACAGAGGGCCTGAGGGCTGCTCACAGCTGTGTGGGGACAAACACTGACCACTGTGGGAAACTGATCCCATGGAACAGAGAGGGGATAGACAGATTTCACCTCAGCCTGGTCACTCACAGCCCCAGGAAATAACTGAGCTTCCTTCTCTGGGTCTCAGGGCCTGGACTTGAGCTCTGAAGTGATGATACTGAAATTCCAAAGATTCAGGTATTGGAGGCTGGGTGGATGGTGCCACAAAGAGAAAGATTAAGTTCTGAAGCAGGAGAACTTTGGGGGACGGGGAGAATGAGAATCAGCTTGGTTTGGGTACATGTTGATTTTGAGGTGTTAGTGAGATCCAGGCAGAGGTGTCCCGAGGACTACTGGAGATGTGGACTGGGAGCTCAGGGGAGCAGGCAGGATGGGGAATAAGGAGGAGGGGTGTTAGCTGCATAATTGTGGTCATCCAAATCATGGGGATGAGTGAGAATGCCAAGGGAGGGAGAGTGGAAGAAGAGGTGGGGAGGGCTGGGAGCCCAAGGGCGCTGCAAGCTGGATGCTGGCACCATCACTGGTGCCTGGTAGGAGCTGGATGTGCCCCCTTCCTAGGATGGGACCAAGATGACACATACATACCACTGAGGCAGGAGGGTGCTGCCTCAAGTGTGAGGTAGCGGTGATGGGGAGCAGGGAACATGGAAATTAAATGAATCTGAAGATGAAGGGCTCAAAATACCTGAAACCCCACCCAAGAACCCTGAACCATCCTGAACCAGCAGGAGAGACCCTCCTTCGAGCCCTCCTTGCCTTTCTCGGTCATAGGTCACCTGCCAAGGGCTTTAATTGGGAGGTTTGCAAATGTCATTGTCCCTCCCTGGTTCTGTCCTTTGTGTTCATGTTCATCATGGACTTCTAAAACATCAGAGAAGTGGTGTGGTCAGGTGGATAGAGTCAGGAAGTCCAGAGTCCAAGCCTGCCCTGGGCTACGTGCTCTCTGGGTGACACCAGGCCATCCCTCCACCTCTGTGCCCTGGGCAGTGCTATTAGCTGTGGAGCAGGGGCCAGTGTGCTCAGTAGAGGGGAGCTCCCCAAGCCAGGCGATCCTAGGCTGTGGGGCCTGTTTCTCAGAAGCAGCTGTGTCCTCATGGGCCCTACATGCTCGTCCCAGGGCCAGTTTTCTTCAAAGATGACCTTGGCTCATCTTCTCTCTTTAAAAAAATAATTAGCAGAAATGAGTGTGAGAAGTCTTACATCCACTGAATGAAGCCTGGGCATGCCATGGTGGGGCTGCCATTTCTGTAGGGAAGCTCCTGCCCACTGCTGGGATGGAAAGGTCCAATCTAATCCAGTCAACATGTATAAAGCACTTACTAAAAAGAAAGACGATCCCTGGAGCTTCCAATCCAACGGGAGGATGAATGGCAGGAAACCAGTGGGGAATGAGGGCTTGGAGGGCAATCCTTGGCTGGTCTCATGAAGCCAGCTCATTTTTAGGCTCATCTGAATTCTCACCAAGAGAGAAAGTCTTCCTTGGCCTAAAGGGACTTTTCTACCATCTGGAAAACCGTTTCTCCCTCCCTCTGCTGACTCATGTCTGTTTCCTGAGAAGCCAGGATTAATTTGGAAAGTTGTTCCCTTGGGGACATCAGGAAGAAGGCTCCAATCATCCTGGAGAATGGAATTAGTTGGCCCAGGGTTCATTTAGAAGAAACCAAGAATCACACTGGACAGGTCCCATCAGTCACTCCTGAGATCTCTGGCATTTACTTCCCTCTTGAATGTGTGCATATAGGTGCAGATATACATGTGCACACGTGTGTTTACATTTGTTCATATGTGGGCATGTGTGTATGTGCCCATGTGTGTGACAGGGACCCATGCTCTCAGGACTGGTCACTGCCGGGCCTTGGGCTGGTCTGGGCTTTGCCACCGGGAGAACTGAGTAGGAGATGAGGCCTAGTGACAAAAGGAGAAAAGTTGGCCCCACTCCATGTCCTTGGAAGAGGCCAGAGGTCAAGCGAAGCAGAGGCCACCCTCCTCTGCCTTCCTGATGAAACCATGACTTTCAAAGCCAACACTGAGTTTATTTGTTTGGGTTTGTGACTGAAAGCTAGTGTATTGATTGACTTTCTTTGTCCGGTTCATCCTTCCCTTTTCTCCCCTTTGGAGAGACCTGTTGATGTTGACCACAGACCCATGAAGCAGGGCATGTGTGCAGATAATGTGGCCCTGCCTTCAGCCAGCTTGCCTTCCCCTACAGGGAAAGAGACAGTCTGGTCTCTTGATTAAGTCATTTTGCGAAGGATTGGGTCTTAACGGGAGGAGGCCCCTGGAATGCATTTAGGGGGAAGCCTTTAGGAATGGGAATGGGAATGGGACTATTCCTCTTACCGACTCAGCTTTGCTTCCCCTTCACTCACATGGACAATCTGACCTGCTTTGGGGAGGGGAAGACAAATCCTTTATCTAGATTGGTCCCAGGCTTGGCGACTGCACCTCCCCTCCTGGCCTCCTTGCCTCCACCAAGCCCACTAACACTTGTATAATTCTTCCCCCATGGCCCTTTGCCTGCAGTCACTTTGCTGGAGTTTTGGGGCCTGCTCTCTTTTCTCTCTGCATCAGTTCAGAGGGTTCTTCCCAGGCTTCTCTGAACTCTTGCTAGTCTTCCTTTCTTACAGCTCAGTCGCATCTTCTTCCAGCCACGGGTCTGAGGTTGTTCAGCTCTTCCCTAATCAGTGGCTCGTGGCCCAGGTTTTGTGACCTTAGAAACTATTAGGGTGTCTTTCGGACCTCTCTTTTTGATCCTTGGCCTCCTTGCCCTGGCTCTGAAGGCCTCTGTCCCCAGAGGAGGTGAGGTATCCCAGCTGTGTCCCTCAGTGGTCCTGCCCCAGCCAGGAGGGCAGCAGCTGGGGACAGTGCTGCCGGCGGGCTCGGACAGGGATGGGAGAGCAGGAATGGCTGAGGGAGAGCCGTGTGTGTCTTCTTGGAAGGATGGGTAATCCGGTGTGTCTGGAATTCAGGGTTTATGAAAGGGTGCAGTATGAGGTAAGCCCACAAACCTGGCACCAGAGAGTGGAGGGCTTTGGATGCCTGGCGAAGGAATTTGGGCTTTTGGCAGCAGGAACCCTAAAGGCGCATTAGGAAAATGAGTGTGTCACGAATGGATCAGATAAGGGGGAGCCTGGAGATGTGGGGAAAAGGGAGGGAGGGCGGGGTCTGCTGGGATGGGCCAGAGGAGGGAGAGGAAGAGGCTGATGCCCTGGAGAGACTGCAGGGCATTTACAAGCAAATCGGGGCCAGTGTCTGCATGTGCATGTGTGTACGCGTGTGTATATTGTGTGTGCGTGCGTGCGTGCGTGCGTGCATGTGTGTGTGTGTGTGTGTGTGTGTGTGTGTGTGTGTGTGTGTGTGTGTGTAGGGGTTGCGGTAGGAGGGGATGGAAAAGGTCCCAACACTGGGATGAAGAAACCTCCCTTAGACGCTGAGCAGTCCTCTTCCCTCCTGTCCACCAAGGCCAGGGACTTTTTGCCAGTCCGTTGGACGATGGCGGCTGTGGACCCTTGATGTTCCAAAGGCTCGAGGTGGGGTGGGGGTGGGGGCCTTGGCCGATGACCTCGGGCCGGAGCCAGGCCAGCCGTTGCAGTTTCCTGTCCCTGCCTCAAAGGCAAGCCGCTAACAGAACTCCCGGCTGGCTCCTGGTGCCTTTTTGTTTATATATCCATTTATGGGGGATAAAACCAACCCCCCCATCCCCTGACCTTTCTTGCATTTGACTTGTTCTCTTTGGCGCTTCTTTTTCGGTGGGTGGGATTGGGGGGAGAGGGAGACTGAAGACTGAATGAGAAAGAATGACCTACCTAGTGAACTGGAAAGAGCTTGTGTGTAGGTGTAGGCTGAATGGGGGGGGACAGTATATGATAGTGAGTAGAAGCACAGACTTCTTCAGGGTCCCCCAACCCTAAATGCTGCCTTTATGCAGGCAGGCAGCATCTGGGAACATCTGGACAGGATCTGGGTCATGGGCACTGGGATCATTTTCTTGACTAAAGCATGCCCTGAGAGAAAGCTCATTTATGCAACTTGAGGAGGACCCAAAGCTCTGAGCTAGAGCTCAGCACAGGGGAGCCACAGGGACCTGGATTCCAATCCTGCCTACAGACCTCACTAACTGTGTGACCTTGAGCAGGTTATGTTATCTCTGTGAGACTCAGTCTCCACATCTGTAAAACAGTGATAACAGGACCCGGACTGCTGTGTCACAGGGTTACCGCTATGGGAGAGTACATGTAAAGTGCTTTGAAAACCTTAAAGTCGATATATTAGCCACCATTATTGTTGGGATTATCCAAAAATGTCTCGAGAACTAAATTGTTGCCCTGAATCTAACAAAATAAAAGTTAATGTGGAAAAGTGCAAAGGCCTGCATTTGGGCTTTACAAAGTAAAAGAGAGTGAGAAATGGCCAGGTAGTCATTTGTTTGAAAAAGATCTGGGGGTGTTAGCGGGTCACAAGTTTAATCAATCATCAAGGCTTTTTGGCACTCCCGTCAGATGCCAGGCAGTGTGCTGGGCACTGGGCTAAAGAATGCAAAAGGAAAAGCTTCCCTTCTCTTGGAGACACCAGAGGTGGCCAATAGACTGGCATCAATGCCTAAGGACAAGGTTGGTGCCCGGCTCCTTCTTCAAGTTCAGGGCCCCACAGCCAGAGTGGGAGGCAGAGAGAAAACTGGCTAAGGCTCTGCTAGACTCTTGAGTCTGGCTCCCAATTGTGGGCCAGAGATAGCTCCTGCCTCTGGATCCTTCTCAAGGCCAGCTACTCTGGCTTTGACCTCGAATTCAGGGTTCTGGGCTTGCCTCTGCCATCAGCAGGGCCCCTTCCTGACCCTCAGAGAGGAGAGGGACCAGAAGAGAGCATGCCAGCACCACCCCAGGCTGCAGTCATCAGGCAGGTTGCTTTGTAAGGTGTCTGAGTTCGTGATCCTGCCCAGGAGGAGGGTGTGGGTCTGGAAAGGGTGGGCAGGGTGTGCCTGACCATCACTGTGGACTCAGGGCTCCAAAGCAGAAAGAGCAATCCTCCCCTGGCGCCTTTGCCAGGGGGGCTTCACCACAAAATGCTTGGCAGCATTCAGGGTTGGAAGCCTTTGTTCTCTCTGGCCCCTCCTTGGAAGCAGACCTGATTTCTTAGCATGCCAAGAGGCAAGTTGATGTGTGTGTGTGTGTGTGTGTGTGTGTGTGTGTGTGTAAGTTTAATAGTAGAAATAAAAGTTCATGGTAGAAGGAAAGAATTCTATCCATGTAACAGGAATGAACAGGCTCCCGTGACTCAGTGGCGGGGAGGGGGAACCGAAGGCAGGTGTGTTTCTGCCTTATCATACAGGGGAACTGAGGAAGGAGCTGAGGTACTGGGGAGAGGTGACTGACTGGAGCTGGGGGCCGATTTGGCAACAAGGACAGGAATTAAGATGAGTCGGGAGTGGGGGGGTGGTGGTAAGTAGAGCCCCTTTTGGCAGCAGCAGGAGGAAGGAGCTCTTGGAGCCAAAAGCGTCCCACCCATTTCCCGGAGGGGAGCTGGGATGGAGCTTTGCATAGATGGTAGCTACCTTGTGGGTGTGGCAAGTGGGTTGCTTGAGGCACCAAGATGGTACACTTCAGTGGGGAGAGTAAAGGAGGGCTAGGAGCAGACCAAGGGCCCCAGAAGGGCCTCCAGACTTGGGGACTTAGGGGAGGCAGGAAGGATCCAGGATCCCTCCTTCTCCCTTCCCCTCCCCCTCCCCCTCATTCTCTTCCCTCTCCTCCTTCTTCCTCCCCCTCCTGATAACAAAAACAATCCTAGAATGGAAGGTTGCCAATCCAACAAGCATTTATTAAGTGCTTATTGTATGCCTGGCTCTGGGCTTGCTGAGACTATAAAGGCAAAAATAAGGGTGTGCCCCTTGGATGGGGGGCTCCAAGTGAAGGCCGATGGCCTCTGTCTTGGCACAGTATTGATGGGATCCTTGGTCAAGGTCACCTTGGACCAGCTGGCCACTGAAGTCAGTTGGTTGGTCAGCATTTATTAAACACCATGTGTGAAAGCCAATCCCTGCCCCCAGGGAGCTCTCACTGGGGAAACACAACCCAGCAGATGAAGGGTGGGACCGTAGAGGAGGAAGAGGAGGGAAGAAGAGTTACCTTGGCTGAGTTATTAACAGCTCCTGGAACACTCACCTGACCAGCAGAATGGGCTATGGAGAAAGAACTGAACCTGGGCATCAGGAAGGCCTGTGTGGTGATCACTGAAGGGGTCCTGGACTGACCAAGGTTGGCACGGCACAGGGCCTGGAACATAGTCAGTTCTTCATAAATGCTTACTGACAGACTAGTTCCAGTTTCCTGCGTTGCCCCCAGGATTCGAAGGGTTTGTTTCAGAGTGTTTTTCATTGCTTCTTCCAGATGGCTGATTTCTCCAAGCATGTGCTTCTGCCTTGGGAACCTTCCTAGACATTTCAGGGGCCCTCCAAAGTCCATGTCTCCATATTTTTGTGGCCATATGGGTCCTAGACCTTGGAGAGCTGGAAGGGGGTTTGGAGACCCCTCATTTTATAGATGAGGAAATGGAAGGCCAGAGAGAACCAGTGAAGAGACAAGATTTACACACAAGCCCTCCCAATGCCCAAGTCCGATTCTTTCTCCGTGGCCCCATTCTGCTGGTCAGGTGAATATCTATCTGAGCCAGACAAAAACCTAGAGAGAGAACACTTAGTCTCTCTTCCTCCCTCACTGTCTTTACAGATTAAGGAAATGGAAGCAGAAGTTGAGGGGGTGTGACTTGCAGGGGTGTTACAGCTAGCTGGTAACTCAGGCAGTCCCAGGAGATGTACCTCTTTCTTCTCTTTCATCTTTACACGAGCCAGTGCACAGGACATGCATTTCATGTTACGATTAGAAGTTGAAACCTGACCCTGCTTTCCTGCAATGTTCATCTGATTAATTAAGCATAAATCTCTGTTGGAATTTCATGACCTGCCATAAGTGCGCTGGTAAGTTTCTCGTTGTTGGGTGAGGTAAGCTTTGGAGAAGAGAGATGTGGGAAAGAGGATTGATTGGCTGGGAAATTCCAAGAACCACATGCCCTCCTGTTTCTTTACGTGCCGTTTTGTGACCCAAGCTGGGGCTTCAGTTATCTGATTCCTTGGAATGGAGGTAGAGACAGAGATGCCCTCTGGTCCTTCCTACTCACATGGTCTGATACTTCATGTGGACAGTGCTAGTCTGTTCTCCAAACCAAAGTCTGCATCTTTTTTGCTGCCTGACCTCCAGGAGTTGGTGTCCATAGATGTGGGGATGTTGTTTGAGCAGGTGAGGCTCCTGTCTGTGGGCAGAGGAATGGAGGCCATGGGACATCTGGGTCTTGGGAGAAAACTACATGGAGCTCAGCAGTCCATCCCTTCTTCCAGTCTGGACCTAGAATTTGGTTGGTAGGAGGGTGCCCCTCTGAAGCAGGTCAGCAGCTCATCTGTAGCTTACGGTCTCAGAGCAGCCTGGAATGCTAAGCAATGGAGGGACGGAAGGGACAAAGGTCAAGTAGAAACCTGCCTGCCCTCTGGGAGCTTCCATTCTCTTCTGAGCCAGGAGAGTTGGGCTTGAGCAGTTCCAGTGGCAGAGGGAGATGTCTGTCACTGACTCCCCACTGTCATCACTTTACATGGCTCCTAGTCAGTGATTGCTCTGTGAGCTACACTCCCCCTGCATGCCAGAGTTTCTCCCTCAGCAGAATGAGGAGTCTGGGCTCCCTTCTGGTGTGCACTGGACTGGTGTGCACAAGAGCTGGTATGCACAAGAGCTGGAGAGCAGTTGGAATTCCCCCTTGTGTGAGGGGTTTTGGAATATCTGAGTGTCTTCAAAGGTGTGGAGAAGAGAGAATTGTCCATGCTCACCTCCTTGCCGGGACAGGGTGCTGTCACACTGGGTCAGGGGAGAGGAGGTTCTTAGTTGACACTTCAATGTCTAATTTTCTCTTTTGGGTGAAACATCATTCTTGGGGCCCATTTCTCAAGGAACCCAGAATACATTTTGTGTGACCAAAATAGACTTCTTTGTGATTTCCAAGGCAGCCCCTTGTGATCGTGGAAGGTAGCACATGGTAATGTAGACTGGAGCCTCCCTAGGCCATCTGCCTCAAAGACCAGCAGAAAGACTTGTCCAGTGTCTCACAGGGAGTAAGGGGTAGAGAGAGGGTTCAAACCCAGACCCTTTGCCTTGGAAGTCAGTTGGTTCTCCTCTGCTTCCCCTCCCCCCATCTCTACCCTGTGGATAGGCAGAACTCTTTGACAGTGCTACAACATTCCCCTTGGGATGGAAGCTGAGCATGTTGGGACAGAGCCAGGGCCTGGCTGTGGGTGTGGGATGCCAGGAGAGTAGCTGACATGTTGGGGCACAGATCTCCTTGTAAAAGGGGATGCCTTGTTGTTCTTTCACAGTTGGAGCACAGAGAATTCAAGAATTCTCCCTGAGAATTCCAAGAGAAGACTCCTGCCCACTGCCATTCACCAGCCACACCAGACTCCTTCGAAGTGAGAAGCATTCAGCTCACAGGGGCTGAGGGTACTTAGTTGGAGGATCTGATGGGATAGTTACCCTCTTACCCCTCCCCAGGCCAGAGAACTGGGGGCACCAAGATGTGGTCCAGGAAAGGCTGAATCTGGCAGGAAGCTCAGCCAGGATGCCCCAGGGCAGCTGCTGAGGATTGGGCTCCACTACATGGCTGTGCAGTTGGGGCCAACACAAGGGGGTACGGGGTGCCCCCTGTGTTGTTTAAGATTCTGTGGGCGTTGGGGGTGCCTTTATGGGAGGGATCCTGCTCACACATGCAGCTGTTCAGCTGTGTTTCCTACAGTGTGCTCAAATTTAGAACTTTCTGTGGTACAAGCCTCCCCTCCCGCCCCTCCCCACCTACTCCTTGGGGCCTGTGTCTCCTAAGGGCATCTCTCCCAGTGGCTAGTGTTGGGCTGGGACTTTGGGCTGTGGTGGGACAGGGGCAAGCCACCAGAAATCTAGGCGCAGAGCACCTGGGTCAGGGATCTGAAGCTCTTTCCCGCACACCACCCGCTGAGGCTGGCGTTTGTACAGGACCGCCTAGCCTGGGCTCTGTGCCTCTCTGAAGGAGATGCTCCCCGGTGGATCTCCGCCAGCTTTCCACCTGTGTGCCAAGCACCTATTGTGTGCCAAGCACCTACTGTGTGCCGAGCACAGCCCTTGGCTCTGTGGATACCGCAAAGAGTGGAACCACCCTGCCCATGAGGAGCCAGCATTTTAAAGTGGGTCACACGGTGGGAAGAGTGTTGTGCCTGGGTTTGGAGGGCCCGGGTTCCAATCTCGCTTTAAATGTTTGCTCTCTGTGTCCTCAAGTGCCTCATCAATCTTTAACCCATTTTCTTCTTTGTAAAATGAAGGGGTCAAACCAGGTCCGTCAGTCAATAAACATTTATTAAGCACCTACTGTGCCAGGCACCCAGCTAAGTGCTTGGCAGTGCAGAAAGAGACAAAAGGCCGTGCCTGCCCTCGGGGATCTTACCGTCTACTAGAAGACCTAGGAGGTTCTTTGAAGCTTCCGCTCTATGCCCCTACGACATTCCTGCCCCTCCCTGGCCCTCAGTTTCTTCTCCTGTGAAACAAAGGAGTTAGGCGGCCTTCCCAAGCCTAGGGCTTCGGTCTTCTGAACTGACTGGCCCCTGGGCGCACTTCTCCCTGGGACCAGACTGGCCACTGGGCCTCTGCTTTCTCAGGGCGGGCTCTTCTCTTACCTGCTTCCTCCTGCATGCTTGTGGCTCACCAGATCCTTAAGGCTTCAGTGATCCCGCCTCTTTCTCCACCCCATAGCTTGGATTCAGACCCTGTGGATTCTGAGCAAGGGAATGAAGAAGGGAGGGAGAGAGAGCCTGGCGAAAACCAGTATTTGAGGCCCTGGGGATTTTCCAACAAAAGGACACTATTCTCTGATAATTTGTTTAGGATTAATCCTCTGCATTAGGGGATTAATCTTGAGAGCGAAGGCTGTTGAAGAACAGATGTTTGCATCTGGCCAGTCCCCAGCCCAAGCAGGGAGGGGAGGTAGCACGTCCAGCTGCCCATGGCCAAAGCCTCTGAACCAAGTAATTTGGTTAACTCTCCCTGAGAAAGTGCTTGGCGGAACAAACTCACTCCCAAGGCATCTTGATTAATGAGTGACTTTCTGTGGTAGCCTCGGCCATTGGACGGCTGTTAGCTTTTCACATGTCGCTGCTCCTGGGTCTGGCCTGGGAGAGGGCAGGTGATGACCTTTTGGGTACACTCAAAACCTGGGAGGGAATAGAGCCGGGAAGGAAAATCCTGTTCCCCTGAGCCTTTTTTTCTGCTGGCCAAACATTCCCGCCCCCATCAAAGAAGAATTCATTAAGGGCCGACTCTGCACCCGGCACTGGACTGACCAGAGAAGATACAAAGACAAAGGACACATAGTCATTGCCCCCAGGAAGCCTTTGCTCTTCTAGAGAGTATAGGTCATAGAATCAGCCATTTTTAGAATGTAGAATGTCTTAGAAGCAAACCATTGGGTCTAACCCAATAGGAGATGGCAGGAGGTACAAAATAGTTTGGAGAGAGAAGACAATGTGGAGGCAAGCTCGGGAAGAGGCCCGTGATGCTCTTCCGAGGAGTATTCCGAGGGCACAGGCCTGCAGGTGGGCAGGGAATGCCAAGGTCAGAGAACAAGTCGGCTGCTTTGGCTCCCCAGAGGGGCCATGACATGAGATAAGGCTGAAGAACTGCATTGGAGTCAGATGGAGAAGGGATTGGAGGAGTTTATGACTTGTCTTAGAGGCAATAGGGAGCCCCTGAGTTTATTGAGGGAAGGTGTGTGATTCCTTTAAGAGGACCTCCTGTGACATGCTGGTCTCTTGTGCGTGACCCCACTCCCCACTGCTGTCCACATTGGGCCTAAAATGTGGTGCTCAGAAGTGAACCCAACATTCAGGTGGGATCCCCCCAGGGCAGAGGGGAGCAGGCCTGGCCCTCCTTCTGTCTTCAGGCAACCTAAGTTAGTGTGTGTGGAAATGCCAGTGGTATCACTCATGATGCAGAGTGTGCACAAGTGGCAGTGTAGGTGAGGGCAGAGTCAGGCCAACACTCACTCAATTGTGATGTTGGAGCTGCCATGAGGAGCCTCAGTGGGCTTTTGCATCAGGAAGACCTGAGTTCAAGTTCAACTTTAGACATTTACTACTAGCTGTGTGACCCTGGGCAATTCACATAACCTCTGCCTCAGTTCCCTCCATAATAAGGACCTACATTTTAGGGTTGTTGGGTTGGGAGGATCCAATGAAATAACACAGGTAAACGCTGAATATTTTTATTTGAAAGGACATCTCATCTGCTAGCAGTGAAGGAAGGTTGTCCTCTTGTTTAGAGGGTGGGTCACCGACACCTACCCATCCATCCATGAAAGTTGTTTTCTTTTCCCTTACCCCGGGCATCCTCAAGTCCCTGGCTACTTCTGCAAGGACATCTGTTGGGATTCCACTTGGCCCCAAGGGAGGGAACAGGAGCAAAGAATGGGAATCAGAGAGCTCAGCTTTATTGTTAGGACTGCCTAAACGTATAATTGGCTTCCCCCGGGGAAGTAGTGAGCTCCCTGTCACTCATGGAGTCTGGGGATGGCTTTCTTTTGGGGCAGGGGATTCACATTTCAGAATGGCCTCTAGGTGACATCTTCTGTGAATAATCCATAAAAAGGGGACCAGACACAAGTGTGGGGGTGAGCCAAGCTAAACCTTGGGGAAAAATAATTTGGGTGTGCTGTGTTAAGAGCTGCCTGTGGAGCCCAACAGTCAGTCTTCGAGGTCAGTTTCTGTCTGGTCTCTCTCCATCTTGTCTCTCTGTCTCGACTTCTCTTGATCTTTAATGCACATGTGATGCTCCATTTTCCTGCTTATAATCTCCCAATAACCCTTTGGGGAAGGCAGGATTGGACTTATTTCCATTTTATAGATTTGGGCAGTGGGGGCCAGAGAGTCTTGAGATTTGCCCAAGGTCCCAAACCCTGGCTGGCATTTCCACCACTTTCTCTCCCCAGAGCCATCTTGGGACAGGGGCTTTCCATCCTGACAAGTTTCCTGTTGCTTGACCTCAGGGAGGCCACTTCCTTCTAGGGCAAGATTGAATGGTCAGTCCCTGATTCACTGTCCACTGTCCTAGAGCTGAAGTCTCTTTGTCATCGCCTAGTTAGGAAGGAGTTCACGGTGGTTCTCCGTTGGGCCCTGCTTTGGGCGTGGGCTAGGGCTGGGTCTCTGCACAGAACCCTCGAAGAACAGCAGGCAGCTCAGAGAGCTAATTGCAGAGGTTAGAGATGCTCTGCCAGTAGTACCCCCCCAAGCCCCAGGGACAGCTTTGATTTGAGAATTAAGGAGGGGGGGTAAATGTACTTCAGGTATGTTTATAAATGCGCCCCCCTTCCCCACTCCGGGAGGCTGGTCCTCTCCTGAGAGCCAGGGACACTGTTATTTGTGCTTGTGGGTGGGGCAGGAGGCTGGGAGGAGGCAGGGAATGAATGGGGGAGGGCCGTCCCGGGATTGGACAGGCCACACCCCTCTTGGGTTGGCTGCCAGTTGGGAAGGGTGCTCCGAGTTCCTCAGAACCAGAGAGGACAGACTGGTTGCCAGTGAGGAATGGAAGAGCGGCTGCAGACTTGAGAACTCGGGGGTCTGCGCAGCCCCCACCGGCCTCTTCTCCTTTACATGGCGCCCCTCCAGAGAAGCCTGGCTCTCCTCTTCTTGTTGTCTGCTCATTGGCCCAGTTCTGGGGCCCAGTTTTTTGGCTGGTGGCCATCCAAGGGAACAGAAACCACAGCAGGACCCCTCCTGCCAACCTCGGGGACTCCAGTTGAGAGTACTCCCTTTTCAGGGTCCGCAGCCCACAGTGCCACCCCGGCTGCCCAGACGAGTGCCCTTGGACTTAGCCCAGAGGAGCAGATGGCGTCTGGGACCGGGACTCAGCCGGATCCTGAGTTCTCAGAGGCCAATACAAGGGTGTCCGTGACTCCTTCACGGGTACCCCCCGGGAGGACAGACGGCAAAGAGGAGAACATCGCTGGTGTGGGCGCCAAGATCCTGAACGTCGCCCAGGGCATCCGCAGCTTAGTTCAGTTTTGGGATGAGAAAGGCAATGGGGAGAGCTCATCCGAGGGTGAGGCAGCTGCTGCTGACTCCCCCACGACCCTTCCCCCACTCTTCTCAGCGTCTGGACCTGGGACCGAGCTCAGCGTCACTGGGAGCAAGAGGACAGTCACTGGGAGCAAGAGGACAGGTGTCGGAGGGGAAGCTTCGGCCCCGACCACGGCGGGCTGGGCGGATACCCTCCACCTGACTGCAGCATCTTCTCCTCTGGGAAACAGGTCCCAGGGGCAGCCCTTGGGGTGGCCCTCAGCCCCTCCCCCAGGTAGCGGCTCTTTTCTTCTCTTCCCCGGGGACCTCCCACCCGCTGCCCTCCAGGTTCCTTGGCCTCCTAGTCCCTGGAGCAGCCCGGAGCCGTCTGATCAGAGCAGGCAGGTGGCGAGCAGCCAAGCTTCCCTAGAAAGAGAAGGATTCCTGCCTGTCGTCGCCTTGAGGGATGGTCCGAAAATGCCCACTCGCCGCAGCTCTGGGCCTTCACTTCTTTCTCTTCTGGTGGTGGGTACTTTGGGTGATGGGCTCTCTGGCTCAGCATCTAATCAGCGGGCTTCAGGCAGAGGTGGCGCCCACAGTGGCCACCACCTTGACAGCAGCGGGCATCAGGGGCTGCTGGCAGCCAATCTCACTGGGCACAGCAATGATTCTCTTTCTCATGCATTTCATCTGCTGGGCCCTGCTAGCACCAATGCCTCGGGGTCTTGGGGGTCTGATTTGCTAACCGCTTCTGAGCAGCACTCTCACCCTGGAGGCTACAAGGAGGTGCCCTCCTCTCTGCCAAAACTAGGGTCAGCTCCAGGGAGCTGTGTTCCGTTGCCCCCCGACCTGCCCTTCTGCAGCCACCCAGGCACCGAGAGCTTCTGGCTGCCCAACTATGCCCGCCATGACAGTGCCCAGCAGGTGTGGGCAGCCCTGCGAGAGTGGGAGGGGCTGCTGCGCACACGGTGCCATCGCTTTCTCGAAGCCTTCTTCTGCTTGCTGCTCGTGCCCAGGTGTAACGCCTCCAGTCCCTTGGGGTGGCCTCCACCGCCTCCTTGCCGCGAGTTCTGTGAGGGCCTCCAAGACCTGTGCTGGAGCCGGCTGCAGGAGGGCCAGCTGCCCGTGCCCTGTGCCTCCCTCCCAGCCCAGGGGGACACCCAGGAGGCCTGTGTGTTTATAGATGTGACTGCAGGTAATGCCATGGCCCGCTGGGGCTGCCTCCCCTGTGGCCCTTGTCTTTGTCTGCATGCCAGGTGAGCCCAGGCCATGGGGGGGGGGAGGGAGCTGGGGCCCCTGTACAGTGCCCCTGGAGCCAGTCCGCCCAGGAACTGGACCACAAGCGCCAGTTGGATCCCCACTGCCTGCTCTGCCTCTGCTTGCTCTTCTACTTAAGGGAAGGACAGTGCAGAGAGTGGGGGGGGGCCTCCAGATGCCTTCTCTCCCCTGATCTGTGCCTCCATGCCTGGTTGTTTCAGTGCAAAGACAGGGCCCTAGCTCTGGAGTCGGAGACCCTGACACTTATGGCATTTATCTCCTGTGGTACTGTGGACCTGAGTCTCCTCATCTGTAGGAAGGGGGAGTCGCCTGGGTGACCTTTTAGATCTAAATTTTTAAGGGATGCTTGCTTAGGCCTCTCCCGCTTCTGGGGCCCAGGAATGCAGCTCTGGTACCTGCCCTGTTTGTCCTCAGGGTGGAGGCAGGAGCAAGCCTTACTTTGCTCCCATTCCCTCCTCCTCCCTTTGCCCCCAAGATGATGTGTAGATGCCAGCCTCTGCTCTGGGTGTCAGCCCCTGGCCAGACCTCTGTAGGCCTGGTGCAGCATAGTCCAGCACCTGCCTCAGCCCCTGGAGCAAGTTCATTCCCTTCAGTGCACTGACCCTTGCAGGCACGCATGCACGCACACACGCAGGCCTAGGAGTGTGCCCACCTTGGAGCAAGCCCTGGCCATCCAGGATAGGGAGCCAGTGCCAAGGGAGGGCAGGCAGCTCTTCTCTACTTAACAGGCCCCCTCAGACAGGGGCCAAGCTAACAAAAGCCTCAGTTCTCCCCTCTCTCTGGGTTAGGGAGACAAGAAGAAGAGCCTGGGGTCCTGTTTCCCCCCTTAGTCTTTCTTAAACTCATGTGGTTGACCTCAGCTCCTGAAGTTTCAGAAGGACTGGCCTTCAGAAAGATGCCCTTTGTCCTTGCCTAGCTTTCAGGGCTCCCTCTGTTTCCTGTCTCAGCTTGCAGGATGTCCTTCCCTCCCCATGGCTTTTATCATTGATGGGATCACTCAGTCGGTGACCTTGAGCTGCAGAGCTAGCCCAATTGTACATGCATATGTATGTATGTGCACGCGCATGTATGTGTGTGTGTGTGTGTGTGTGTGTGAAAGAGAGAGAGAAGGGGCAGAAGGCAGGAGGGGGCCAAGGTTATTTTATCTGCCCTCCACTCTCCTGGGCAGAGTCAGGACTCCAAGAATTCCCATGGCTGTTCCTGGGGGCCCATCTAAGGTGCTCTTCAGGTGAGCAAAGGCCAACCCTGTTCTTGTGGGCAGCAGAGTTTGTTCTGCTGCTTCCCTGAGGCTGTTTAGGAAAAATCCCAGGGTAGCCCTTTGACCTGCTACTCCCACCCCACTCCTCCCCTTGTGTAGGGTCCAGCTGCTGACAAGTGATACTGGACAATGTGTCAGGGAGGGGCATCCCTAGGCAAAGCCTCTCTGAGGAACTGGAGCCTGGGGCGGGCACTTGTGGATTTCTGTGTCCTGTTACCCCTTTCCTGAGGCCTCAGGCCACCCTGAGCTGCCCTTGGGCTTTGACTCCCAGCTGTGGCCATCATGATGTGAGCCCATCTGACCAGGCCTTGGACCCACTTTTTTTTTTTTAATTACTTTTGGACGGAAAAGCCTGACCTTCTTGAGTGGGGCAGGGCCAAATTTTCCTACTGGGTTTTCCCTCCAGAGAAGGCTTTGGCTTCAAGGAGGTAACCAGTGGCTCATCCATGCTCTCCTCTAACACCACCCAGGGTCTCCCTCTGCCTCTGATCACTCTGGATCCTCCCACTGTCCCTGGGGATCTTCAGCCAGAAGTTGGCTGACTACTTGGGCCCACTGTTGGGGGTACTCTTGTTCCGGGTCCCTCCCTGGACTCTGAGATTCTGGATTGATTCTTTCAGATTTTGAAAGACTGGATCCCTGAGGGCAAAACCGTCATTGATTCCTAAACAAGAGAGTAAGAAGGAGTTAATGTGGGAGGGAGGGACCAAGAGCCCAGACAATGTCTGGGGCATGTCACAGGCTGGGAGTTCCGGCAGCTCTCTAGCCTCCTTTGCCAGCAGTAGCCCAACAGGGAGAGATGGTTCTGCTCTCCAGAAGGCCCACGGAGAGCCAGAGCTATAACTGGCCAGAGACTCCTGAAGGGCAGCCAGCTCCTCCCTCCTTTTCCCGACTCCATACTCCCACTCTGGAGTGCTGGCTGCCTCCTGCCCTTTGCCCAAACCAAGCTGTGGAGGGACCTCCTCTGAATTCCATTTCCCCTCAGGGGAGTAGGAGTGTGTGATTCAGGCTGGTTAATATTGGGGTCTGGGTTACCTGGCCCATTAAACCTGGTGGCCCCCTCCATGATAAATGGGGAACTTGACCCCTGGCCCACCTTGCTCCTTCTGATGGCCCATTGATTTCTGTTAAGGAGAGTTGGAGGCTGAGGCTCAGCAGCCATCCTAGGCCCTCGTGGAAGTTCTCAGATAAAGGGTTATTAATTTGGAGGGAGTCTCTGGATGGGTTGTGCTTGATGCCATGTGCCCCGATGCCATGTGCCCTAGCCCTGATCCTGTTTTATCATCTAGGAATCTCCCCCAGACTCTGGATTGTGGTGCTGGCCATGGGGGAAGAGGCAAAGGCTGAGTAGGACACATTTCCTCCTTTGTAGAGTTTGTAGGGTGGGGGTGATATGTCTCACACACGCCCCAATGATCCTTGATAAATATGTAGGAGAGGAACAGGCCCAGTGCTTTGGGGCTCCATTGGAAGAAAAAAACCATTCCTTGGGCCTTAAATCAGGGCAGCCAGCATGGAGGATGTGACAGTGAGGGAGGGACCTTTAACGGACCCTCTGGAAAAGCCCAGCCCAGCCTGGCTTGTTTCTGCACAGTCCAGTAGCCCTGATATAAGTGGATGTGGCTAGGCTGTGAGTTAGTCAGGGGTGGGACCTGGATTGATCAGGTCAGAGGGAAGTATCCTAGGACAATGGCAAAGATGGTGCCTGCCAGCAGACAGAACCACCATCCTTTCATCTGGGGTTAGTGACAGGGTCCTCTCAGCCGGGGAGGGGGCCCTTTGCTGCAGGGAGTGAGACAGACAAAGGGAGCTGCTCTTACCAGACATGCTGACCCTGGCCTCCCAGGCCCCCTGGGGCCTGTCCCAAGTCAAGAACTCCCCCCAATAATGGAGGGACTGTTTTCAGCATCCTCAGGAATTCTCTGAAGGATGTGGGATAAGGGCCCCTGTCATAGAGATGAGGCCTCTGCCTCCTGAGCTGCCAGGGGAAGGTCCTTCTGACACAAAGAGATACTCGGGGGCAGAAATCCCTAGCTGTTGGCCTGCCCGTCTGGTGTGTGGGACGTGTGGGTCAGGATTCCCAGGGCCGACCTGAGGATACCCAGGAGGGGCAGCTGGAGAAAGGGGACTTGACATTGTGGGTCTTTCCCGTGGTTTTCAGTGACCTAAGGAGCACTGGGATGGAGCCTGGTCCAGCAGTGCCCCACTGCCATTGCCCTCCCCTGCAGGCCCAATCTTTAGAGACATTGCAGCTCTTTGGGCACCCACCAGGCCCTGGTCAGGCCAGGCCACAGAAGGACTCTGTCTGTACACCCCTCACCCTCTGTATCTCAGCCTAGATTCCTGATTCTGGCTTCATGAGCCCTCCTGAGGTCATCCAGGCAGAGAGGGTCCTGGCCAAGTAAGCCTGGGCAAGAATCCAGGTCAGAGGCACTGATTCAGACAGAGAAGGCCCAGGGAGTGAGTGACTTCCCCAGAGTCAGTGCTAGAAAGTGTCTGAGGCAAGATCCGAACCCAGAGCTTTGTGAGTCTATCTCTCCTGTTTTCTGGGCCAGATCCCACAGAGCGTCTTAAGTAACATCATTCTGGTCGATCCCAAGGAGAATGGGGGTATCCTAAGGGGGCATCCCTGGTTCGGTGCCCAAGAACCTGGTTCTACCACCTACTTATGACCTGTGTGACCCTGGGCTTGATCTTTACCCTTCTGGGCCACAGTCTCCGCCCCTGTAAATACAAGGGGGTTGGACAAAATGAGGCCCAGCAAGGGGGCAAATTCCCTGGTGTGTGCCTGGCACTGGGCCAACTACTGGCTGTAGGGATACCCAAGCAGACTGGCCCTATCCTCCGGTGGGGAGATAAGACCCACAGGGTGGAGGAGGGGTTTGGGGCATTTGGGAACCAGTGAGTAGAGGGTCTTAGCTGAGGCCCTGAGCCCAGGGAGGCCCCCGAGCTCAGGGAGACTGACTCTACTCTCCTGGCCAGCCGGTCGGAAGTCAGCTGCAATCTTCCCTCTTGGCCCTGGTCTCTGTTATGAGATGGAAGAGCCGCCAGTGGTGTTATCCCCATTTTACAGGTGAGAAAAGCATACAGCTGAGGTGACCACACTCTAGTCCCTGTGCCCACCTGCCTGAGCTAGCACTGACTGGATAAACACCGCTCTGGTGCCCAGACTCACATGCACCTGCCAAGCTCCTAGAGCTGAGAGCGCCCCCTCTCCAGTGTCATGACTGGGGTACCCTGTGGGCCAGAGAGGGCTGAGGCCGGCACCCACAGTCAGAGCCCCCTGGGTGGGCCATGGTGATCTGTCCTCCCTTCCTCCAACAGAGGGTCCTTTCTGGCAGGGTCTGGTGTCTGTCTTGGTTGGAGGTTGGAGTGGGGGGGGGGGAGGGGGGGACCCAGACCGAACATGTCAGCGCAGGCTCTGCAGGGCCAGGCTCTCTTCTTCCTAAATGGTCTAGTTCATCGAGGTCGCGTGGGCTTTGTGGGGATTCGGGCTGTAAAGGAAGAGTAAGGACAGATCCTGACCCCAGGACCGTCCAGACAGTGCAGGGGACAACAGACAATAGATGTGTTGTCCTTGGAGTTGGCAAGATCTGAGTTAAAATCCCAACCTCTGACATATGCCAGCTGTATGACCCTGGGCAAGTCTCTTCACCTCTGTCTGCCTCAGCTTCCTCCTCTGTAGAATGAGGAACACTCACTGGAGCGGTCACTAAGTATTCGGTCCCTCCCCTGTGTCCTGGACCCCCTTGAGCATCCCGGGGCAGGCTGGGGTGGTGGAGACATGCTCACAGTCATAGAGCTGGAAGATTTCAGAGCCAAAAGATGTCCCCAAGTCCGTTTATTGCTCTTTCCATCCCCCTGACTTGCTCCAGGATGCTGTTTTGTCTCTCTGAGCCTCCGTTTGCCCATCTGTAAAATGGGGAGGTGACTCTTCTAGTTCTAACCCCATGGCATCTTGCAAACTGTAACACTGGCTAAGTATGTGTCTGGTTGGGATAATCGTGCAAACGCGGATGGCTGGTGTTGTGGGAGGAGTCTGGAGCTGGGAGCCAAGAGGCCTGGGTTCTGGTCCTTGCTCTGCTGTTAAGGTCGCTGGTGTCCCGGGGCCAGCTCCTCTTGGAGGCCCCTCGAAGCCTGAGCATTCCCTGATTTCGTGAGCCAGTCAAAGAGCCGAGCTGCTGAGGGTGTGGCAGGCAGCCTGGCCTGCAGAGTGAATGGGATGCCTTTGTCTTTGGCGGTTGCTGGGACCTGCACCCAGACCCTTGAATAGAGCGTGGCCCAGCATTCGCAGCCATGGCCAGGACTAGTCAGTTCCAGAAGCCTCCAGTGATTGTGACTGATGCTCCTGGAGCTGTGAGCTCCTCAGTCTGGGGATTCTCTTTGGGGATGTATGTAGATCGGGGCTGTCCTGTGTGACTCAGCCATGCCCTCCCATGAGTGCATCACAGGCAGGCCAGCCACGGGGCTAGGAGCCTTCCTTCTGACCCCAGTGGGGCTGTGTGCTGGTCGTTCCCCCCTTTGGGGCACAGCCAACTCATCTCGCACCCTCATCATGTTGCATTGGTTATCTGATTGGTGTTAAAAGTTGGGTGTGTGTGTCAGGGAGAGGAGTGGGCTTCTTAAAAGTCCTTTCATCCTTTCTAGCCCCCTCCTCCTGTTCTGCCAGTTCATTGTCTGTTTGCTCTGTCTGTCCAGCTAGAGCTGTCTGTCTGTCTGATTTCTATAGAGATAGAAACCTGGATGAGTAGGTTTTGTAGGCTGGCTCTCCAATTGTATATTATTAACAAACGAGTGGCTGTCACTTTAGGGATCTAGGGTCTCTTTTTATTAGGGAGGGGAGGACTCTCCACTGAGCCTGATTGCAGCCCCTCTAGGATTTGGTAGATGGTCTTAAATTAGCCCCTAAACTTACCCCTTTTGCCAGATTGGTTCTGAGCTCTGCTGATCCTCAGACATGAGACCCCAAGCCTGTCATCTTCCCATCTTGGCGGGCCATAGCATGAGACATTATTTGACCAGGGCTGTGGGCATGAAAATGCAGCGCAAACTAACGAATCCCATTCCCCACAGAGATCCCTAATCAGCCCACCCTGGCACGCATCGGAGGCCCTACGTAATCAACATGGTCTAGGGTTAAGTGGCAACACTGTTCTTGTTCTATAAACGGGAGTGAAGCTTGCCAATTGTTCTTCCTTGAAACAAAGGCTTTAGAACAGGCTGTGGAATGAAAGCTACCAAGGCCTAGCCCCAGAGCATGAAGCAGAAAAGTACTGCTCAGAGGGCTCGGACCGGCCAGGGGGCTCGGACCGGCTCGGACCGGCCAGGGGGCTCGGACCGGCCAGGCTTCTTCCCTGTAGCTGTGTGGTGATTCTGAAGGGAATGCCCATGAGTCACAGCTGACTCAGGCCTGCTCAGAGCCTCCAAATGCAGAGGCAGGGAGGGGATGCCCCTGGCCCCCTTCATCCCTAACGCCTGGATCTCCCAGGGGCCGCCTGAGAGCCTGTGTGCTGAGTAGGACTGGTTAATGGCACCTTGCTTGTCTCATAGCACCCACTCTGTAGGAGGGTGATGCCAGTCCACTCACAAAACCCTTTCTCGAAGGCATGAAGCGAAGCCCCCACACAGCAGCTGGGGAGAGCAGATGGTTGGGATTTGCATCTGGAGAATAATTTTTTGTGTATAAAACATTTCATTAAATAGTCTCATTCTCCAAAGAAGATGGGTGAGTCAGCCAGAATCTTGGATTTACCAAATTCTTTTTCTCAAAGTAATTCTTTCTGATTCCCCTGAAGGGGGTGATTGTCCACTGGCCAAGAATGAAGCCTTTCATGTAGGGTGGAGGAGGAGGTCACCAGGTCTCCCATCTCTGGAGTGAGGTGGAGCGGGGGTGGGTCCTGAGAACCTGTCCCACATGCCTTCCTTTATGACTCTGGGTGAAGGTGATTTGTCTTGGAAGTAAGAAGCACACTTTCTGGGCCCCCAGTCTCTTTAAAGTCACTCCCATCTCCCGACCCTGCTTGGCAAGGATGTTGGTTCCCTTACTCAGACATGAGGGAAACAGCTGTGAGGGCCTTCCTGGTGCTTCTCTGGGGCACTTCTCCACAGGGATCTCCCATCATTTGGGAGAGAAACGGGTCCATATGCCCCTTGGGAGAACCCAGGGAGGGATGTCACTGGATAGCATGGCAGAAACTTCCCAGGGACCCTCCCCTTTTTCATCATAGAGGAGGGAAGGAGGAACAGCTGGGCCTTTAGTCTGTGGGTGGAAGAAAGGGGCACAGGGTTTAATGATTCACCCACAGAAACAAAGTCAGCCACAAATAGAGGTCCAGGGGCAACACTTGACTCTAAGCTCAGGCCTGTACCAGAATCAGGCTTTGGGATAAAGCCCAGCATTCTTCCTTGGGTACTTGGGCTCACCTCTATTTAGGAGTGAGGGGCTCAATGACCTTGTGAGGCTCCAGAGTGATGGAAAGGTCACCAGTGCAGAGGGGTCCTGATAGGAGCATCAGCCACTGGATCCTGGAGCCCCAGAGATCCCTGAAGTCTAGAGGGAAGCAGCTGGCACTCTTCACCCTGCCCCCCAGGCTGGAGGCCAGAACAGGGATGACAATCTCACTTCAGATACTTGCTGATGGTATGACCTTGGGCAGGTCTCTTGACCAGGCTAATCCTCAAGTTCCTCCTCTATAAAAGGAGAGCAATAATTCATTGTAAGGATCAAACAGGGCATTATATGCAGATCTCCAGGTCCTTCCAGAGTGAGCTGTTTATACATAAAGTGCTTAAAGGCAGAGACCTGCTTCCTATTCTCCTTTTCCTCCTCCCCCTCCTCTTCCTCTTCCTTCCCCTCTCTATGCCCAATGTGACATTTTCTGACCTCAGGCCCTAAAGCTTCCTTATGGTCCAAAGAAGTCATTGGATGTTTCTAGTTCTGGGCACCACAGTTTACCAAGAGCCCTGACTAGCAAACCAGAAGGCATCCAGCCTGGCCAGGAGCCTTGAGTAAGAACTGGGTGAGGCTCAGCTGGCTGAGGTTGGGATCTTGAGTCCAGAGAGGAAAGGACTCTGGTGAGGGGAGGGGAGAGGGTGGGAGATGTCTTCAAGTATCTGAAGGGCTGTTCTGGGGAAGAGGGCTCAGCCTTATTTTGCTGCGACCACCACCAGGGCAGAGCCAGCCACTCCAGAGGCTCGTTAAGGACTGAAAATCTCCTAATGTAGCTATGTACTTAATTATAGACAGCTGGTGGTATAATGTAAGTAGGGAAAGACTCAGGAGTCTGGAAGATCTGAGTTCAAATCTGACCTCAGATATTTTCTAGCTGTGTTCTCGGGCAAGCCTGAACTTTATCTGCCTCGGTTTTGAAATCTGTAAAATGAGGGGGTTGGCCTTAATGGTTTCTAGAGCTCCCTCCAGCTCTACATCTGCCCACTGGCTCTCTGTGTGTGACTGGCATTCTTAATTGTGGGCACAGGATTGATGCCCTCCTTAGCTTGCACTTTCAATCTGTGCCCAGGTTTGGCCTGGGTTGAAGAGGGGAAATCCTTCTGGGCCAGAGGTCTTCACTTGAAAAACTTGCTCCCCGTCTAAGGGAGGCTTCTGGGGCCTCTCTACTGGCCCTCTTGGAATCCTTGGCAAATCCCCTCACATTTCATGGATCCTGACCTAAGTTAGGGTGCTTAGGAGGCTGCCAGCACCTGCTTTCTCCCATGCCAAGCATTGCCACGGCTCTGGTGGTGTCCAGGGGAGACCAGGAGCCCCCTCCGGGACTGGGAATCCTGACTCTTCTAATCTGTGGCCAGTTACTGTGTGTGGGGAAGGGATCCCTACCTCCTCCTGCCACCAAGCTCCCCTTTCTTGCATTTTTTCACAGAGCTTTGTCTTCTCCGTGGTCCTGTGAGGTCCCCGGGGAGAGTAATCTTCTGAACTTTGTGCAGATCTCCAAGCCTTGCCGAGGGCTTCTGTCGTGGGCAGACACTTTGGCGTAGGACTCTCTGAACCCTGGCAAGCTGGGCTGGCCCTGAGAGCCATGAGGTCAGATCTGGCTCTCTGTCTGGATCCTATGCCTCAGTTTCTCCTCTTGTCGTTCCTGGTGCTGCCCTCCCCACTCTGGAGCTTGCTGCACAGAAGTGTGGCTGACAGGCATCCCCTTGGCCATCTCCACTCCGAGACTTGCCAGATCTCACAGAGAACACTGTTTCTTCTTTTCCAGAAAACTTCAGTGCCGAAGTGAGCCTCCCTCAGCTCATGGGACAGCCTCCCCCCAAGCACGTCTCCCAGGTCTATGACCCTGACATCGGCCTCGCCTACGTTTTTGGACCCAATGCCAACAGTGGCCAGGTGGCGCGCTACCACGTGCCCAACCCCTTCTACCGAGACTTTTCTCTGCTCTTTCACATCAAGCCCACCAGTGAGCGGGCCGGCATGCTGTTGGCACTCACTGATGCAGCCCAGGCTGTCATTTCTATGGGCGTGAAGATCTCAGAGCCCCATGATGGCAAGCAAGACGTGCTCTTCTTCTACACAGAGCCCGGGGTGGGGGAGACGCGCACAGCAGCCAGCTTCAGCCTGCCGTCTTTCGTGAACCAGTGGACACGCTTTGCCATCAGTGTGGATGGCGATGAGGTTGTCCTCTACGTGAACTGTAAGGAGATCCAAAGGCTTGCTCTGGACCGGTCTCCTCAGGAGTTGGAGCTTGAACCCGGCGCTGGCCTCTTTGTGGCCCAGGCAGGAGGAGCGGACCCCGACAAGTTCCAGGTAATATGCCCTTGTCCCTCTAGGTTGGAGCTGGTGCTAACTGTGGGGAGCGTGGAGTTTGGGATCCCCTCCTGTCCCCTGCCGGGCCCTCCCCCAGGTGATGGGAGGAGAGGGCTTAAGGAAATAAATGGAGGTCTTCTGGGTGTCTGGGGCCCTGCTGCCTGTCCCTCCTGATCATGAGTGTACAAGCTGGGGGAAGGGGGGATGCCCATAAGAGGGGGGAGGGGCATCCAAAGGGGGCATGCCTAGAGGGGAGGGACGTGCCCCTGCCTGAAGTCAGAACTCCAGATGCCCACTCACAAGGCTGCTCGTGCCCAGGGCTGTCCTTGGGGCATGACTGGAGGCAGATCTGTCTTCTGGCCAGTCCAGGGAGCTCCAGGGCCAGCTCTGATTTCCATGGAAGGGGTCCAGACTCCTGTAGAGGATTGTTGTGGGCTGAGGCAGGCTGCCAAGAGCTAGTGGCTTCTTCAGGGATAGTTTAGAGCCCTTGGGAAAGCTTCTTTGGTCCTCCAGGCACACCCTGTGGGAGGACTGCCATGGTCTCTGCCTGGCAGGCTGGCACCATTCAATACCCAAGTGATGAGCTTTTTTCAGCCCTAGCATATCACAGAGTCAAGTCTGGGGCAGTTAAGTGGTGCAGGGAACAGAGTACCAGCCCCAGAGTCAAAGGACCTGAATTTCAAATTCAAACTCAGATACTTACTGTCAGTGTGGCCCTGGGCACATCACCTAATCCTGATTACCTCAAAAAAAAAAAGAAAAGAAAAGACTAGTCTAGCTGCTCCCCTGCATCCCTGCTGAGGCTGAAGGTCCCGACCTGGGCACCCCAAAGGGTGTGGGGGAGGGGCAGGCAGGTGACCTGGCACGGGGCTAAGCCCCAGGATAATGAAAACACAAGAAAAACCAGCCTTTGTCTTCAAGAAGCAGCATGGGGGGTGGGGCAAGGCACATGAGGTTCAGCATGCAGGGACCTGGGTTCAAATCTTCCCTTTGCCTTTAATTTTCTTTGGGGCTCTGTCAACTTTCTGGGACTCAATTTCTTCCTCAGTTTACAGGGGAAGAAATCAAGGTCAAATCTTGAGTTCCCAGTTCTCCCAGTTCTCTGGCACTGATGGAGCTGATTGGTGGCTGTGTATTGCTTGTGCGTACATGGCCAGATGGTGTGTGAGGCCCTTGCCTGCTCTAAGGGTATGGACTCGCCATCCAGAACCATCCTTGGCCCTGTGATTGCTGTGGGTCCAGGGCCCCACGGACTCGGGTCTGTGGAGTTGACACAGGGAAGGTTTCCCTGAATCCTGAATGTCTGGGATGGTGCTGGAGGGATGCAGATTGTAGGTCCTGCATTTAGACCTGGGAGGACCCATCTAAATCTAGAGAGGGGAAGGCACTCGTCGAAGGCCACACAACTGACTTTGTATCAGAAGTAGGATTTGAACACAGGTCCAGTAACACCAGAGCCCTGTCCCTCTTGGCCACTTTGTTTTTCTGGGTGAGTCAAGGCCGCGCTGGGCACCAGCCTCACAGCTCATTCTTGCTGATGAGAGATGCTCCTGGGTGGTTTTCAGTGACACATCAGCTAACGTCCTGGACCAGCACCGGCCCCAGGACTGAGAGCCTGGAATGGGGCGTGGCCGAGCCACGGCCTTCCCTGGGAGGGATGCTGGCAAGGCTCCTCTCTGGCTTCTCATTTGTTTCCTAGGGCAGGCTGACAGATGCCTCGCCTAGCGTTGGGTTCCCGCTCCCAAGGAGTTCTTCTGGCTTTGAACTGGGCCTCCAC
>CM053593.1:389722804-389748724 GCA_028646575.1 Pseudocheirus occidentalis | reverse complement strand
TGGAAAGCAGCAGACACAATCCACCAGCATTTATTAAGTACTTACAGTGTTTGAGGTTCTGTGCTAAGCACCAGGGATCCCAGTGCAGTGCCTGTAAATGTGTCAAGGGCAGGGATTTTTCCCCTGTTTTTCTTTAAATTCCCAGGGGCACCAGAATAGGGCCTGGCACAGTAGGAGCTTACTAGATGCACATTAAATTGAGTTGCAAAGATGCAGGAGGGAGGGAAGAGCACCGAGGTGAGTTCTTAGCTCTAAAGATAGCACCAGAGGGGGTGGGGGCCTTGTGCCAAAGAAGGTTTCATCCGAGGAGCCTGGTGGCCTCTTCTTGTGGTGCCACTATGGAGCAGGGGCCATAAGGTGAGGCTACCATCATTGTCCCAGGAATCATATGCTTTGAGGATATCCTGAGAGCCAGGAGGGGCTGAGCCTCACTGGGAGGGAGGGGGTAAGTGGGGGCTTCTGGGGTCTTGGACTGAAAGGCAGAGGCTGGGGCAACCTCAGCTGGTGAGCTGCACCCTGTATCTTGGTGCCTCAGCCTACGAGTGGGTCTGAGCCTCGGTGACCCCTTCCCTGGGGCCCCTTCTACCTTCTTATTCATTTCTGTCCTCACCTCCCCCAGGCAGGCCCTTGGTCAAGAGGGAGGTGCCACTGGCTATCTGGGTCCAAGGAGCCATTTGGGATGCCTTCCTTCCAAGTTCACAGAGCTTGGCCAAGGCACGAGGGTGTCTGTCCAAGGATTCCTGCCTGAGATGTTGGTGCACAGCCTGGCACCTGGTGTGGGCTCCTGGATGGGCTCTCTCTCTGCTTCCAGGTTACCTTTGATCTCTCACACATGAGGTTTCCCTGTGTGCCCCAGAGGCTGGAGTCTTAAATCTGGGACACTCCAGGCTTTGGGACATTTGTTTGTGTCCGGTGTCAACAGGGACTCCCTGCCTGCTACTATGTGCTTAGGGTACTTATTGCTGTCCAGACACCCTGTGCCCACTCTGAGCTTCCTTGGAGTGTTCTGATGGGCAAGCCTCCCCATTCCTCTTCTGAATGGACAGAAGAAAGCTGAGGTTTTCTAGGGCTGGGCTGGGAGGCCTTTTGTAGGCTAACCTCTCCCTGCCACTGTGGTACTCAAGGGAACCTCTGCCCCCCTTCCCTTCCTCCCTCCCTCCCTTCTTCCTGCTTTCCTTCCCTCCCAGCCTCTCCCCCTCCCTCCCTTCTTCTTTTGATTCTTTCCTCTTTATTTCTCTTCCTTTCTTCATAGGATCATAGCTCTCTCTAGAGATGGAAGAGACCTCAGACATCATCTCTCCTAAGGATGGGTAATTTAGTGTTCATGGACACATTTCAATAATTCTGTGAACTTGAATAGGAAAGAAAAAAATCAGACCTTTATTTTCACCCACCTTTTAGCTAAAACTAATCCTTTCCTTCCATTGTGAATCAGACAAATCCAACCCAAGTAGCACCTTGGAGTGGGGCCCCTGGGATCCCCCCAATGATGTCTGAGAGGTTGGGACACAAAAGTTTCCAAACTGAACCAGCTCAGCCCCTGAGATGGAACAAGCCCAGCACCAGATGAGTCGAGGCTGCCCAAGGTCCTGCCAGGAAGAAATAGCCTTGGCCCCTTCTACCTTGTTCTCCCGTCTTTGTGTCAGGACCTGTACCTGCATCTCCGGCCTCCCAGCCCAGTCCATTCCCAGTAGCCTCTTCTGCTCTTGGTGTCCTCACCTCTCTGGGCAGTTTCCCTCGGTGCCTCCCCCCTCCGCCTCCCTGACTTCTGCATTTGAACATGGGCACGTGACTCAAAGACTCACTACCTTTTGGTGTGTATTGAGCAGGTGTCGTCTGTGGGTGAGTCCAGGGTGAGAGCTGGGGCAGAGGCTCCTGCCTGTCCTCTCTGGCACCATCTGGCTGGTGATGAGACCAGGGCATTGGGGAAGATTGGGCATGTAACCCCAGCCCTGGGTTCAGCCTTTCCAGCCCCCTCTTCCCCACTGTCCACAGTGTTTGTCTGCTTGGGCATCCGTGGATCTCCCTGAGGTAGGTCCCTTCCTCAAGCCTTTTCCTTCTGGGCATTCTCAGGAGCTGGTACATCCCCCCTTGCCCAAAATGACCTTTTATGTATTATATCAGTAGTAGGCATTTACTTATCTGCAGATGCTCGGTGGCCCCTCCCTGAGCCTTCGATCCATCAGAGAGCCAGAGCCAACGCTTCACCAGGTTGTGTGTGGGCTAGGTTTTGATAGAGACACTTATCGATGGGTTGGTCTATAAAATGAAGCCCTTGGACCATTTTTAGATCCTAGAGGTCACTTCTTTGGTGCTCAGAATCAGGGAACCACCCTCCCATCCTCAGAGAATTCAAGCCCTCAGGCCCCTTGTTCCGCCCTGTTTCCCAACGGGGCCTCTGAAGGGGACGGCCCACATCGATCCCACATCCAGATCCAGGGGCTGCCTGGTGCCTCATCACCCCAATGTCCCCTGCCCGGGCATCAAGGATGCCATGCCACCTCCTGGGAGCCATTTCTTTGTCTTCAGACTAGAGAAATTGTGCACAGCCCAGAGTTTTCTGGGAAGTTCTGGGGGTGGGGAAGGGTCTTTTCCCGAATTGGGCAGCACCGTTGGGTTGCTGGACTGATGGAGTCTGGGGTGGGGAAGCCCGGCTTTCTTTGTTAGGTGCTTCTGACTTCGAGACTGGATTTCAAGCCATGAGGCCAGGCCTTGGATTTTACATCTCTCATAGGACCTGGTTGGTGCACTTGCCAGATTTATGCACCCTGGCCATTGCCTTCCTCTAGACTAGGGAGAGTCCCCTTTGCCCCTCAGCTCCCTCATTGTAAAGGGAAGGGCTGCCCCAGGTTTGGAGACCTGGGTTCCAATCCTACCCCAGACACTTACTAACAGGTCACTTTGTCTCTCTCAGCCTGTTTCTCCTGTAGTAAGATGGGAGCACTTGTAACCCCTTCCTGCCAGGGTCATTGTCAGGATCTGATGTTAGGGTCTTGGGAGATCTTGAAACACTGACTGAGGGATGGGGTTTCTTATTCGGCCTTCACCTCCACCAGGGTGGAGGAAATCCATCCCTGAGACCCTGCCTCCCTCCTTGTTCCTGGGCAGATGAGCCTCCCCTTCCTCTTCTGTGACTGTGAATGGAGTCCTTTGATACGCCTAAGGCTAGATCCCTCTGCCACAGTGTGCCTGGGGGATACCCCTTTGTCCATGCAGGAGGGCTCTGCCCACACGCCAGGGCCCTTCTCTTCCTTAGGGTAGGGTCCTTCCTGCCTTTCCTTTCTGGCTTCTCATACCCCCTTCCCCTTCATGCCCTCAATGATCTCTGAGCTTTACCAGGCTGTTGTCCATCTCCCAGCACCATGTGTTTGTACAGGTTGTGCCTCATGCCTGGGATGCCCTCCCTTCTCCCTGGTGTCCTTATAGCCTCAGCTCTGATCCTGCCTTCCACCAGAGACCTTCTCTCTGCTGCTGGTGGAAAGTCCTCCCTTGGCAATCCCCATCTACATCTTGATGCGCATCCCGATACTGTGCTGTCTTTGGGGTGACCGGAGCTCTTTCAGAGCCAGATGATGTATTTGCCTTTCTTTGTCTAGCAACTAGCACACAGTTCCTAGCACCCAGTAGGGGCTTAATAAACGCCTATTGAAGACTTTGTTTTTGTAACTCTCCATTGACCGATTGAAATCACCTGGAGCAGGCTGGTTTAGAATGTGAGGTTCTGGCCGGTTGAGGGAGGGGGCTGGGAGCCCCTTGAGGGCAGCAGGACCCTGGGGCCGCCTCCTTCCTGTGACTTGGGTCTGGTGTTTTTCCATCTCTGTATCACGTGTCAAAGGTCTCATTCCCTGCACGTCAGCCTTTCCTTTCCTGAGACTAGTTTTGGGGGTCTTTGGGCTGCATAGGACAGATTCTTTGACCGTGGTAACACAGGAAATGGTGTCTTCTCCCCAAGGTGAAGGAGACAGAGAAGGGGCTATGGACGATTCGTGGAAGGACAGGGCTGAGGGGGAGGAGATGAGATGAGCAGCTGTGCCAGGCCATGGTCAGCTGGAGCACAGAAATGAGAATTCTTTGGTTTGCAGAGCCCTTCTTGGTGTTGGGCTGGTGGAGGAGATGGTCAGGACAGTAGCTTGGAGCCATCCTTCTTGGCTGGTGGTGGGCTGTGCCCATTTGAGTTGCTTCAGTCCTTTTGCTGATCTCATTTCCTAAGACCATTTTGGGGGGAATGTAGCTGTTGGCTGTGGGATAGAGGTGGTCCAGTGGAGAGGGGATTGTTAAGCTTGGCTAGTTGTCAGTCCACTTGGAGCCCAGACCTGTGACCTTGGACTGGTCACTTCAAGGCTGTGAGGGCCTTCATTTCTTCCTCTGTGGAATGGGGGAGAGGAATTGGTGGCCTCCAAAGTCCCTCCCTGACTCTCCCCATACTCCAGGTCCTCCGGCTGAGTAATGCCCCAGGTCTGTGGAGGAGGCAAAGCCTCACTACTGCAGGCCCTGGAGCTGTGTGTCTGGACAGAAGACTTTCCACTCTCTGACTAGGGGTTTGTCATTGACTTGGTGGTTCTTCCAGCTTTACCTCCTTTAGCAGCGGCTAACAATAGATTCTCCAGCTATGGTTGGGGTCTCCCTGTGGAGAGGGGCAGGGGGCAGGAACTTCAAGTTCCTCTGGAGTCCATTTCCAGAGGGACGAGGATGCCCTGCCAGTGCAGAGGGGAGTCCTAAAGCAGCTGTCCAGCCTGCCCTCTGCCTCTGCTGGCTTCGTGACTTTCTAGGGGGTTGCTTTATTTTAGATCCAGGGATGAGAATCCCCTTGGGTGGCTTTCTGTTATTTAATTCCCTCTAGATCATGCCTTCCAAGGCACACACTTTCTCTTTCTCTCTGAAGGTAGAGAACAGTTGGCCAGGATTCCTCCTGTGATCTAACTTGGGTTCTGGGCTTGGAAGCAATCCTGTGTCCCTGCCTTTTTCAAGGGGCCCGTGGGGCCAAGCTGCCCATCTCAGGGTATCCCCTTTGTCCTCAACATCTGGTGGGTGTAAGATCTGCCTCTGTCAGGCCTAGAGCTTGGGATTTCCCTTGGCTTTGTGAGTTATCTTCCAGAAGCCCCTTCAATGACTGTTCCCTGGTGTCTCTTCAATGTGGTGACAGTAACACTGTGATGCCTCATGGTAAGCCTAGTGTGGCAAAGCAGCTCCTGTTTGAAAGATGAGACAGCCAGTGTCTGGTGTCCATTGGTGTCCCAATGGACTTGGAGTCAAGAGAACCTGAGTTCAGATCCAGCCTTGAGTACTTCCTGGCTGTGGTACCCTGACCAAGATCACTCCCTCTCAGCCTCAGCTTCCTTTGCTGCATATGGGCTTGTAGTGAGAGCATGTCTGGAAGGGGCTTGTGGGTAAGCCAGTCACCTAATTTATGGCCTGAAATCTTCTAATCTGGGTCTATCAGGGACATGCTATCTGTCTCATTCCTGCTCCCTGACCCAGATTCTAAATGACTGGGAAAGGAACACAGTGTGGCCGTAATGATGACACTGTCTGGTGGTCTCCTGCCAGAGATGAGGCCCAGGGAAGCCAGGTGAGTTCCACAAGGGTGCCACAGTAAGTGTCACCTGGATATTCTCTACTTAAATAGGCATTTTTAACACCCAGGTTTGTCCTTTAGTGAACTGGAAGTGAAGACATTGTTTGCCATCTGGGGTTAATAAAACCATTCTTGTAAATAGATGCAACACAGAGACTAGGTAGGGATTAAGTTTTCCCCCATTTTATTAGACTGTAGTCCACTGGGGCCACATGGTCCTTTACCAGCCCTTTTCCTCTTATTTTTCTTCTTGAAGTGGGTTAGCTTCATTGGGTTTCTTTGGCAAAGGTGTAGTGACAGCTCAGTGGGGAGCTCCTAGATTTCTGGCTGAGTTGTTGGACTCTGAGATTCAGAGAAATGCTTGATCCTGCCAGGGAAGGAGTACTGTGCTCCAAGCTGGGCCTCCTTGTCCTGTAAATGCCCATGTGCTAGTGACTGTTGTCCAGAGGATAGAAGGGATGACCATGAGGATGGTAGGCATTTCTTTTAATATTGGAGAGAGCTTGATGTCAGTTGCGAATCAAGAATTTACTGTAGTAATGTAGTAATTTAGTAATGTAATTTGAAGATTCCCTTGTATTGACAAGCACTTAGCACCTTGTTTCAAGTGTGATTGTATCAAGTATTATGACCCAGAACTTGTGAATACCACAGTGGGAGGAACTTGCTGTTGTAACAGGAAGGGGTGAAACAGGGAGGAGGTAACACCTTATATAAGGAAAAGGCCAGGCTGAGACAGGTGAGAATTTCTCTCAGCAGCACCTGGAGGCTGGGCTGCTGCTGCTGGACTGAGGACTGAACTAAGGAGAACTGAGAAGAGAACCGAGAACTGGGACAGAACTTCTTGGAGTAAACCACATAGAGGCCAGAAAGTGATTTTGATTTGGAGAATGGAGCTTCTGCCAAGACTTTTCTTCTGAGAGCTTCCAAGAACCAGGCCGAGGAGCTACCATGAGTGAGAGAGGAGGGATCCGTGCTTGATGGAACCTGTTCTGTTGGGAAGGCTTGGGAATGTGGGGGTTCGCTGCATTAACTATGTGCACCAACTTCATGGTTACTGTACTGACTTTGAATTTCTGGTTCTGGGACTCAGTTTCCTGGTATTTGAATGAGGACTTGGGGTGGACTAGGCACTGTGAGCTTCAATATGGAATAGGAACTGCATGGAGAGCTGGACAGGGAACTGTCTGCCTCTGAACTCAGGTGGCAGTCAGTTAGATTCAGGCAGGAGCTGGGACCATGGGAGAGGAACCATGGAAGCTGAGAGCCTGCATTGAGTCAAAATGAAAAGACCTCTCCTTGGGTATTTAATGCTGACAGGTGATATTGTAACTTAATTGCACCCCATGGGTGGAAGACTTTGACTCTTGTACTTTGTGATTGAATTAAGGATTTTGTGATTGACTAAATGAATGTACTTTGCTTAAAGCTATGTGACCACTTTGGTGAAAACTATGTGACTATTTTAGTGGTAAGCTGTAACATTGTGAATGTTGTACTTTGGTTTTCTTTGAATGTTTTGTCTTACTTTGTTACTGAATAAATAGAGAGTTTACTATACTGTGTAATCAGAATCTCGAAAGCTGTTCACAGCAGTAGTCCTCTGGAAATCTGCCTGTGCTTGGCTTTACAGCATGGCTGCACTTTGTGCCCGGCATTGTGTTGGGTGCTGGGGATCAGAGGGCTGTGGTTAGTGCCTTGGCCAAGACCACACAGTTTGTCACGGTCAGTGGTGAGGCTCGCACTCAGGTGTCCTTCCACCAAGTCCAGCACCCTTTCTCCTAGCAAGCTTGAGGAGAATCTGGGGTCTTGCATTTACTGTCTGGTGGAAGTCCGCACTGGGCTGTCCTTAGCGCTGTGCAGGAGTGTCAGCAATGGTGGGTGGGGCTTTCCAGGAAGCGGGGGCCGGCACCTTCCCCCAGCCACGACTGGGAACCATTTGTGTTTCCCAATCACAGCATTCAGAGAAGATTGAAAACATGTGTGGCCTCGTGGTGTGTGCAGACAGTGACCCCGGTGCGCCCCAGCTTAGTACTTTTTAAATTAATATTTTGAAAATCGTATTTTAGTGATGCCTTTTGTCTTTCTATAGAAGTCATTTCTAGTGGAAAAACCCCAAACAAAACCAACTCTTGCCTTTCCCAGCATGCCCAAGTTGGAAGTTGTCTTGTGGCAAAGACAAAACATGACCCACGCTGCCTCTGCTGCTGGTGGGCCTCTGCCCTCCGTTCTCTGGGCCCTCGCTGGAGCTGGCCTTTCTCTTGGTTTGGTCTTTCAGCTTAGGTTGTTGCAGTCACTGTTCAGACTGCCTTTTGGGGTCTGCTAACGCCTCTGCATCACTTTGTGCCACGTTTTACAGAGGACTTAGGAGCCCCACACAGAGGGTTGAGGAAAGACTCATGATGGGTATAGGCGCCTTCAACAGCCAGCCCAGGAGGAATTCTGCCAAAAGGGTGGGAGCAGAGGCTGTCCTTGGGAAGGAGTGGTCAAGGAAGAAGGGGGCAGGCGGGCAGCCCCCATGCTAGCCTGGTGTCCTGGCTGAGTTGGGAAGAGAGTGAGAGATTTCAGGAGATGCCAGGTGGGCTCCTCATGCTGAGCTCCTGGGAGGACCCGGATAGAGGTGCGGGCCGGCAGGCCTGGATCAGTTGGGATCTGCACTCCAGCAGCAATGAGATCACAGATTCGGCCCTGGAGTTGGCTTCATGCTGGGCCTCTCATGTTTTTCCCTGCTCCCCACAGTTGGCATGCCTTCCTACCCCATCACATTCCAGGAGGCTCACTCCTGTTCCGTAGCTTTTCAGCTGTTCCCGTAGTGCTGGGATCCACTTGATTTTTAGTTCTTAGCTCCCAGGAAGGGGGCGGCAGGACAGCTCTGCACCCTTGTTCCGGTCCAGAGTTTTCCTTTTCAAGGCTAAAAGGTTGGTTTTTTCCTCAGCCTCATGGTTTGCCCTCAACATGTCCACTGTTGTCTCAGCTCCTCTTCTGTGGAAGAGGACAGAAAGACAAGGGCCCGGCTTGGGAGAGGAGTGTTGGGACATCAGAGCCAAACTGGCAAGAGCAGACCCAACTGAAAGTCTGGCTGTGCTGAGGCTAAGCTTGTTTCTAAATAAATACAAAGTTGACTGGCTTTGCATTTCTTAGCTGGAGGAGCTGACTCTCCTCTCTCAGCTGGATTAGCATCTCCCTGCCGCTAAGGAGGGATGAAAAGAGAGATGGTGGAGGACTGCCTGGGCTTCCAGCGCTCTTCCCTCATGTGCCGCAGTCCTGGGCTTGGGGTCAGTCACTATGTTGGGCTGGAAAGGGAGAAGAGGCCCCTTACTCTCTGGAGATGAGCAGATGGACCTAGAGACACAGCGACAGGTCTAGAGGCCAGCTCTCCCAGAATCCTCTCCTTTCCCCATGGTGCCTCAGGCGGATGTGCTCTTTTCTGTCAGAGAGCAGTGGTGACTGAAAGAGGCATGGCAAGGTTCAGAAGCCTGGCCCTTGGACCTTTTGTCTTCTCTCCACGCAGAAGAAGGCGGAAGAATGGAGAACAGACTGATTTATGGCACTGGGAATCTTTTTGTTTTTGTCGAGGGGCTAAGGGGTCGTCTAGGATTAAAATAAAGATCTCTGAAGATAAATGACTTTTCTGTCAGGGAATTTCCATGATCTCCTGAAAGGAATAAAGAGTGAAGCAGGAAAAGATAAAGGAGCCGAGACAAGCCTTGGTCGTCTTTCTCTTTTTGTCCCTTCTTCAGGCTCTGACATAACAGAGCAGGCCGGCTCCACTCGTGCTGGAGGATCCAAGGGCAGGGCCCTGCTCTGGCAGGAATCTCTGATGCTCAGCTCCCTTCTCTGGACTAATGAATGAGAAAGGGAAAGTGGGGAGCTTCAGGAGGATGAGAGATGGGGGTGGCTGACTCCCTCAAACCGAATTCCATCAATCACAACATTTCAGAGATGGAAGAGATCCTGTGCCCTAAAGGAACACTCCATCAGCACAGCATGGGCTCCCACCTCTGCTTGGAGACCCCCAAGAAGGGGGACACCAGCTCCCCCAAGTTCTTCCTGATCTTTGTCTGCCTCTTTGTCAATCCGGCATTGCTCCTGGATCTGTCCTTTGAGACCATTTTTTTTTCTCCATTACTAGCATCCATGTGCTTGATGCCCACTCTTACATGATCTTGTTCCCCCCCCCCACCTCTTTTGTTTTCTGGGCTAAGCATGCCCAGTTTCTTTCATTGAGCCCCACAGGAGATGGACTTGATGGTCCCCCTCCTTCAGACTGTGACTGAGGGGTGCACAGTCTCTCCAGGGAGGTCTGGAGTGGCCATCACCCCCGAGCTTTGGAAACGATCCCCTTCTCGCAGCCCAAGATCCTATTGGCTTCTGTTGCGGCTACAGCATTTTCTAGGCTCCTTGGAACTTGGAGGCCCATGAAACACATGTCCCCTCCCCTGTCTTCTTCAGAGCAGCCATTTCATGTTGTCTGGCCCATTTAGGCATCGACAACAAATGCAGACGCATCTTGTTGAAGCCATTGGGAGCCTCCGGGAGCTGACTGCATTCGCATCCATGCAGACGTGTTTTCCATTTCCCAGCAAAGTTGGGGACTCCGTCAACTCTTTCAGGGGCTTGACATGTGTCGTTAGATTCCCCCACATGTGGCTGGCTCCTGTACTTAATGAGATAAGGCCTGTGGAGCCTTTACCCACCTGGAAGGGCGGGAGGAAAGCCTGGCCAGGGTTATTTCCCATCCAGCGATCTACCTCCCCAGGGGATTGTCCTCGGTAATGTCCTTCCTTGCTTCTGAGGATTAACTTTCATTTTTTTCCTTTGAACACACTTATATGAACCTCAACACAGCTTGAATGTCATAATGTTTGCCCCCCCTTCTGTATAGAAGATAACACATGAACATGACCAGTTAGCACGTGGGGAGGCCTGTAACCCACACATGGTTAGTCTAGCTGAGATTACAAATGTAGGGGTGGCAGGTTTGCTTTTAAACATTTTTAAAATAGTGAGTTTACTAATCCACGAACATGGCCATCTGCGGGGAGCTCAAAAGAATGGCGGACCTCGAGCTTGGGGCATGTGCAGGTTTTCCTTTGAACACGGCAGTACCAGCTTTGTGCTCATTGTGTGCCCCCTTTTGAGCTGATCTCCACTGATTTCTGTGTCTCTGAGTGTTTCATGGATGCACTTTTGGGGGGAGGAACTTCCAGCATGTGTCTGTTCTCAGAGGATGTGCACACCTTTGAGAGGTGTGCTGAGGCAGAGCAGGAAGTCTTCCTGGGGATACACACCTGTCCTTCCACAGTGAATCACAGCCTGGGGGCAGATGTGGAGAAAGGGGAGGAGAGAGACAGGGACCACCAGCATTCCGATCTGGGGCTGCACAGAGGGGGGCCCCTGTTTCAGCCGGAGGCTGGTGTTCTCACATCTAGCCTGAAGTTGGCCTTTCTAGCCTCACGCCTGCGTCAACCGGGAGAGGGGGGCCATCTCTGCCTTCATCTGAATCTTGTCTAAAACTCTCATTGTAGAAGGTTCTTCACACACTCCCATCCTGGCCTGTGTCTGCCCCTGGGGTGGGGACATTTCCTCTGGGTTTCTCTGCCTTTTGCTTGGCCACACAGCTGCCCAGTGGGTTGCTTCCCTTTCAGTGCAATTGCTCTTGGGCTCTGGGGATACAGTGGAAAGGCATTGGTCTAGACTCATAGGATTGAGGGCTTCCTACGTGGCTTGGGGCAAGCCACACTTCTCTGTGCCTCAGTTTCCCCCTTTGTAAGAAAAGGAGGCTGGCCTAGAGGAGTGCCTCCTAGTCCTTTTAGACTCCAGCTCTAAATCAGTGATCCTGAGTTTGTGTCTGGGCTGCCAGAAGGAAAACCTTTCCCTGAGTTTTTAAACAAAAGTGTGGGCAACCCAAATGCCTCTCTCTCCTGGCCTGTTGTGCTCACCCTGGAGGACGGGAATGGAGTTGCCATTCCCAAAGGGCTGCAGCGGAGGTGGGTTTCCCAGGAAGGAGGATCCCGTTGTGCCTTCGGGAGAACTCGGGGTCTGAGACAGGCCCTGCCAGGGCCCCTGGGCAAGCAGAGCAGCCCACTGGCTCCGGGAGATCAAATGCTCGCACCAGGGAGCTAGGGCTCTTATTACCAATTAGCCATGGAAATCCTGTACTCTGAGCTGGGATCAAATTCTCCTATGGTTTTAGTGTGCTTCCCCATCCCTCTTGGCTTTCAAGGTTCCAATCAGGTATGGTTTGGGGGGAGTCACTGGCATTTCCAAGTTGTGAGCTTTTGTGTCTGATAAATCTCTCTGTCTTTGTCTCTGTTGGTCTCTGTGTCTGTGTCTGTCTGTCTGTCTCTGTGTCTTTCTGTGATTTTTCACATACCCTCCCCCCCAACATGTGCCTCACCACACACATGCCCAGGCTCACCAATGCCAGCCCTGCTGGTCTGTTCCAAAAAACTGGATTTCAAAACGTCTATTTCATGTAAACCAATTCATCCACAAAGGGCCTCCTCTCTGGCTCTCCCCATTCCTCACCTTAGTCCAGTCCCCAATTTCATCTCACCTAGGCTATGGCCTCCTCATGGGCCTCTCTGCCTCTGCTCTTCCATTGTTCTTTCCCTCCTTCCTTGGACCCCCAGGAGGGCAGCTCTCCATTGTCCACCATACATCTGGCCCATCATTCATTCTCTTGTGTCTCTTTCAGTTCAGAGTCAGAAAGGTCTGAATGGCCTGGGGTCCAGGGTCTCTAAGGCATTTGGTTTTGTTCCTGTCTGAGTGTAAACTCTGGGCCTAATTGGAGACAAATAACCATTCTTGGTTTGTTTTATTTGCCAAATCTTATTGAGAAGAAGATTCTATGTTAGGCCGACTCCCAGAGATGGGAAAGGAAGGAAGGGGCATTAGGTACCTACTGTGTGCAGGTGCCAGGCACTGGGCTGAGTGCTTTACACATATGATTTCATGGGATGCTCACCACAGCCCTGGGGGCGATGATGCCCATTTTACAGATGAGGAAATCAAGGCAGGCACCAATGAAGTGTCTTGCCCATGGTCCCAGATGGAAGGGACCTTCTGGGCCACTGAGACCCACCTATCTCTGAGCCCCTCTTTTCACCGTGGCTGGCACCGTGTGCCTCTGGTTTGTGCCCAGGTGTGTTGAGGGTGGGCAGGGGCACCATGGCAGATTTCTGTGCTTGCCTCCCCTGGGCCAGTGGCTGTGACTTGCCCTGGTTTTCAGGGACACATCCCCCTCCCCCTGGCCCCTTGAGGAGGAGGTGGTCTTTTCCTCATGGCTCTCTGTTATTCAGAGACTGTGCCCTCTGATGGTCACTGGGGTCAATTGTTAGAAGCTTTCGGTCATTTGCTTCGCCTCTTGCCATGTGGTCTGGTTCTTTCCAGTCCTTCCCACGCAAACCTTCATTCCCTTCTCTTCCTGCCTCTGGGAAGTTTTCCTCAAAGTTTTCTGTCTCTGGCACTGCCAAGTTCTCCCATTAAACAAGGGGGCGGGGCACAGTCTGGGCTTGACCTCAGATCTTCTGCCTCATTGTACCCCAGACACCCATTCTTTTCATCCCAGTGCTCATCACAGTGCCTACTACATAGTAGGCTCTTCGTAAAGGCTTGTGGATTGACTTATTGATTCCTGGGTACAGCCCCTGAGTGGAGCTCACTGGTCACCACCAGTGGGGCCTACAGTGCTCTTTGGACTGCAGGCTCTGGTCCAACTTGCCCCACATCCATCTGAGTGGGGAGCTGATAGGGAGGCCCAGCAGGACCTCCCAACACCCCTCCACCACTCACATTCTGAGAGCCAAAGGCCCTGTCCCCTAGACACATACCCCTTTCCAGAGGGCCCCGACTTGATGCCTTCCTTTTTGGGGGTCTCTTTTTGCCTTTTTTCTTTCTCCTTGAAACCCACAAAATCCATTTGAGTCTCGAGGCCTCTCTGGCTTGGCTCCTAGACCCAAAGCAAACCTTTGGAGGCTTCCTTTGCCCTGAGGCTCTCCCTCCTCCTCTGCCCCCCACAGTGACTTGTCAGCCTGTAGTCTGGGTGGAGAGGATGCCCTGCAGGCCGGTTCTCTGTTGGCCGGTTGGCGCTGGCTCTTCTCAGTGGATTTCCGGATTCCCATTGGTCTGGAGGGAGAGTGGGCTGGGCACGGCCTTGAGCAAGATAATGAGAACATTGTTCACACCTTCCCCTTCCCTCCCAACAGGTTACCTCTTGCTCCCTACCAGCATTACTAATCTCTCTAGCGCGCTGTTTTGCATGTTGGGACACTGCATGGGGAGGTCGACAGAGCTCTCTGCCTGGAAGGCTGCGACTTGTGGAGCTGAGGGGGAGTGTGGATTGGACTAAATCCATTGCAAATCATCTGAGTTCCTTTGGGGTGTCAAGTATGACACGTCCTTCCTGTCTCCTGATGGGCCCTGGGCAGTCATATGTTGTACTCTCACTCTGGATAAAATAGGATAAGAATCTGGCAGCCAATCAAAAGGCTTATCGCCTAATTGCCCCCCCCCCTCCAATCTTGGAGCAGCCTCCAGGAAGCAGCCTGACAGTAGCGTTCTTGGGCTATCTGTGACCCAAGCCCTTCCTCTGGCTGCCCCATGACTCACCCCCAGCATCCTGATGGGATGCAGGTGATGGTGCTGAGGAGCAAAGTGGGGGCAGGGAGGGGCGGCCTGAGCAGCATGTGGAGATGGTGAATGTGAAACAGGGTCTGGCCTGGAGAGCTGAGCCAGGTTCCCTGGTCCGAGGGAGACTTAATGAGGGGAGGGGAGAAGCCATCTGCACTAAGGCAGGGAGGCCCAGGAGCCCTGACTTCGTGTGTGTGTGTATGTGTGTATGCATATGTGTGATGGTTGAGTGTGTATGGTGTTTTTGTGTGTGTGGTGTGTGTGTGTGTGTATGCATATGTGTGGTGGGTGAATGTGTATGGTGTCTTTGTGTGTGTGTGGTGTTTATATGTGTGTGGTGTGTATGTGTGTGTGGCATGTGTGTATGGGGGGGAGGCAGCTTGGATCTGGAGCTTCCCCATGGCACCTCCCTTCTCCTAAGGACAGATGGGTTGGTCTTGCTTAGTTGCTGAGCCACAACAAAGGTTGAGGTGTTGTTCGATCTTTGGGGAGGTGGGCGAAGTGCTGGGAAGTTTTGACGCTTAGATGAAATAGGGCTTTTGCTGTATTAAAGTCTGGCCCCAAGACAGATGACTCAGAAGCTGGGGGCCCCAAGGATCAATCATTTGGCCAATGAGTGCCCATTCCATACCTGTTCTAGGCCAGGCACGGAGGTGCCAAGCACAAAGTAGACACAGACAGTTCTCTCAGTTAGCTTACACTCTGTCCAATATGACCGCTCTCCTTCAGGTTAAGATGGGCATTCTGCTCCAGGGGGAGGGGGAAAGCTCTTAAAAGCTAGTGCCACGCAACCCAAAGTGGCCTCTGCTTCCCGGTTTAGTCACTGGCCACTGAGGAGCCTTGAGTGGTGCCATGTTTCTCCATCAAGCTGTGCACGTGAAGTCCCATAAGGATGAACATCTTTCCCAATATCCCAGGACAGACTCTCCAAGGTCCTTCTTGGTGAGAGGGCCAGCTGCTGGGTTTGAGGCCATTCAGCAAAACCCACTTGGATTCATGAGTTTGGTTTTTAATGATCAACCACTTAGCTCCAAGCACTTCAGTGGTGCTGAGGTGGAAGGGGTGTGGATGGAACAGAGATTTTTGACTATATCTCCAGAAACTTCTTAGGCCTCCCCCAAACTCCAAGGCCTCATTTTTTAAAAAGCATCAGTTACTTCATCAGTTGGACATTCGGTGAGAAGAATGGAAAACAAATGGGGCTTTGCAGGCTTCTGAGCACACGCAAGGCCTGTTGGTGCGCTCCTCCAGCTGGCCCTGTCTCACCCAGAGTCTTGCTTGTTCAGTACACTGCCCAGGTACAATGGTATTTATCTTTCAGGTAATTTATTAATAAGACTTAAGGGTTGATGTTGCCAGGAGAAGGTCAAATTCCACTCATACCCTCTTGTCATGTTATCTTGGAGCTGTCCATTAGCCCCCTGAGAAGCTGTGTGAAGGAGAACAGAGCTGATGCCTCCTGTTCTGGAGCTGGGGCAGCAGATGCCTCCCCTCCCCCCTTTACCCCTTCCCTGTCCCTCCTCTCTCCCCTTCCCCACCCCTTCCCCCCCCCCAGAGGTCAGCTCTCTGGAGTTTGGTTTTCACAGTCCTATTCTCTTTGGTTGACTCCCTCAGGAATTCTCTGCTAATAACCAAAAGGATATTTTATGGAAATGTCAGCCTGATAGAATGCCCATTCCTCTTTGTGAATCAGGCCCCCAGGTCATAGCTGCCCCCACTGCCATTGGGAACTCCACACAGTGGAGGGTGTAGTGGGGGTGGGGGGTAGCAGTCTCCCCTCTCCCTGAAGCATCATTCATTCAACAAACATTCAATTACTCCCTTTGCTGTAGTGGGCAGGAAGGGGACCAGAGGACAAGAGCAGCCAGACTGATAGGGTCCGGGCTCTGCCCTAAGAAGCAAGTGGGCAAGTGACTGACATCAGCAAGACACAAGGATCAGGAAACAGGCTTTGATGGGAAGTGCTCCAAGGGCCCTGGCAGACACTTGGCCACTGTGGTCATTGGTGGGGGCTCCTGGTGGCCCAGCTGAAGAATATGGGGCTGGACACATTCTACTCCTTCAGAATACTGGCCTCAAAGTTGCAGGATGGAGGCGTGCATTTGTGGGTGGGGCTGGTCCTGGCATGACTCGGTTGCAGAAGGGAGGCCAGGATTGCTATATAGCCCTGGGAAGGTTCTGTGGCTGGGGATGGCCAAGGAGTGGACTTCCTGCTGGCCAGACTACTGGGGATGAGCTTCTGGGTGTGGAGCGAGGGGCTCAGAATGGCTGCCATCTGTTCTAAGACCATACAGGAAACTTTTCTCATTCATGAATTATTTTAAAAAGCTAATTGCTGACCCTAACCCTCTACCCCTAATATATCATTTCCCCTCCCTCTTCCAGAGATTCAGCCCTTTTACTAAATCACTAAGGATAAGAGGAACAATTCAGTAAAAGCAACTATGGCATATGATATGCAGTGTTCTGTACCCATAGTCCCCCACCTCTATAAAGAAGGGAGGGAGGGGTGGAAGGAGGGAAGGAGGGCCTTCTTCTCTCTGTTCTTTGGAGCCAGGCTTGGTCTTTATAATTTCACAGGATTCAATTTCTATTTCGGGTTTTGTTCGCTGTCATTCTTTCCATCGGTGTTGCTGAAATCACTTTGCTTCATTTTGCATCTTTCTGCCTCAGTTTCCCCAAATATTTCCATGTTTCTCTGTGTTTGCCATGTCCGTCATTTCACAGAGGACAGAAAGTCTCTGTTGCTCTCACAGACCACAAGTTGCTTAGCTGTTCTCCAGATGGTGAGGCCCATAAAATGTGATCGCTGGAGATGGGGTCTCCTTCCTAAAGGTTGGGCAGCTCCTTTGTGGCAGGCTTTAGAAGAGTGCCTAGTGCTTAATAGATGTTAATAGGCTGGTTAACTGATTAGACTCTTGGGATGGGTCACAGTCTTCACCATGACTTCAGAGCCCTCAAGTCATACCAGAAAGGTTGGGTGGATCCTCACTGTAGAGGTCCTAGAACCCCTGGCCAAGGACTTGGAGCTGCTTTCAGTGGGCTGTAGGCAGCCCCAGGAGGCTTTGAAGGAGTGGAGTCAGCCAGTCAGTCTGTCATGTGGGAGGGTGAAGTCCCACCAAAGTGTTAACCCGAATTCCCAAGGACCTGGAGGGGTGTGGTGGTCATGAGGATGGCAAAGAGAAGGGGGCGCTGGAGCTCAGCTCGATCTGGGGCCAAGGAGAGGAGGTAGAAGACTGATGATGATGAAAGTTATCAAACACCACCTACTATGTGCTGAGCACTTTCCAAGCACTGTCTCACTCATCCCTCCTGACCACCTTGGGAGGTAGGTGCTACTATGACCCCCATTTTACAGATGAGGAGTCGGGCCATTTGCCCAGGAAACCAGAGACCCCAGCACCAAGGAAAAAAGGTGCCTGAAAAACAGGGGAGGGGCAGGGGGAGGTGGCCCAGGGCAGCCTGGGAACTGCCTTTCCCACTGCTCCCTCTTCCATCCCAAGTTTGAAAAAACATAGTTATAAACAAACTTTTGGATCAAGACCCATTGCCAAGGTGGGAACTGCTTTCAGAATTCAATGTCATTTAAGAAAGACTTCTTTGGTGTTTATGGACCAGGAGGCCCTGAACTCAGACTGGGGAAAGACAGAGACAAAATAAGGCTGACTCTGCCTTCCGGAAGTTTACATTTGTTCATTTATAAGTAAATATAAGGTTGTCTGGAGAGGGGAAGGGGAGGGGATCAAGAACGGGTGCAGACAGCAGGGGAACCTGAGCAGAATCCTGGGCACCTAACCTCCTCTTTTGGGTGATGGGACGTCGTTGGCAAGGCGTGGCAAACTGTGGCCAGTACAGGTGGGAGCTGAGAAGTTGGCTATGTTAGCATCTTCATCCAGCTTGGTGTCAGAGGTTTCAGGGGGCACCAGGGCCTGGCTGGGGTGATCCCTCTGGAGTCCAAGTTCTCAACAGAGTCTGGCTTCCTGTGCTCCTGACCTATCTGAGTGGGCAGACCCCTGGGTCTCCATCACGAAGCAACAACTGGCTTCCATTTAGGAAAAGATTGCTGAAGTAGAGTCTACTGTTAGTCATCGGCCATGCAAGAAAAAGGTCTCTGAGGAAACTTCTAGAGATGATGTTTGTCCAGCAGGAGTCACTGGTGTTGCCAGGCTGACTTAGGTCCGCTGTGAATGTCTGTGTTTTATTTACTCCAATTGACCCTGGAGTGCCAGCAGTGTAGACACCGGAGTGTTCACACCATGTGGCTTGTCCAGAGGGTGCTGGAGTTGCACATCTGGGGAGAAAAACCTGGGTTTTCATGTTTCTGGAGGTTGAACCACATTAGGTTGCTGGCCATCCCTTCGCTCATCCTCCCAGCCCTCAAGTATCCTCCATGAAGGGCACAGACTAGCTGTGGTCCTCTTTTGCAGAGGGAGGGACAGAAAACCAAAGAGAATGTCAGAGGTGAGGTGTGTGGGGAGTACTCAGGGCTCATTGCCCAGCTGAGGTCAGTGCCTACATTACAATCAGTTTCTTTGTCAAGGATAATAGAGTGAATAGCTGGGAAGAAGGATCAGCCCCTCATGGGGGACTCGCCCCACAGAATTCATATTCTTGGGCACTTGGGTTCCCTCTACACAGACTTTGGAGGGCAATTGGGTGGTGCAATGACTTAGAGCACTAGGCTTGGAATCAGGAAGATGGATCTTCCTGAGTTCAAATGCAGCTGCAGACACTCATTAGCTGTGCGACCCTGAGCAAGTCATTTCACCATGTTTGGCTCAATTTCTTCATCTATACAATGAGCTGAAGAAGGGAATGGTAAATTGATTCAGTGTCTCTTCCAAGAAAACCCCAAGGGCCATCAGGAAGAGTCATAGACTGAATGACTTAACAGCAGACTTCCCCAGAGGCTGCTGAAAGGGCTGTTCTTCACTTCCACTGGACGGCTTTAGGGATTATTTAGAAATCCTTTGGTTTGGGATGCCTTGGGGGTCCCAGGCTTCCTGGAGACAGAAAGCCACAAGCGAGCCAGCTTTGGGGATCCTTGCCTGTTTGGGGTATCTATTGGCTCGACTTTTCTGAAGTCATTGTTTTGTAGGGTGGCAGGTGGCTGTTGTGGGATTGGGATATATTAGGGGTAGGGACTGGATTCTGTGGGTGTAGAGAACTCCCTCTACCAATACAGGTCTGCACAATCCATCTCTCACTTAGGGTCTTAGAGAGTTCCTTGGGCACTGAGAGTGGAAGGGACCTGCCCAGGGTCACTCAGTGGCAGAACTTGAAATCAGGGCTTTCTGGCTCTGAGGTTGGGTTTCTGCCTGCTACACTGCTTCCCTCTTGGGATCCATGAGGGCTCCTCTCCTTCCATGTAAAGTGAAAGGCTCCCCTACTGGACCTAGAAGGGGTATCAGAGATCACTTGTCCCCCCTCTTATTTTCCAGAAGACAAAGAGAAAGTTAGAAGATTGGCCCGTTGTCATACCTTGGGTGATGTAGCACAGTTTTTGCAGTAGGCTCTAGGAATACAAAGATAGGCATGAAACAGCCCTGCCCTTGAGGGGCTTATGCTTCCTTGGGTGACCTGTGCCCATGACATGCCCATGTGGGACACAGTGGGATTCTGGTCCCTTGTTCACAATCATGGCCCCCATAAGCAGACCCTGAAGCCTTCGGGGCAGTAAGTGGCCCTTTGCAGTGCCTCCCGCCCTTTAGCCAGAGACCACATCCCAAAATGAGGAAATTGTTCATGTTTCCCCCTCTTCGGACCGTGGGCCTGACACCCACTGCTGGTTTTCTTAATGAGACTTGGAATCACTTTGAATAATATTTTTCTGTCCTTTGAATTAGTTGGCTCTACTCTGGGATGGCAGGAAAGGGGTCACTTACTTTTGTTCTGGATATGCGGATTCCCAAATGAGATTCCTTCCCTTGGAAGGGCCTAAGGCCTGTGGGCCCCCATGGTTCCTTAGCAACCCTTTTGTGAAATTGGATTAGGAGGTGAACCTGCTGGAAGGAGACCTTTGGACCCTGCTGAGGATGTATTCATCCCTCCCCTAGCCAAGTTCTCTGGCCCCAGAGAAGGGACCCCCAGGCCTCCCCAGGATCTTCAAGGGAATCTTCATCCAGGGTTTCCTGGACTTGTAACTGGAGCCTCCCTGTTGTGCCCTCTCACCTCAGCAGGATGGCTCTCCTGCGTCCTCAGGCTCATCCTGTCCCCCTTTTGGAGCAGTAACTGGGGGCATCAGGAGCAGAGGGGATGCCAGGGTGGAGGATGGGCACTCCACTCCAGGCTTAGGTCATAGGGTGCTCAGATCGCCACCTTTTAAATCAAAGGATCATTAATTTAAAGCCAGCAAGGAGCCACCGAGCCCCAGCCTTCTTATAACCCCCCTTCAGTAAGGGATCTGAGAGCTGGGGGAAAGGAAAGGACTTGCTTGAGGTCACTCAGGGGGCAAGTATTAGAGGTGAGATTAGAACCCAGGTCCTCTGACTTCAGGGTCAAGCAGAAACCCAAAAAGCAGGGGCTATTAAACCAACTCAATACCCTTCAGGACTTTCTTGGTTGGTGGTCTGACTTCTCTGTAGGCTAGGGAGGTATGAAAGGCTTGGGGAGGAGGCTTGTTGAGGGGAAGCCCAAACCCTCTACTGGAGTGTGCTGCTGGCTCATTCTCCCAAGGTATTTGGAAGGGCAGCCTTTGTTGGAGAAGCCAGCAAGTGTCCACAGAGGAGTCTGGTCATCCCTTTTCACCTCCTCCACTGGGGGTATCAATGGGAGGGCAGTCAGCTTTGTGTACCAGAGATATTCTGTCCTCTATCCCCAAAGTGACTTGAAAAGGTTTGTCATCCTTGACCAGAAAAGAGATGAAGGACAGCTTTGGGCCATTGCAATGACCAGAGCACACCAGTCCTTCCTGGACTTGGGTAGAAAGGAAAAGTGGCTGAGCTGAGCACTGAACAGTGAGCAACCCCTTCCCTTCTGCCCCCCCCCCACAGCTGGGGAAGGGGCATCTCAGGATCTCACCCCAGAAGTTGAGCACTAGTCAAACATTAAGCGAGTATTCACTGAATCCCCTGGGACTTGGAACTCTGGGTTGTAGCACTTATACTTTACATTAATTGCATTTCCTGCTCTTTTGTTGGGATTAAAATGTCCATGTTTTTAAGGAAAGTTGACCCAGAATAATTTTTCATTGTCCTTAAAAAGTGGACGCTCTCTACGGTGGGACCCAAGGAAGACCTGAATTGAGAGTACATGTGGTTCAGGGGCTCTCCCTTGCTATTCCTGGAGTGGGGCTGAGTCCTGGGGGACCATCGGAACCCCCAGCTCCCATAGGCATCCTTCAGGAGAATGTTCTATGGCACCAGCTGGAGACTGACTCCCCCTCCCCCATCTATCATTGCCCTGGCAGCAGCAGCGGGGCAGGAATATCCAGGACAGGCTCACCCAGCATTCCTCCAGGACTTCAGGTGGGAAAGGAGAATGGGCGTTCTATCAATTTAGTCTTAAATTGTTTTTGTCATAAATGAAATGTTAGCTCTATTTGCATAATGTTTTAAGTTTGCAAAATGCCTTCCATATGTTAACTCGTTTGACTCTCCCAACAACCCTGGGAGGGAGGTGCTAGTGTCATCCCCACTTTACAGACAGAGGAAGCTGAGGAGGATGGGAGTGAGGTGACTCCCCCAGGCTGGAGCGGGCACAGGCAGCCCCCACCTTGTGCTGGCCCGGGCCAGAGGCTCTCCTGAGCCCTTCTCCTGAAAAGGAATCATGTGGGGCTTGTGCCTTGGACTGGCCTTTTTCTGAAGGATGCAGGGCTGGGAAGGCAAAAGCGGGGTGCTGCTTGGACCCCTCTCTTCTGCTGGGGGGCCTGCAGGTCTGGGCTCAGGAGGCATTACAACGTGGAGTAGATGGGCTGTGGGACCAAGTATTGCATCTCTTACAAAGGAGTCCTTAGGATGCAGTGACTGGCTCAGGGTCTCTCAGCCTTCAATAATCAGCAGCAGGAACAGTGCCAAGCCCCCAAACCAAGACTCTTTCCTGGGCTGTGCACCTGGAGCCTCCCTCAAGACATACTTGGAGTGATGATAATGACCAACATAGGCTTACTGGGGCCAGGCACTGCTTTCCACTGACCTCATTGGATTTTCACAATAACCCCGGGAGGTAGGTGCTGTTAATATCCTCATTGTACAGATGAGGAATCTGAGGTTGAGTGACTTGCCCAGGGTCACACAGCCAGCAAGCATTTCAGGCTGCACCTGAACTCTGGTCTTCCTGGCTCTAGGCACAGCTCTCTGCACTATGGCACCACCTAGTGGTCTTCTGAAATATTTACTTCAATTGCAGGGTTACTTTTTCAGAGAAATTTCAAGGAGAGTGGAGAATTCTGGCCCTTGGGGCTTTCACCTGGCAGTTTAATGATAAAGCAGAAAGAGCACTGAGTCTTGAGCCAGAGGACATAGGTTTGAATCCCACCTCTTATGGTTCCAGTTTCTGTAGTACTACCATCCATACTGGATGTTTCCATTTCCTCTCCTCTCCTGGTATTCTAACCCCTCTGCAATCTGGCTTCTGACTTCATTCCACCAAAACTGATGTTTCCAAAGCTACCCATGGTCTCTTCTAGATCCTCATTCTCCTTGATCTGCAGGCTCGGACACTGTTGGTCACTCTCTCCTCCTTGATTCTCTCTTCTTTCTAGGTTTTTGGGGCACCCCTCTCTCCTGGTTCTTCTCTGTCTGCCTTACTGGATCCTCCTTTAAGTCAGCCTCTGACCTTTGGTGTCCCACAGGACTCTGTTCTGGGCCCTCTTCTCCTGCTACCCTGTTGTACTCATGGGCTCAAGGATCATTTCTCTACTGATAAGTTCCAGATCTCTATATCAAGCCACAGTGGTTCTCCTGACATTCAGTCTTGGATCTCTAGCTGCCTGTTGGATGTCTCAGACTGTCCCCCAAACCCTCCCTTCTCCTTAAGTTTCCTAGTGCTGACAGGGGCACCCCAAACCTCCCAGTTTCCCAGGCCTATAACCCAGTTGTCATCCTGGACTACTCTTATCCCTCAACCCATATCCAGGCTATTGCCAAGGCCTGTGGATTCCATCTCTGCAATATCTCTTGTTTATTTCACCTCTGCAGCATCTCTTGTCTATTTCACCTCTGCAACATCTCTGTTGATTTCAAATCTGTAGCATCTCTTGTCTATTTCATCTCTGCAGTATCTCTTGTCGATTTCACCTCTGCAGCATCTTTACAATGTACCCCTTTTCCTCTCTGACACTGCCCCCACCCTGGTGCAGATCCTCATCACCTGGAGCCTGGACTGTTGCAATAGATGCTTGGGGAGGGGATCTGTCAGTCTCAAGCTTCTTCACTCCAGTTCAACCTCATTCAGTGATTTTCCTGAATCTCAGGTATCACCATGTCATCCCCCCTACTCAATAAACTCCAGTGGCTCCCTAGTTCCTCCAGGATTAAATAGAAAAGCCTCCATTTCTGTTTTTTAATGCCCTTCACTATCTGTTCCCTTCTTACTTTTCTAGGCTTCTTACACCTTACTCCTTTTCATATACTCTTCAATCTAGGGACACTGGTCTCCTGACCGTTCCACAAACAAGACATTCCATCTTCAGATGCTGGGCATTGTCCCTGACTGAACCTCATGCCTGAAGTGCTCAGCTCTGCCTCCTGGTTTCCCTGGCTTCCTTTGAGGCTCAGCTTAAACTCTACCTTCTACAGGCAGCTTTCTGTTGGGCCCTCCAGGCTAGTGCCTTCCCTTCTCAGATTATCCCTCATTTTCTCTTGTTGGTACCTTGTTATTTATATGCTGCTCCTGAGAATCCGACATGGTTCCCACTGGATGGGGACCTTTAAGTTTTTGAAGGGACTTGCCAGAAACTCATTTCTGGGGAGGCTAGTCAATAAGAACCCTTGGATTCTGGGATTGCCTATAATCTCTTCAGGAAAGCCTCAGGAAGGGCCAGCAAGTGCAGAGAATGGGCCCTCTGGAGGATGGTGGGGAGGGGAGAGAATGGAGAGGGGATGACCGCAGCCAGAGGCAAAGGAGAATCCTGAGCCATACATCCCTGTGTTCCCCCTTGTTGGAAGTCTGACTCTAGAGCATCTCTTCCAGTGCCCTGGCCCGGGGGAAGGGCATGTAGGTTTATGGGCTTCAAATAGAAGGGACCCCTGAGGTCATCTCATCAACCTCCTCACTTGAAAGAGAGAGCAGGTGACTGATTCCCCCATTATCTTATTGCTACTGTGTGGTATTTCGGGGGCTTGTGCTCAAGGCACCTGCCAGCCCCCCAGCCTGGCAAACAGCCCTGGACTTGGGGGGGTGAGTCAGGAGCCAGATCTGGCCTCTGGCAATGGAAAAGCCTCCCATAGTTTCACTCATAGCAGCTTGTTGAGGTCAGATGAGACAACTTGTTGCTTTGCTGACTTTCCAAACCCCATCTGGATGTCAGTGGTTGTCAGGGGCCAGGGCCATGGGCTGCAGAAAGCTGTCTGGTCTGAGTCAGGGTCCAGGCAAAGTGGGAGACATTTGTGGTCCCCTGTGATGAGCTCATGGAGATGCTTGTTGGTGAGAAGGGGGCAGGGTTGAGGCTGGGGCAGCAGCCTTCCTCCAGCTCCCTCCTCAGGCTCTCTTCCCAGGCTGTGGGGGGGGGCAGGGATCTCAGTTTGGCTCTGACCTATCTTTCCAAGATTATGAGCATCTTGATGAAACATCAGAGTGAAAGGGAAAGCATTTTAAGGTCTTTGAACCACAATGCAAGTGTTTAAATGGGACAATGCCGCCTTTGAGAAGGTTAAGAGCAGCTTCTTCATTCCTGGACTCCTAGGCCTGTGCAGAAGCCTGCTGGTCAGCCAGGACCAGATATCACCAGTCCCTGGATCATACCCAGGATCCGATCTGGGTGTCACCGGTACCTGGAGGAATCTGCCTCTTTGGGCCAGAGCCACGGACAGAGCCTCCCTCTGTAGCCCCAAGCTTAGCTGAGGACAGCACCTGGCACAGAGTAGTGCTTAATTAAGTGCCTTAATCAATGATAAATGCCTTCATGTGAACAGCACCTGAGGGTTCTAGGGTTCTGGGCATCTGAAAAGCTCCTTCGAGGTACTTGCTTCTGACACAATCTGGAAAGAGACAGGCTTGAAAACGCTGCAGACGGAGATGTCTTCCCCAGGCTTCTTCCTGAGCTTTCCTTTGCTGGTGAAGCAGCTGGATTTGGGGCACTCAGGCAACTGAGTCAGGGGGCTTATCTGGGCCCAGTGCAGAGAGTGCTGAGTTCAAAACCAGCTGCAGATGTTACTGACGATGTGACTTTGGGCATTTCCCTTAACCTCTTTGCCTCAGTTTCCTCATCTGTAAAATGCTTCGTTCTTTCTGGCCATCCCCTAGGAGGCAGAGCCAAGACTTGGACCCACATCACCTGACTTGAGTTCCTCCGGGCCTCACTAATGTACTTCTCAGTTCTGTTCTTAGAAAGTCTGTTTTCCTGAATGACAAAGAACCAGCATGTGTATGTGAGTGTGTGTGAGAGTGTGTGTTTGAGAGTGTGTGTGTGTATGTGTGTGTATGTGAGTGTGTGTTTGAGAGTATGTCTGTATGTGTATATGTGTATATGTGAGTATGTGTGAGTGTGAGTGTGAGTGTGTGTGTGTGTGTGTGTGTGTGCTCGTGTCTCCTTTGTGTGCCACCTTTGCTGG
>CM053593.1:389707871-389722304 GCA_028646575.1 Pseudocheirus occidentalis | reverse complement strand
ACAGAGAGATGGAGGGAGAGACAGAGGGGGAGGGAGAGAGACAGAGACAGAGAGAAACAGAGACAGAGAGAGAGAGAGAGAGAGAGAGAGAGAGAGAGAGAAACAGAGACAGAGAGAGAGTCCCAGATTGGACCCAAGGGGAAATCCCCCAGAGCATCTAGTACAGCAAACAGAATAGGGTCATGGTCAAAGTTCTGCAAGTCATTCTTCCCAGTCTTTCTTTAGCAATTTGATGAAGGTTAGCATCTCTCTCTCTCTCTCTCTCTCTCTCTCTCTCTCTCTCTCTCTCTCTCTGTTCCTTTCTCTGACAGGAGGGGACACGATCCAGGTCAAGGATTTAGTTGAGGAGGCCTGAGGGGTTGGCTCAGTGTCCTCCTCTGCCAGAAGGGGGAGCCTGGACGACCCCCCACATCCCTGCCAGTTCTAGATTTAGGGCCTTCACACAATTCCAGCCTGTTGTTTAGTGCAGGGATTCCCAGCCCAGGGTCAGGCTCCACCAAAGTGTCTCCAAGTATTTCAAGGACTCTTGTGAAATTCTCAGATGTTTCAAAAGAAAATTAATTTCATCTCATTGACCTTCTATATATTTATGGATTCCCTCCAGTCAGTACTAATCCAGTCGCCTTCAAGCTCCCACGGCCTCTGTGTCAATCTTTCCTCTCTGCCCAGTTTGCTAGCTCTGGGGGTCCATGATTTTCTTACTCTGTTTTAGAGGTGCTCCCTCCCCTCTCCCTTCCTCCTCCACTCATGGTGCCATTCTTAGGGGACAAAGGTTCATGTGCATCAGGATCTAGAAGAACCTGGGAACCCACCTTGTCCAGCCCCTTCTTTTTCCAGAGAAAGAAACTGAGGCTCAGAGAGTCCAGTGACTGGGCAGTGGGTGAGGCCACCTGAGACCTCAGAGGTTGTCTGTTCCAATGCCCTCAGGGGGCGGAGGAGGACACTGAGGTTCAGAAAGAAGGAGGGGCTCGAACAAAGTACATCCAGGAGGACCTGAGAAATGTTTGCTCACAGTCAGCTTTCATCCATCTTGGCATGTATATTGTAGGGTAACAAATCGAGATATCTGGGAGCTGAAACACCAACCAGATTGTCCGAGGTGTCCTTGTTCCTAAACATGGGAGGTGCTCTCACACACTTACACACACAGACACACTCACACACACTTAAACCCACACTCACAAGCACATACACACTCACACACTCACACAGATGCACATGGACACACTTAAACTCACACTCACAAGCACATATACACACACACTTAAACCCACACTCATAAACACACACACACATTTCCACCACCACCACCACTTCTTCCTTTTCTGGCACATCTGGACAGAGCCATTCAAACATCATTCTCTTGAGTCGAGGGGGTCTTGAAGTCTAGAGAAAGTGAAGCCAGAACCTTCGAGAAAAGACTCTGCCTTCTAGAAGAAGAAGCTCATCCTGTAGGGCTCTTCTTCCTTCCCAGGCAGAGGGGAAGGAGCCAGGCCCAAGCTGGCCTGTTCTGCTGCTTTCCCACCTCCAGTTGCTCTTGCCCTATTAATCCAACACACATATTAAGAACCTACTGCAAGCGCTTGTTTTCAGTTGTGCCCAACTCTCGTGACCCCATGTGAGGTTTTCTTGGTGGACATCCTGCAATGATTTGTCACTTCCTTCTACAGGTCATTTCACAGATGAGGAAACTGAGGCAAGCAGGGTTACGTGACTTGCCCAGGGTCACACAGCTAGTAAGTGTCTGAGGCCAGATTTTTTTTCTTTTTAACTTTATTTATTTACTTTTAGTTTACAACATTCAGTTCCACAATCTCTTAAATTTCAAATTTTCTCCCTCTCCCTCTTCTCCCCACTCTCCGCATAGCGTTGTGTAATCAAATATAGGTTCTACAAATACCTTCATGTTGAACATTAGGCATATTGTAAAGGATTATAACCGACGGGCTGAATGATGAGAAAGAAGGGATAAAACAAAACAAAACACAGATGAGGGAGCCCCAACAGTTTGCTTCAGTCTGCAGACTCTGCAGCTCTGTCTCTGGAGGACAGCCCTTTCCATCCTGAGTCTTTGGAGCTGTCCTGTAGCCTCCCATTGCTGAGAGGAGTCCCATCTACAAAGTCAGTCATCACAGACACAATGCATCTGTCACTGTATACAGTGTTCCCCTCCTGCTGCTCTCCTCACTCAGCATCAGTCTATAGAAGTCTGAGGCCCGATTTGACCTCACCAAGATGAGTTTTCCTGATTCCAAGCCCGATGCTCCGTCTACACCTGCCACACTCACTGTATGTAGGACATCATCATTTACTAATTCTAGTAAACATTGATTGAGGACTTACTACATTCGGTCTACATAAATATTGATTCTCATAAACATTATTAAACACTTCCTAGATGCCGAAACTTTTATTGGAAGATATTCCAAAATAATGGCTAATTCATTGATTCTTAGGCAGGACGTTAGCATTTACTGGTCCTAATCACCACTAAGTAAGCACCTACTCCACCAGGCATTATGATAGGCACAAGGGTTGTAAAGACTACAAGGAAGCAGACCCTGCCTTCAGGGAGCTTCCATTCTTCTGCCAGGAAGAGTGGTATCCAGTATCCCTGCCTCCTCCCTATCCCCAGGGCAGCCAGAGGCAGTGCTGCCTCCCCACTGGCCCGGCCTTTGACACCAGCTTCCTAGTTATCCTCCCTGACTCCAATCCAGCCTGGGCATCACTCTCAGAATCCTCTTCCCAAGGCCCAGATCCTGTCAGTTCCCTCTGGCCCTGAAGGTTGCTGGGCTTTTGGTATCCTATAGATGTCTGCCTACCACAGGCTTGTAAGTGGGTGCAGAGACAGAGAAGGCTTGGGTCCCCCTTTCCTCTCCTAGTGCAAAGACAGAAATAGGACCAAAAGGAGAGGAAGAGGGAGGAAGGGACAGAGCAGCTCTCTGAGAACTACGAAGCCCCCCCCCATATGAACTGGAGGCCCTGCTGAGTGAGGAAGAGCCCACCCCAGACCCAGGGGCTGGGGGAGGGACACTGACTCTACTTGGAGCCCATCCTTCCCAAGCAGTCATATCAGTCTGGGGGCTCCAGTGAAATGAGCTGGCCAGCTTCAGCAGCACCCAAAAGGCAGATTTCTGCCCCTCCCCACCCAGGGAATTGGAGCCTAAGGGGGGGGGGGCATCAGACAGTGTCTGTGGACCTCCAGTAGGAGTGGGACTAGGGACAACAGTGCCACAGCCAGTGAGGAAGTACAGGCAGGTAGTGCTGGGACATCCCTAGACTTTTCTGGTGCGTTTACTCCAGGGTCAGACACATCAGTCCTGAGGTTGGGGGCAGAGCATTGCCCAAACGGTCCCATCAGGCCTACCCTAATAGTCCCAACTGCCCCACTGTCCTACCCCATCCTTCCCATCGGCACCTGTCAGATTGCCCAAGGAAAGCAAGAGATCAGTCCTCTGCTTATTCAGTTATTAACAACCACGGACATCCCTAAGTGAAGTGGGCTGCCACGGAGGTAGTGAGCTCCCCGTTACTGGAGGCTTCCAAGCAAAGGCTGGACAGCTACTTGACGGGAGACAATCCAGGGGACTGCAGTTCAAATCCTGGTAGAACAAGATGCTTCTGCGCTCCGGTTCAGCTCCGAAATTTGAGTCCCAGAAGCAAACTGGGAGGTTTGACCACTGATGGTTGAATCCTTGTGACCATGGGCATTCAGGCCCTTGCTGTGGGCAAGGGAGGACCAAAGTCACAGAGGGCCAGGGATATTGAAGGGAGAGGCAGAGGAGGGGACAAGGGCAGAGAGAGAAGACGGAGGAGCAGGGAGCTTCCCGGTTACGGGACAGGTGGCCTGGCAGAGGAGGGAGCGGCTCCTTCCTCGGCTCCGGCTGAAGTAAACACAGAGAACAGATAAAACTGAATTCACCTAAGCTCCCTCCGCCTCGTCTCTATACTGTAGAGCTAAACGGACCGTTCTCCAGCGCCCTTGTGCCCTCTAGTGGCTCAGATATGCATCGCCCTAATAAACCCGAGTTCCTCCTGTGCTTACCAGTCACCACTTCTAACCTATACGAATCATTTGCTCCTCACAACTACCCGGGGAGGAGATTCTGCTATGATTCCATTTGACAGCTGGGGAAACCTCGGCAAACTGAGGAGAAGTGATTTGTCCAAGGCCACACAGCTTGTAGATGTCTGAGGCTAGATTTGAACTCCAGTCTTCCTGACTTTAGCTCGGGCTCTACCCTCTGTGCCCCCAACCCTCCGCTAGCCTCAGGTACTTGACTGATGGGGACGTCGTCTGGGATCTTTAAAATTTAGCTTGTTTTCTTTTCTTTTTCTTTTAGACATAAATTGCATTACGACTATTATTTACAGTTCAAGCACTCAAATATGTCAACAAGATCACAAACAAAAGATCATCAAATAAGGGGAGAGAGAAACTCCAAGAGGAGAAATTAAGTCAAGGCAATGGAACCAGCATTATTGAAGGCCTAACTGTGTGCTGTCAGGCCAGGGCTCAATGAAGGGGGGAGGGGGAGGTATGCCACAGGGGACAACTTTAGCAAAGCCTGGAGGCAGAGCCTAGGGGGTGAGGAAGAGGAGGCAGGGCTAGGGAGCCCTAGGCATGGTCTGAAAAAGCTGTGAGTCCAACAAGCCGTGTGGCTGGGGACAAGTGTGGCCTTGTGATGCCTTAAGAGAGGAAGCACCGCGGGCTCTGAGGAGGCGATGGTCACCCGTCCTCTGGCCACCCCTGAAATCTTGTGTCAGGTTCCAAGCGCCTCCTTTGAGGAAGGACATTGATTGGCCTGGCAGTGTCCAGAGGGAAGCAATCAGTACAGGGAAGGGTGGAGAAGTCCATGACCCAGGAGCTGAAGATGAGCTGAAGGTGTTTAGCCGAGAGAGGGGGAGCTGAGGGTGCCTCAAGTTAGGGGACAACTCTTTTTTGGATATGGCTTTGGTTGGATGGTCAGGTCTCCCAACTCCCCAGTTCTGTGATTGACTGGTATCCCTCCTCCCTCATTCTGTCCACCGAATGCCTCGTGTTGCAGCATACTTATGGAAAACCGTGGCAGAGGATCCCAGGAGAAGGGCAGGCCAAAAGGCTGGTGAGATCGGCATCTTTTCGGGGATATCCCATCCAGAAAGTCAGCCCCGCCTCCAGGATAACTGTGTGCCTTACTGGCTGATCACTCTGGCTTCTTTCCTTTGGATTTGGCATTTGGTTTTTATCGCTTCTCTTTTGGCTCATTTAGCGATGATGAAGCAGCCTGATTGGTCTTTCTAAAGAAGTATTTTGTTTCTTAATTCAGGTTTTTGCATTTTCAATTCTCCCTCAACATTAGGGATTTCTTCTTTCCAGCCTATTGTTGAACAGGCACTGATTGGTTTTCAAATGCTTTTCCCTGTAAACTCAGATCATTATATGATGTCTTTGATTTTGTTTTCTCTTTTGTGAGGGAAAGCATTCTAGAACTAGATGTGCTTTTGTTAAAAAAAAAAACCTTCAGCCGAGTTCTATTAATTTTGGCATGTTGCCACATTGTTGTCTTTATCTGAAGGTTTTTTGTACCTTCCAGTGTTCTAGAGTTCTATAAATTACAGAGAAGGCGTCAAGCTGCGTAGGCAGTGAGTTTACCCACCTGGGAGTTCCTTATCGACGTCAAAGAAATCAGGGGCCCAGTTCAGTCCCCATTTGCTAAAACCTTGCTTGTTCCCGCCCCTCCCCAATCTCATTTGTGACCTTTCACTGTCAATCACCATGACTTTACTGAAGGGAATTTGGTAACTGGGGCAAAGCCCAGGTTGTTTTGATGTTCTCTGGCGATGAACATTTAAATTGATGGTGCCAGCACACAGCCCAGGAGATGAAGAGTACAGCATGTCAAACCTCCTGCCCTCTCTGACAATCCCCAGACGTTCCACTCCCATCTTTTATTAAAACCTCAATATCGACCACCAATACAATCAGTTCAACCTGCTTAGCAACTACTGACACGTGAATTAATCCATTTCAGTGCCTAACACGTTTTCCTTTCATTCCCTCAAAGCACCCTTTGTCCTTCATTATTATTCACTATGGTCTTTCTGGGTGCTGCTTCTGGGTCAGCTTTCCCCCTTGGAATTAAGGGCATAAAAGGCTTTCCAGATTTCTCAGTATCCTTAGAGATGGTCCTCTCAATTGAATGATCACATTCCTTCCCTTTAATGAACCACAAATTATTTAACCCCTCCCCTTGTGTTTGACACTTTGGCTGCCTCCAGATCTTGTTTTGGGTTTTTTGCTTTGTTTTGTGATTATTTGCATCATTGCTCAGAAAATCTGTGAACAGACAGTTCTTTCTTTTGTTTGCAATCACACGTTCAGGGTATGTTCATTCTGCCCTTTATTTATCACAAATAAAACATCATGAACCACCAAGAACATTACAAAGACGGCTCCTAATAAATAACCCCACCTACAAGCATGTGCATCATTAATTATGAGAACGCAGAAAGCAGTTCCCCCCCCCCCCGCCCCCACCGCAATCCCTCCCTCCCTCCTCTGAGATGCTTGCTGGCAGAGTAGAAAGCTCTCTCTGGATTTTTGCTCTCCTACACTAGTTCTCAGACCCCAACCCAGTTTTCCCTAGAGACAATTTCAGGCTTTCACTATCCACGGTGGTTATTTCATTCTCCCAGGGTAAAGTTTCCAAGGACCACCCCCCTCCTTCTATGGATTTACTCTCCTAGAGGGGACTCCGGTTGATTTACATGGCAAAAAGTCCCTGACTAGTTTAGCCTCTCCAGGAATTACCGGGAGGCATTTTCTTGGGCAGATCTGCAGGTCGAAGGCTCTTGCTAGTTGCATTTGGAAATGATGCAGAGATGGGGAGATAATAGTGTTTATCTTTGTGTATTACTAAATACTAGCAGAGTTAGCTAGAAGATTCTGGGAGTGAAATTGAACTCCCTTGGATGGTCTGTACCTTAGGATCCAGTTTTGTCTGTTTTCTTGTGATGGGTCAATAACCCTGGAGATTTGGGTGAATTGGGAAATTTGGGAAAAAGATGTTTTTTGTGACTGTAAGTTTCCTTCTTTCAACAGAGACCTTAAGTTTGGTGATTTTTTTCCCACCAAGTTACATTCAGTATTTCTCATGGAGAAAATCTAGTGGTCTATAATTCCGTATTCTATTCTTGAGCTGAACAATCCTGGGAAATGGTCTTACTTTAAATGTGTGTGTGTGTTTTGTTATTCAGAACTGAACAAATACCAACCAATATGATCATTACCATGTACAATAAAGAAAAAAAAAGAATTGCATATGAAACCATGAATCTCTGTTACACAGAGCTTGCGTTTTTAAAAATGAGTAACAAATTTCAGTTTCCATTAACAAGTTCCAATTTTTAAAGCTGTCCTGCCCCTGTTTCCTTCTGAACTCCTTTCTCTTTCCTTCTGCATACTATAAATGTTTCAATAACTTTTCTCCTTTTTGCTACATCTATGAATAGCCTCCCTCTCCCTTCAAAATCCTTGAACTTGTTAAAAGAAAGAAGACAAACTCATAAGCAGCAAGTGAAGTCAAGACCCCCAAATCCCTGTGCTGGCCATGTCTGAAAGTGTCTGTCTCTGCCTGTAGCTTGGTTTCCACTTCTCAGACAGAAGGTGGGTGGTCACAGGCTTCATTATGGCATTCTCTGGGGTCCTCACTGGTCATTTCATTAATCAGGGTATTTATAGTTGTCAAAGTTGTTTTTATATAAATTGTTCTCCTGGTTCTGTTTATTTCATTCTGTTAGTTCATTTAAATCTTCCGAGGTTTCTCTGACTCCATTTCTGGCAAATGTTCTTCGACAAATCCATTAAATATGACAGATATGTGCTCTTAATTTGCATTTTTAATAATCTCATTATTCTCCCCAATTGATAAATGGTCAAAGGATATGAACAGGCAGTGTTCAGAAGATGAAATTAAAAACATCTATAAGCATATGAAAAAATGTTCCAAATCACTAGTGATTAGAGAAATGCAAATCAAAACAACTCTGAGGTACCACATCTCACTGGCTTGACTCGCTAAGATGACAAAAGAGCAAAATGATAAATGCTGGAGAGGATGTGGAAAAACTGGAACAGTAATGCATTGTTGGTGGAGCTTTGAACTGATCCAGCCATTCTGGAGAGGAATCTGGAACTATGCCCAAAGAGCTATAAATAAGTGCATACCCTTTGACCCAGCAATACCACTTCTAGGGTTATATCCCAAAGAGGTCAGAGAAGTGGGAAGAGGACCTGTATGTATAAAAATATTTATAGCAGCTCTTTTTGTGATGACAAAGAATTGGCAAACAAGGGGATGCCCATCAATTGGGGAATGGTTGAACAAGTTTGTGGTACATGAATGTAATGGAATACTACTGTGCTATAAGAAATGAGGAGCAGCTGGACTTCATAATAACCTAGAGAGAGTAATATAAACTGATGCTGAGCGAGAAGAGCAGAACCAGGAAAAATTTGTACACAATCACAGACACAATATACATGTGAGGACTAACCTCTCACTAGACTGGGCTCCTCTCAGCAATACAAGGTTATAGGACAACTGCAAAAGACTCATGATTGGAGATCTCCACATCCAGAGGAGACGCAGAGTCTTAGCGCAGACTGAAGCAAACTACTTGCTCTGTTTCTTTTTCTTGTTTTGTTTCCTCTTTCCCACTGATCACTCCATCAGTTACAATCCTTTACAACCTGACTAATTATCAGTGGGAAGATATTTGTAGATCCTGTATCCGAGTGCACACTGCCATGATGGGGGGGGGGGGCAGGGGACGAGAGAAGAGAAGAAAATCTGAAACTCAAGGGACTGTGGAACTGAATGTTGTAAACTAAAAGTAAATAAATCAAAATTAAACAAAAATAATAATCTCATGATTCCCTGTGGTGATCCTAGCCTTCAAATGCAGAGGCAGCTAGGTGGCCTCAGTTCCCTCATCTGTAAGATGGGGATAATAACCTTCCAGAGTTGTGAGAATCAAATGGATGCATTAGCACAGTGCCTAGCACATGAAGGGCACGGTATAAATGTTGGCAGTTATTATTCCTGCTACATAAACACTCATTGTCCTTCATTCTCGAAGAGGACCATGACATCAGGGAGATGATGGCCTGACATGCACTTGACTTGGATCTGAGGAAGGGAAGGCTGTGCAAGGTCACAGGCCTCACTTTCTCCTCCAGGGCCATCTGGTCCAGTGGCCAGATATATTCATCAGGACAACTGGAGATGACAAATAGTAACTCTTTTGGCCAGAAAGCCTGAGGGTCCTTCCCTCCCAGTCAGATTTTTTTTTTCCTTTCTTGATTAAAGGGACCACCCCCTTGCATAACTTCTTAAAGAGGCCTATTCACTTTATGGGAGGTACCTCATTCAAAGAGAGAACCACAAAAGATCTTAGCCTAAAAGGGCCAGGGACTCCCATTGCATCCTGGCCCATCTCCAGTTGTCTGATGAATACCTAGAACCATATGGCTCTAGAGGAGAAAGTGAGGCCGGTGACCTTGCACACAGCCTTGCTTGACTCAAATCAAGGTCAACTGCAAGTCTAGACATGTCTCCCTGATGATGTGGGCCTCTTCAAGAACAAAGGATAAATACAACAAAGAGGTATTACCTCACCTTCCTCCCCCCCCTCCCCCCATGCTACTGAAAGATGCTGGAGGAAGTCACAGAGATGGATGTCTAGCGTCCACTACAAACGGCCCTCACAAAGCCTCGGTAAATCAGCTTCCCTTCATGCCTAATAGAAGCTGCTCCATGCTTTCTCTCCCTGCCTTAAGCACCAGCCCACTCCTCTCTCGGAAGGGGACCAGGCACCAACCAGGTTCCCCAATCTCTGCTGCTTTATCAACCTACTAGGTCTACACATTCCCCTTTCTAGAGCAAATTCTGGGTAAAAGCCATCTACACTCAAGCCCTCCCTTCCCCCCTCCCCCCACCTCTCTGGCCCCCTTCTTGCCCCTGCACCAGGCCACCAGCACCTTCATTTGCAATGGCTATTCCCAAAGGAATCTACAGTCTCTACACTGGTGAATCTGATGACCTCTTCCCAGTGCTCTTCTTCCTAGGCCTCTTTGCAGGCAAGGACACCGTTCCTCTGAAGATACTCTCCCTTTGGTATTCCTGAAGCTCCTGTACGGATCTCTGTGCAGATGACTCCCCAGTGTGGAGATAAAGCTCCAGTCTCTCTGCTCCCCTGTCCCCACACTCTCCTCCCCATTTCTGGGGCTGCCTTTTCCATTGACCTATCTATGCACATGCTCCCCCTCTCCCAATAGAAGGTGCTACTGGAAAGTCAGGAAGGTTTCACAGTGGGTTTTGTAAGCTGGGGGTCTAGTCTTGTGCTTGGCATGCAATAGGTGCTTAATAAATGTTTGTCCAAAAGCACATGGATAAACCCCATTCCCACATGACCAATTAACTGCCCTTTGGCTATTTCCAACTGGATGTCCTGGGGACATCTCAAATTACACAGTCCAAAAGAAAATTCACCATCTCCTCCTTGTACAGTCCACAACTCTGCTCCCACTAGTGAACATTTAAATGGTACTTCCTGTGGGCCAGGCACTGGGCTAACTGCTTTATAATGACTGTCTCTTTAGACTGCCCCCCCATCCTCCCTTAGAAGAAAGTGATGCTTTTATCCCTCTTTCACAGATGAGGGAACGAGACATCAGAGTCCAGTTGCAAGAAGAAGTCAGGATGCATAGTGGTGGATGACCCTGGGTGTTGGCGTCTACACCTGAAGAGCTTTTGAATTCTCAGCTTCATCTGTTGTTCCCATATGCCCATTCCGCTGGGGGAAGTCCTCACATGCTTGGCTAGACGTCCCCCCAACTTCTGGACCAAATGGAGGCCTGTCACTTCCCCTCAATCTGGTACAGCTGTGGCGAATGGACAGTGAACTAAACCCAAGACTGAGCCCAAGGAAGGAGTGAGCTGAGTTGCAGTGGGGGCTGGGTGGTGTTCCTAGCCACCCCCAATCTACCTGAGGGCCTGACTTTCAAAACCCAATGTTCCCAAACTGTGTAGCCTTGGATCAAGGCACCCCACAGCTGGGAGAATTGCCACTACTAGGGACCTAGTGGGCAATAGGAGAATGGATGATGGGTGCAAGCTGGCTGTTACGTATTACCAACTTCAGTTCAGGGAGGGGCAGGGAAAAGGAGGGTATCCAGCACAGGGGGCAATGAGCCTGGGGCCTTCCCCAAATGGAGGCTCCAGGAGCTAGTGCTCATGTATGTACATATACAGAGGGTGTGTGTGTGTGTGTGTCTGTGTGTGTGTCTGTGTGTGTCTGTGTGTGTATTCTAGAGACAGATTGGCTTTGCATCCTGGAAAGACCAGGACTGTTCAGGAAAGCTTCATCTAACTAACTGACCAAGGATTGGGTGCCTCCTGGGTTCCATCTGGCCAAAGGACAGAGCCACCACAGATGGAAACATCCTCACAAACCATAGGCACGTCAGAGTTTGGAGAAGCCTGGAAGGTTTCTGGAGGACACTTTGTTTCCAGCCACCCCCTCCTTCTTCTCCTTCCCCCCCCCCCCCAGCCTGCCCCATCCTGAAGAGGATGAGTCTTGGTCCAGATCCCAGACAGGCAGCCTTCCCTTTTCTTCTGGTCTGGGATAAATGGATATTATTATTATTTTGTAATGCTAACTTCACGCTTCTTATAAAACTTTGTCACTTAAAGATTTTTCTTCACAAACCTGAAAGGAAAGCCTGCATGTGTATAATAATAGAGAATATAACATGGTCTATAATATATAGTATATAATAGCATATGTATAATTATTTGGGATAATTCCCAAAATATTCCCCATGGAGTAATTGTGACCCAGAGGGTTGGGTTGATTTGCTCAGGCCCTTTGGAATTCTGATTGGACAGAAGGCCTTCTGAAGGTGGAATGTGCTGCAGCCACCCTCTGGCCCAGCTGACATGCTCAGTAGCTCTCTAAGCAGAGTGCAGTAGAAATCCCCTGCAGCTTTCCTGCCCTGCCTGCCCAGTGCCAACCTCTCTTTCCATCCTCCTTGGACTCCGCTTTTCCAGGCAGCCAGCATCTCATCGACCTGGCCCTGGGCCCCTCTTCACTGGTAGCTCTTTCCACACCCACCATCCACATCTGCTCAGACCAGGCTTTAATGCTTCAGAGATTCACTGTCATCAGCCCCATGCATGCCATTCTCTGGAGGCAGATGAGGCCCCAGGTCTCCCTGCCCAGCTCTTAGCTCTCTGCCCTCCAGTTACCATGAGGTTTCTTCCAGGATGTCACAGAAACCTCAGGCTTCATTCACCTGGCTCTGACCTGCACACTGCCCCATCACTGGCCAGGGCGCAGCCTTGTTCTTTCCCCTCCTCCCACCCCCAGAGGACTTCAGGCATCCAGCGCCTTCTCTCCTCACACAGCCTCCACCTTCAAGGGTCCGAGCTCTCCTAATGAGGCTTAGCCTCCAGTCGCTCCCTCTATTCAGTCCTTTTAACCCGAAGGTGGCAAATGCAGATCTCATCCCGATCCTCCCTCCCTCCCTCTGTCCATCCCTGTGGCTTCATATGGCCTCTCCCATCAAAGATGAACTCTGCTGTTTGCTTAGGAGAATCTTTCCCGTCTGGACTCCAACACCGACTGCCCAACTCACTGGCCTTCCTCCCCCCGCCCAGTTCCCCATGCTTAGAATGCCCTCCTTTTTCATCTCTCCCCCACTGAAACCTTTTCTGCTTTGCAGATGAGGCTCAAGCACCAACTTCTGCAGAAAGTCCTTCCTGGTCCTGACCCACCAAGAGCTGGTGCCCTTCTTTCCCAACTCCCTGGTCTATTCTGGCACTGTGAGTTCGGGAGGTGTATGCATACCTTGTGCATGTCCCTGTGCCTATTGGAATGAAAGTTCCTTGTAGGTAGAGATCTCAGGGTTTGTCTTCATGGCGCCACAGGGGACACAGCACCAGTACATAGTAGGTGCTTCACAGATGCTTCTGGCTTTGGTCTCTTTTGATCTACCATCTTCTTTCCAAGTTTTGTCTGCTTTTTGTCTGCCCCTAACTGTGCGATCCTGCATATTTCTCCCACAGCCTCTTCTCTCACACCACCACCCCAGGGAGCCTGGACCACTGCTAGAGTCTCCTAGGCCCTCAGCCTCCTCCTCCTCCTCAGCGCCATCTTCCTTCCACAGGCTCTGTCAAAGCCTCTAGGCGGCCATTCCTCTGCACCAAGGCTCTCCTGGCCTAGCCACAGCCTCTGCCATCAAGACAAACTCTGCCTCTAATGCCGAGCTCAAGGTCTCACAGGATCTCCCATGACCACATATCTCACTCCTGTTCTGGGCCCTGGAGACGATCCTGCACGATTGTGAGCTAATGTTAATACAGCTCCTACTATGTGCCAGGCGCTGGGCTAAGCTTTATAAATGCCATCTTCACTGGATCTTGCAGGGGCTGTATCATGCCCATTTGACAGCTGAGGAAATGAACCAGGGCCGGCCCTCGACGGGCTTACAGTCTCCCTGATAAGGAGAGAAGGAAGTAGATACAAAGTGGATACAAAGGAACTACAATGTAGCCCTGGTGGCTCTGGAGGCTCAGCCTCACTGGAGCTCAGCTTTGAACACAGGCCATGGGGCGGAGTAAGTGAGGGGACAGGGCGGCCGGTTCCCTCCGTGCTGCCTCAGTCTCTCCCTTTGTAAATGTGTCCTCTGATCTCTGGAGGTGTGTCTTTATGAAAGAGAGACTCGGCCTAGAGACCCCGGGGAGCCTAGGACAAAGTGTCAGGAGGTTTCCCCGCCCCCCCAGCCCTCAGGCGGATTAGCCGAATGGCCCGGAGGCGGCAAGCACAAAAGCGTCGGGGCACACCCCACTTGGAGGTCCAGGCCCCTCCCCAGGCCGACTCCCCGAGCGTGAGGGCCAGGCGCATGCTCGCAACGCTCCTGCCCCGGCGGGCCGCTGGGGGAAGGGAGAGAGCTCGGTGGCCTGTGCTCTCTGCGCGTGCGCAGCTCGGGGCAGGGGTGCGTCGGAAATGCTTGTGTCCGGGAGCAGCGAGAGCCGTTGTGCGCCGGAAGTAGGTGTGCGTGTGCCGGAAATGCGTGTGCGCGGCGCGCCTCTGCGGACATGGCGGCCGAGACGCCTCAGACCCGGACCGTTCCCAGGCCCCAGAGGCCTCTACTGCTGCTCCTCCTCGCGGCCGCCGCCATGCAGCCGAGCCGGGCCCAGGGAGATGAGTTCCGGCCCGGCCAGTGGGGGGCGGCGGCGGGGGGCGCAGCGGCCGCGGCGCGGGGGCGCAGGTGGGTGGGGGCCAGGTGTCGGGGTCCCCTAGCGGACTGTGGGTCCGGGGTGGGGGTGGGGGAATGGATGGGGAATAGGGGGCGGGGCCTCAGCGGGGGTGGGGCGTCCCGTCATG
>CM053593.1:389672695-389707771 GCA_028646575.1 Pseudocheirus occidentalis | reverse complement strand
TGGGGATCCCCCAGCCCTCCTCCTGCTGCCCACCCAGCACCAACCCCCACTCGCCCCCCACCCTCCTTAAGGCCTTTCCCACTCTCCCTCCACCCCAGCCCTCCTCCCCCAGGACCGACCCTCCTGCCCCTCTTCCCAGGTACCTCTTGTACGATGTGAACCCCCCCGAGGGCTTCAACCTGCGGCGGGACGTGTACGTGCGCCTGGCGTCGCTGGTGAAGGCGCTGCTGCGGAGGGAGGAGTGGGTGCTGGTGCTGCCACCCTGGGGCCGTCTGTACCACTGGCAGAGCCCGGACATCGCCCAGGTCCGGATCCCGTGGGCCGAGTTCTTTGACCTCCCTAGTCTCAATAAAAACATACCTGTAATTGAGTACGAGCAGTTCATTGCAGGTAAAGTACCGGGGTGCCCCCGGGCTCCCCACTCCTACGCAGCCTCCTCCCGACCCAGAGCCAGGGAAGGGGCATCTCAGAATCCGCTGCCCGGCTCTGGCTCTGCAGGCCGGGCAGATCAGGAGGAGCCCGGTGTCTGCATCCTGCACCAGCACCAGCACCATCCAGGGAAAGGTGCTGGGGAGCCAGAGGGAGCTGGGGTGACCCAAGCAGGGACTCAGCCACGCACAGAACAGCTCACGAGGTATCTACTGTGTCCCCGGGAGCGGTCCTGGCCTCCAGGCCTTTACTCTCCAGTGTAGGGACGCAGGCTGGGAACATCAATGACACTAGAGGGTTGAGGTGGGAGCCTCATGGCCCTGGCTGAGTCTTGGAGGAAGGAAGAAGTTGGCAGGGGCATGATTTGGATCCACCCTCAGACACTTAGGAACCCCATAACCCTGAGCAAGTCACCTGACCTCCTGGAAATGTCTGTGAAGACCTTAGGGTGTGGGGTTCTGAGAGGGAGAAGAGAGGAGGCCTTGGAAGAAGGACCCTCCAGCCCCACCCCACCCCCCATTCTCCTCTGGGGAGTGTTCCCTCTGGCTTTACACAGGCTCCCCTCTTCTACCATTGTTTCTTCTACCTCATTGTGCCACATACTGCCTGGGTGGCACTGGCAAGTCACCCTCTGCTGGCCTCAGTGTCCTCTTTAAAATGGCAGGGCTGGACTAGACGGCTTCAGACATGGAAGCTGCTGTCATGTTGCCTTGACGTAGTCCAGAGGCGTGAACGTGGGATGCTTCACCATGCTGGTTACCATCCTCTGGACATTTGCCCACCTTGCTTTCACACATCTTGGTGCCCAGAACTGAACCTTGTGTTCTTGATGTGGTTTGGGACAGAGGTTCAGGAGGAGTCTCATGTCCCTGCCCAGGCCTGCATGATGGGCCAGTCCTACTGCCCGTCAAGATGGCGTGCCCCCCTTTTGGGTTGTTGGGTCCCACTCCACCTCGTACTGGGAGTCTACAAAACCTGCCAGACCTTTTGGAGAGGAGCTTCTGTCCATAGCCACATCTTTGTCTTGTACTCGGAATGTTGACTCAGAGTGGAAGGCTACTTTTATCCCTATGAAATTCCACCTTAGGTTTTGCCAAAGGTTCTAGGCCACCCACACCTTTCTGGAGCCAGACTCTGCCCACTGGGCCCACTCCCTCTCCTGGCATTGTGCTCTCTGCACATTCAGCACGCTTGCTATTTCTTAGTTATTGATACAGATGTTCAACGACACATCCCTGGGGCACCTCACTGGTGACCTTCCAGTCTAACATCAGGTCAGGCCCTTCAGCATGGTCTGTATCCACCTAACTATCCCCTCCAGCTCCCGCCTCTCCATTCGATCCAGGAGAAGGGCAGGAGAGATGTGCCGAGATTCAGGCAAAGCCCCGAGGTGCCCATCTGGTGACCTGAGGTGGTCAGTGATTCCCAGGTGCTTGTTTATTCACTGCTCCTTGATGACTGACCTTTTCTGCGCATCAAAGGCATTCTCGCTGGCCTGTGTTTTACAACTTCCATTCTCTCCTGCCTTGGAAATAGCAATGACTTTTGCTGGCCCCTCGTTCCAAGGTCACCCACCGAGACCCCGGGAATGCCTGCTGGCTCCTCTGTGGCCTTGCCTGGCCTCCCGAAGAGCTGGACTCTCCCAGGGCAGCTCGGTGTCAGTTGAACTCCAGGTCTGCATTCAGATCCAGTCCTCCAGCCCTCCTTGCAGTAAATGATCTGTCTGCCTCAATTTCTTCAACTATGAAGCAGGCATAATAATTACTTCTGCCTCCTAGGGGGCTTTGCAGACCTTATAGCGACATAAGGATGCCCGCTTCCTCTTTACCATCTACCCTTGTCTTGGGTTTTCTTCTGCCCTGTGCAGCTCAAAGATAACTCTTTGGCAGAGGAAGCAGGAACACGAGGAGCTCCACTTTCTGTCTGTTGTCTGCCATCTTTGTCCTGTCCACCCCGGCAGCCGGGCTGTCCTAGTAGGTGTAGAAAAGCTAGAACCTGCCATTCTTTCCAGTCCTTTGGTTGAGCCAACCAGCCCAGACAGTAGGGAGAACGTGGAAGGAAGCAGGCTTTTCAAAGCCTCTGGCATCTTGGGCTCTGGAGGTGGGGAAGGTTCACCCCTTCAGTGAGGCCGGGGCCACCTGAACTGGTTGAGGCGTCCTTTGGGAAATGCAGAAGGGACAACAGCAATAGCCCAGGGTCAGGGAGCCGGGCACGTACATGGGGCTGATGAGAAGGAAGAAGGGCCAGCCGGTGGCGCACAGTGGCGCACGGGCACAGTCATTGTAGATTGTCCTGCACCACATTTGAAATTAATGTTTGGTCTTAAGTCTCGGATTGTAGAAGGCACCTTGGAGGGCTTTTCCTGCCCAGTTTGGAGGCATTTTCTTTAGGGCTTCTTGGTTTGTCCGACTCAATGACATTTTGAAGCTACTTTTGAGAGTTCGTTTTACCCACACAAAGATAGGTGACGTTTTGGAAATTCCAAAAGACGGAACCATCTCCACAGGGGAACAGGGTGCCCTTTCCTATTGCACCTTAATGCCAGTGCACTTCTTTTTCAGAGTCAGGCGGCCCCTTTATTGAGCAGGTGTACGTCCTGCAGAGTTATGCAGAAGGCTGGAAAGAGGGGACCTGGGAGGAGAAGATTGAAGAGAGGCCGTGCATTGATCAGCTGCTGTACTCCCGGGACAAACATGACTATTACCGGTAGGTAACACTGCGGGGTCGACCTCAGGGCTGGCCATCAAAAGCCGCGTGGGCCAAGAAATGTTTAAACTCAGAAAAGGGAGCGTTCGGGTCTGCTTTGATCTTTTAAAGGAGGATAATTTTTCCTTCCCACCACAGACATTATCCACAGAGTCTCTCTTGCCTGATGGTTGTTCCCCATTCTGAAGTCCAAGGCCCGGGTGCAGCAGACCCTCAGCCTGGCCTGGGCCCTTTCTCAGTAGAATCTTTTATTTTCACTTTCGAAGCTGCTGGGCCCCCAGGCCTTGTTGGGGGAGGCAGGACGCCTTGGGCGGGTCGGCTGCCCTTCTAGCCCCGGATTCCCTACTTTCTGGTTCATCGGCTTAGGGGATTTGGGGAGCATGGGGCTTTGACGTGACACACTTAAAGCCGAAGCCCAGAACATGGGCTAGTTCTGTCTCATTCGTCCTCTTCTTGCCTTATTTTGCTGATACTCGGTGTCTGTCAATTAGCCTTATAACTGAGACAAAATGAATGGAAGAAGCCTTATTGATCTGACTCAGGTTTTCTTTTCCCGTTGATCTGAACAAACAGAGGAGAGACTTTACCAGCCCAGGCCTTCAGCTGGGCCCCATTAGTGCCAGCCACAACCCCACCAAACAGTGGAAAAGAGTTGGTTTTGTACCATTGGAGTCCTTGGTTCAGGCCCTGGGAGCACTGGAATAACCAGCTACTTCCCAGAATGCCGCGCTCAGCCATGTGGGGCCTGGCTGTCCCAAGCCAAGCCCTGTGGCCCATTGAGTGGGGGGAGGGGGCAGGACGTGAGTGTGCTGGCCTGTGCATCAGCCACACCTCTGTCTGTCTGTTTTCCCCACAGAGGATGGTTCTGGGGCTATGAAGAAACAAGAGGGTTGAGTGTTTCATGTCTGTCTGTCCAAGGCTCCGCTTCCATCATTGCCCCTGTGCTTTTGAAGAACATGTCGGCCCGGTAAGCAACTGGAAGGCCCCGTCAGTCAGTCAGCTTCTGGTGTGCAGGAGGCACCATCGGAGCATAGAAGTGTCTGCTTAGGATGTGCTGGGCAGGACAGTCCTTTGATGTCCCCCCAGCTCCAGATCTCTCCTGTGTGCTTGGCCCCAGGAGGTGCTGGTGGGGTGAAGGGGAGGGCAGGGGGAGTCCAGGGCTTGGAACCTTCTTGGGGCAGCCTCCTGCCTAGCTAGGGCCTCAAGATATCCAAAGAGAAGAAAGGAGCACAGGCCGGGACAGACCTCATTGGGAATCAGACCATTTGGTGCTCTCCTAACGCACCATAGAGCTCCCTCAAGGCAGAGGGGCCTCAACTTTGTGGAACAAGTGTGCAGCCGGGGCTGATGTTTGGGCAAGGGCCTAGGAGCACCCAAAGCACCCGAGTCACACTTCCTTCTGTGGCATCTAAGAGTGGAGCCAAGCGCTCTGAGCAAGAGCCTCAGTCCTGGGTCTTAAGGAGGGTGCAGTAGAGGGGCAGGTCAGCTTTGGTGGTGTTTGTAGCCAGGCCAAGGGCCAACGTGCGTCCCTAAGGGCATGGGGAGAATCTTTGTGTCACACAGAGCTTTCAGAGGTGGAGGAGGCCCCAGCCAAGAGGGGACTTTTCTGTGGAGAGTGAGGGTCCAGGAAGGAGAACTTTGTTCACTCTGTTTTTCCTTTCCTTGCTGAACCCTGTTTTCCTGAGTAACCCATTTTCGGGAGAAACCCATTTCTCTGTGTCTTGAGGAAGGTCTAACTGGGCTCTTCCCATATGTTTTTGTTTGGTCTCCCGGGGCGTGACCCTCCACTCCTCCCATGGTCTCAAGGCTGACTCTGTTCAGCCTCTGAAGCAGGGATCCAGTTGGGGACAATGGGACCTCTAAGGGAGGGAGCAGGCCTCACTTCCCCGTGTCTCCCCCACCACACCACGGCCGCCTCTGCGATAGTTGAGGCAGAATCATTACTTATCGTGAGGTCTTGGTTGTGTGATCATAGAAAGGTGCACGTCTTCTTTTTCTCCAGCCTTGGTGCACCCTTCATTTCTCCCCTTCACGACTCTCTGACCTGCTGCTCATGGTACTGAGGTACATTCCTAGAGCTTAGGTGCTGAGAGAAACCCTAGAGGTCATCCAGGAAACCTGTCCTTCCCCTCAGCTCGGGAATGGAGCCCCGGTTTATGGGGGGACTTTCCCACAGCCCCATAGCCCCACAGCCTTGGTGGGGGGACATGAGGGAGATGAGGTTCTCAGGCTTCCTGCCCCTCCCTCTCTTGCACTGCAGCTCCCAGGGCCTTTTATGCCATGCCTGCCCTAGGATAGCACCAATGAGGCCTGTACCCTGGGAGCTGAGCTTGCCTTTCTTTTGGGCACTTTCTGTATGTGATTTCCGAATTCACAGCATTCCCCAGTTCTGTTGGCCATGACCTATGAACAAAAATGTCGCTGGTTAAATGTTGAAGCCTAGAAATGTTGGGTTTGGGGGGGGGAGGCCCAAACTAGAACCATTGCAAACAGGCCTGATTCCTGTGTGTAAAGAGTACTCATGTGCTCATTGATGTCAATGCCATGTGCTTTCAGCCCTCATCTCCCACGAGGGGGTGTGCAGTCCTATCACATCCTGTCTCCTCTGTCATCCCCGCCCCCCCATCTCCAGGCTCTCCCTGTCCACTGGCTCCTCCCCTCCTGCCTACAAACAGGTCATGTCTCCCCCACTTGGGAGACACTCACTCGTCCCTCCCATCCCTGCTCACTCTGCTCCTACGGTCTCTTCTGCCCTTTGTGGTGAAACTCCTCACAAAGCACATCTATACCAGCTGCCACGACTCCCTCTTCTCGCTCTCTTCTTGACCCCTTACAGTCTGGCTTCTGAGCCCGCCATTCACCCGCACTGCCCCCTCCATGGTGACAGGTGACCTCAGTGGCCTTTTCTCAGTCCTATTCTCCTTGTTCCCTCTGCAGCCCTGGATGCTGTGCGTCACTCTCCTCCCAGCCACTCTGACCACTCTCTGGTTTTGGGGATCCCGCTCTCTGCCCTGGTTCTCCTCCTCCCTCCTCCCTCCCTGGGGGCTCTTTGCCAGACCTTATTCCCAGTCATACCCTTTATCCACGGGTGTCCCTCAGGCTCTGCCCTGGGCCCCCTCCTCCTCTCCCTCCAGACTGCTTCCCCTGGGGATAGCTCTCAGAGATTTTCCTGCCCTACTCTCTGCCCACCTCCGGTCTCACCTCTCCAGCTGCCTCTCAAATGTCTCACACTGGACGTCCAGCAGCCGTCTTAAGCACAGTCTGTCCAAAGTGGAGCTCGGCCTCTTTCCCTCTAACACTCTCTTTCCTTCTCAGTTGCTGTAGGGGGCACCACCCTCCTCCCAGTCCCCCAAGCTCCCCACCTAGGAGTCATAGTGGATTCCCAGCTCTCACCCTGTCCACATCCAGTATGGTGCCAAGGCTTCTCAATGTCCCCTCTGCAGCCTCTCTGTAGTGCACCCCCAAAGCCACCACCCTGGTACAGACCTAGGTTATGGCCATGGCTTCTGGGGAGGGTCTGCCTGCCTCGGGCCCTTCCCCCTCCAGGCCAGCCTCCACTCAGCCACCAAAGCCTCCTGAGGAGCAGGGCCAACTGTGTTACTCCCTACTCAGGAAAGCCCTGAGCTTCCTGTCACCTCCAGGAGCCAAGGCAGAGTGCTCTGCTTGACTTTCAGAACCCTTCCTCACCTGCCCCCTCCTCCCTTCTAGTCTTCTCACACTCTAGCCCCTGATATATGTCCTTCAATGTCCCAGCTCCCAGCTCCTCTGTGAGTGAGCCCCCATCTCTGTCTCTGGGCATCGTCTCCAGCCTGTCCTGAAGGCTGAAGGCTCTCCCTCCTGTGCTCTGACCGCTAAGCTCTTGGGACTCCTTCAGGTCCCTCCTCAAGTTCCCCCTTCTCCGGGAGGCCTCCCCATCCCCCTCCGGACTCTAGGGCCTTCCCATCCTGCCCTGTCGAGGTCTGGCTTTGTACAAATTTGTCCAGGTGTTCTCTTCCCTTTTAGATGGGGAGCTTCCTGAGGGCAGGGGCTCTTTGAACCCCTCCTACATATGTGCTGATTGGAGCTCATCAGAGCATTCAGATGTTAAAATGGTACACTTGAAGAAATGATGTTAAAGCTGGCTGCCACTAAATGACCTTGGTCCTGGGCTAACAACTCCTGGAATACAGGGGCCTCCCTGGCGTTGGATATGTGACAAGGCTGGGTTGGAGTAGAAAATTTCCCTCAGAAACTGCATTGTCCTGTGCTGATCAGTGGAGAACACTGGGGAGGTTGAGGGCATCCTTTCTTCCCTCCCTCCCCTTCTCCTTCCCTTCTTCCATCCCTCTATCCCTTTCTCCCTCCCTCCTTCCATCCCTCCATCCCTTTCTCCCTCCATCTCTCCCTCCCTCCATCTCTCCCTCCTTCCTTCCCTCCCTCCATCTCTCCCTCCATCTCTCCATCTCTTTATCCCTCCCTTCTTCCTTCCCTCCCTCCCCTTCTCCTTCCCTCCTTCCATCCTTTTATCCCTCCCTCCTTCCATCCCTCCATCCCTTTCTCCCTCCATCTCTCCCTCCTTCCTTCCCTCCCTCCCTCCATCTCTCCCTCCTTCCATCTCTCTGTCCCTTTATCACTCCCTCCCTCTCTTCCTCCCTCCCTCAGGGTTGCTGTTAGGGCTCCAGAGCAGAGCAGAATACTTCTGGGATGGGCTTTGCCAGCCTTAAGGGTCTTTTTCATTTCCTCTGGAGGGGAAATAGAGGAGCTGTCTTCGGGGAGATTATGGGAGGGGGTGTGGGAGGCTTGGGCAGTTCCTGAGAGCAAAATGAGCTTGAAACAAGCATGAATTTGATGATTTTGTGACAGAAGATGTCACCTGTCTCTCTTTATCTTTCTGAATTATCTTAAACTAGATCAGTGATGTTAGACCGGGCCGAAAATCTCCTTCATGACCACTATGGAGGGAAAGAATATTGGGATGTGAGTATTGCCTGGTCTCGCACAGTTTGGTACAAATGGTTTATATTTTTGCTTTGTTTCTAAATAGTCCCAGCAAACCAGTCTTTAAACCTGGCCCTCGTTTATTTGCCATTTTGGCCTGACAGTGAGTCAGTTGTAAACCACAGCCTGAGAAAATAGGAGGCAGAAAGAATGAGGGAATTCCCTCTGCTTGCCTTGGAAGGTCTTGGGGACTCTGGCGGTGAGGGGAGTGGCGCAGGCCTTCCTCAAAGTCCGCCTCCAGGATCAGGAGCAGCCCTCAGTTTACAAGTGAGTAAAATGAGGCCCAGGGTCACCCAGGAAGGGAGCTCTGTACATTGTAATAGTCTCATCGCGGAATTGTCTTTGGAAAGAGGCAGGCGGTGGTTTGGGTGACAGGCCCAAGTGTCTGTCTGGTTCAGAGCTGTGCTAAGCAGGGATGCCTTCCTAGTGAGACGGTGTTGAGCCTTCTTGCTTTTCTGCCCGCACTCTTCGACAAAGGAACATTTGTGCCCTTACTGTCCTTTGGGGTCTGGTTTTTGCCAGAGTTGGCTAGTCCTCAGACTGACCACTGGCCAAGCTGTGCTGTGGGGATGTGGGCCTGGCTCCCTCATTGCAGCTGAGTCACAGATGGAGGCAGGCTGCAGGGCACACGATGATCCGTGTGGTGAGACCGGCCCACAGCTGCCAGGGCAGTTGGATCGTGACCAGGATTGTGGCTGCTATACTTCATTCCCAGACGGGCTGTTTCTGTCATTGGGGTGGTGACTGTATCACTGCCTGTTTTCTCAGGGGCCCTTCACCCTGACCCCAGCTCTCCTGGCTTCAGCACCTGGGACAGCCCCCAGGCAGGTGACCAGCTGACACTGGGGGTTGGGGGGAGCCCAAAACTCTGAGCCACAGGCTGGGAGTGATTGAGGCCAAGGGCTGCTGAGTTAAAAGAGGGCCATAAGCCAGGTGCCGTTGGCAGCACCCCAGCAAGGAGGCTTCCAGGCCCGAGTCCTAGGAGGTGGAGGCCAAAGCTGCCTCAGTCTTACTTGGATCTGTGAGTTCTGGACCATCCTTCAGGCCCAACTCAAGCCCTCTTAGGGTGTGGGTGGCTTTTTCCCTTGGATTCTTGGAAGGGTACATTGTGCTTTGAGACCTCAGAAGGAGAAACAGAGTTTTCCTGGCCCCTTTAAGATAGAATGACATTTACTGTCTAAGTCACAGGAGAATGAACCATAAGAGCCTGTGGGTGCCACAGCATAGGGAGTGTAGTCAGGGCCCAGAGTGTCCAGAGGCAGGCACTGGGGAGGAAGAGCCTCAAGACCAGGCTGTTGAACAGTCAGCCTGGGGAGGGGGAACCTGGAAGAGGGAAGACTCATAGTCAGGTATGTGAAGGCCAGTCTGATGGAGATGGACCTGGCCATATCCTCATTGACCCCACGAGGGCAGGAGCTGGAGCCACTGGGGTGGGTGGCCTTGTTGTCCTCATGGAGAATGGGCTGTGTCTCCCTGGAGCTCTGTGAGTGGATACTGCTACTTGTCAGCCATGTTACAGGCGGTAGATGGGACTAGAAATTCCAAGAGAACCACAGAAAGAGATTCCTTTGTGAGCTTTGTGCTTTTTCTAATGCTGTGATTGGGCTGATGACAAGGTGCATGCAACTGCCTGTGAGCTCTTGTTTCCTGTCTACTCCAGAGGCTGTTGCCAGGGGTCCCAATGGACAGATAGACTGGAGGGTGCTGCAGTCCTCCCAGAATGACTGAGTTGCATGGCCAGCTGCCCCTTTATTACTGCTAAACACATATGTAGTCCTGCTAGAATTCCTCAGGTAACCTGGAGCCCAACACATATACAGGACAGTGGCAAGGACATTCCCTCACATGGAAACGTACTCAGCAGAACTCTGTGCTGACTGGGTTTTGTTCTTTTCTCTGAACATTGATCCTCTTTGTGTGAGTGAGGCCTTCCCTTCTGAAAATGCTTAATACTCACCTGTGTTCTCTCCCTCCTTCCCCCCACCCCCCGTTTCTCCCTCCTTCCCTCTTTCCCTCTGTCTCTTCTCTCTCTCTTCCCCTCTCTCCCTTCTCTCTCTCTTTCCCCCCAAAGGCTCTTGACATGAATATGGACAGTGCAGACCTCAGAGATCTAGGGTGGAGTGGGGAGTTCGAGGGGCTCAGGATGATGGGGAATGGCCCAAGCAGGGCCAGCAGGGATGCAGCTGAAGGAGATGCCAGGTCTTCATCTGGCCTCTGCTCTGGTTTCCTGGGTGGGTTGCCCAGTTCAGCTCAGTGGCCCTGATGGCTCAGCAGGGAAGCAGCTCAGATAGGAATACACTACATGGAGGTTCTGGAGGAGGTGGTTGGGCTGGAATAATTCTTCCTAGGCTTGTGGGATCAGCCACTGTCCCAAAAGTCTTAGTGCAGCAGGAAGCTTTTCATAGCTTCATAAGTAGAAATGCTGCAGACTTACAAAAGGCAGCATTTGAAAAGTCAATTATTGACATTCATTTTACACTTCTTGTGTGAGTTTTGAATACTAAATTGTTAGTTTTAACAAATAAGTCAAGGCAGCCTGTCCAGTATGCATGGTGTCTTTCACTATCCGGGGCCCTTTCCTCAGACCGAGGGTTGGTAGGGGAGGGCCATGGCCCTCTCATGTCTCCTCCACGTCTTCTGTAGGGTCATGTCAGAGCCCCATTCTGTGGATGGTCCATCTTAGGGTGAGGAGTGGCTGAGGGAAGTTTTCACAAAGTCTAAAAACTTCCTGGAGAAATGTCAGACACAAGATGGCGGTAATGTGTGATTGTGCTGGGAAACGGGACGGCGTTTTAAACATTTAAATCCTGACCCTTTGGGGTTTTGATAAACTTGCAGCAGTCACACACTAGAGCTTTGGGGCCATCCTAGTGGCAGGGCCTTTGTTTATCAGTGTTTACATCTGACAGACCCGTCGGAGTATGGTGTTTGCCAAACACCTCCGCGTGGTGGGAGATGATTTCAGAAGCAAGCACTTGAATTCCACCAATGAGGCGGACAAGATCGCTTACAATGAAGACTGGACAAAGATGAAGGTCATTTGTGGCACTGTCTTCTCCTTCCCCTAGAGGGTCCTGTGCTGCTCCTCTACTTCCTCCCGTGTTAAACCCTCTGCCGTTCTGCTGTGGGACATCACCCAGTTAGGTCCATGTTCACCTCCTCCCCAGGTCAGCATCCCAGACACAGTGGCTATACAGTCATCACCCTCCTGGGCCTTCAGGGGCCAGCCCCTGCCCACGTGCCAGACTTGTGAGATAATAGAGGTCAGAACCGCACATGGAGGCGTGGCAGCCTTGTGCCAGCCATCTTGTAGACACTGGGCGCTGGCCCAGGTTTACCACATGGAGTCGGGAATTCTCCTGGAACATTTTCCATTTCACTTCCTCAGATTAGAATTTTTCTCTCTTAATTAGCTACTAGGGGCTCTTTATAAATGTTTTCCCTGTCATTTTAACCTATTTCAATCCTGGTTGTCAGATTTAAATAAATGAGAACCAGCTTCTTCCCTTAGTCCTCCTCTCCTTAAATAAAATGGTTCTGTTGGCCAGATGCTCAAGTCGAACTGAACCCACCCAGTCAGGGGTCCTGGGCTCCTTTGGATGTAGCTGAGCTGGGCTGAGCTTGCGCCCAAAGGGAGACTCTGAAACAGTTACAGCATGTGCTGGTTGTTCTCTGCTAGGTGAAGCTGGGCAGCTCCCTGGGTGGTCCTTACCTCGCAGTGCACCTCAGAAGGAAAGACTTTATCTGGGGTCACAGAGAAGATGTGCCCAGTCTGCAAGGAGCAGTGAAGACCATCCGGAGCCTTATGGAGACCCACAAGCTGGACAGAGTGTTTGTAGCGACGGATGCAGTTAGGAAGGGTGTGTTGTGACCCCCTCTCCCCTGGGGGTCTCACAAGTCCTTGCTTTCAGTTGAGGGGAGACCTGGGCCATCCTTCAGACTCTGGAGTCTTGTTTTACCAAACCTGACACTGGTGAAAAGAAGGCTGAGTTGGCTGCTTCGTTTTTCAGTGTTTCCTCACCTTGTCCCCCAAGTGGAAGACCTTCACTGGCCTTCATGGCCCTGGGTCCACTTCTTGGTGTCCTGTTTGTGTTTGGCCAAAGCCTCGGGCCTAGTGGCTCACGATGGGCCTTGTTCTAAGTCCAGAATCTTGTCTCCTTTCAGAATGTGAAGAACTCAAGAGGCTGCTTCCTGAAATGGTGAGGTTTGAGCCTACCTGGGAGGAGTTGGAGCTCTACAAAGATGGTGGCGTAGCCATCATCGACCAGTGGATCTGTAGCCATGCCCGGTGAGTCCTCACCTGAGCCGTGTCCCTCTCTCAGGTCTTACACCTGCTCACAGTCTGACAGCGTGTCTAGTGTGTGACTTTGCCTGTGATCACAAAGATGGGGTCTAAGGCAGAATGAGGAGCCAAGTCTAGAACTCAGCCTTTGCTGACATTAGGGGAGACTGGATGGGGAAAAGTGAGGACTTCCCATCCCCTCCCTTCTTCACCAGAGGGACTCCTGGTCACTCATCCCTAAGCTCTCCTTATTTGCCTCTTCCAGACACATGCGGGGCTGCCCCATTCTCCTTGATGGAACCCCAAGTCCTGGCCCATGCCATCCCCCTCTCCAGCTCATGGGGTCATCGGCGCTCCCTCGCCTCCCTCCCCTGCCACTTCCTGACCCCTTCTGGGTTTCAGGAAATCCCTTCACTGCTCACCCCTCACCCCCTGTGACCTTTTGGGCACCTTTGTGCAGCTTCCGGCACTTTCAGCCAGCCCCTTTCCCCACTGGCTTCTTTGACTTTGGCCTCCCTGGTTCTCCTCCCACCCCTCTGATGGCTCCGTTGTCTCGCTCGCTAGCTCATCCCCCTTCTCCCCATCGAGCCTGGATGTTCTGTACTTTCTCAGGCACTTCATCAGCTCTCCTGGGTCTCAGTATCATTTCTCCTTAGTTGCCTCCCCTGAGCTCAGTTGGCCTTTGCTGCACGTCTTCTGGGTGATACTCTGGATTGAGAAGCAGCCTAGCTTGGTGCCCAGAGCCCAGTCTTTGGGGTCAGGAAGACTTGGATTTGAATTTGGGACCTCGATTTGAAGCAAGGCCCTCACCTCTCTCTGCCTCAGTGTCTTTATCTGTAAAATGGGGATGATAATAGCATTGGCTTCTCAGGTTATAGGTGAGGCTCAAACAGGATTCAGAGATGTCTCTCCGCTGCAGCAGCCCCTGAGCCCAGCCCCTCCTCCTGGCTTCTGGTTCTTTTGGGACAGGAAGGAGACAGAATGACTCCATAGTCACAAGCCTGGGTACAGTCTCACAGGGAGGGATGGTGGGCAGGATGGAGGAAGGCTGGCCTCTTTCTTCCATCTCTTCTGCCTTCTCATCACCTCCCTTCACTTTCTTCCCAACTTCTCCCCCTTTTTCTTGGACCCCTGATTCTAAATGTTCCCTTCTCCATTCCTTAGAGCTATGGCTTCCCAAGGCACAGAGCTGACTCTAGACCAGAAGCAGCACCTTCCCCTTTGCTTCCTGCCCTTGAAGGCTCCGGGTCACTCTGAGACTCAGCGCTCCATCTCATGGCTCTAGGACGTTATCCTCATGCCCAGGACACACCTCCCCTTCTTCCCTCAGGTGCCCCCAGTCTCTCCCCAGCCCCCCACTTACTGGTGACCATAAGACAACTTAGAAGACAGACTTAGCGATTGTGACTGGATGGAATCTGCCCCAAGGAGGGAGGGCATGACTGACCTGGAGTTATGGTGTGAGACAGGAAGAGGGGACAAAGGAGAGAGCTCTGCATTTGTGGTGATTCTGTGTGTGTGTGTGTGTATGTGCTTGTGTGTCCATGTGTGTGCATACACACATGTGTGCTTCTCTGTGTAGGTTTGTGTATGTGTGTGAGTGCATGTGTGTGAACACACGGTGTGTGTGCATGTCTGTGTGAATCCCATCAGGCAGCTGTCATGGCTGTCATCCTTCTGCAGATTCTTTATCGGCACCTCTGTGTCCACATTCTCCTTTCGGATTCATGAGGAGAGAGAGATTCTGGGCCTGGACCCCAAAACAACCTACAACCGATTTTGTGGGGACCAAGAACAGCAGTGTGAGCAGCCGACCCACTGGAGAATTGCCTACTGAGGGAGCCCCACTGCCATGCTGGCACACCTGCACCCAAGCCCAGGGGTGGCTTTTCTCCATCACAGCACCCCTTGCCTGTGCCCTGGACACTGGTTAGGCCAGCCGATGGTATGGAATGGCTCAGGAGGCCCTGAGTGGTCGGCTAAGTGGCTGGCCCAGGGAGGGCAGACCCAGCTATTACTTCTCAGAGAGGAGCTTGGATATAAAGGAATCAACACTGGAGACCCAGTCTTGTCCTCCACTGTTTGGCTCGTCATCAGCTGTGGGCTCCACTCCCTTGGCCTATGTTTACAGGAAAACCTTTGTCTGAAGGAATTGATTTTTGGGTCTCCATTTAAGGCCTGGTCAGCACATTTCAGTGATAAGTGTCCTGATGTCCAAGGGAATGTATTTTCTGTGACTGTTTGGGAGGCTCTTCACAAGCATTTTGTCCAGTTTTAAATCACTGTTTAATCCTGGGTAAAGGGAGCAGTGCTGGGTGAGGGGAGCCTGAAAGCCCCAATCCTTGCCCCTCTCTAAAAGGCCTGGCCTTGAGGCCGGAACAGGGGCCCACCCGTGGGTACCACACGACTGACCAAAGAGCTGTTCTCTCCCCTTTTAGTTTGAAGAACACAAAGGTCAAACCAGGTAGGTCCCAGAACAGCCTCTTGGCTTTTGTGAGGGTGGGCCAAGGCTCTGCCAGATGCTTCCCTAAGCCATGTGAACACAGGGTCTGCTCCTGAGGATGGATCCTGAGCCTTGGCGCTTCTGTTGGGATCAGGTGAGGTGTCTCCCAGGCCACAAGGCCCATGGCAGGTTTTCAGAGTTTGGTTTGTCCTGTCCAGTGAGAAGAGAATGCCTCTGAATTCCAGTGTCATTCTGAGGAGCCAGCATTGCTTACTCATACCCCAGTCCAGCCTCCACAGGGCTTGTTGTTAAGCTCTCAGACCCCACTTGACTTGTCTGTCACTCACCGCAGAGGTGGTGAGGACGACACAAAGGCTTGGAGCCACGGCTGAAGCTCGGCCTGCTATTTGTAAAAGGTTTTTCAGCTGAACTTTTCCCCATCCTTGGTCCCATTGCCTATCCAATAGGTCAAATAGGACCCATCAACTTCAAAAGATTTACCTTAGAAAAGGTGTTGGCAGAGTCACTGGGTTTTTTGGCTCTGTGTTTAAAAAAACCATTTCTCTAGGTATTGCCAATACTACTCCCATTAGGAGTAGTTCTGCCAAAGAAAACATTGGGCTACACCGTGGGCTTGAGGCAGAAGGAAGGGCCATGGCCCGACTCTGGAGGCCTGGGGTTCGTTCCTGTACTGGGATGTACAGTCCAGTCTCACAGAAACCTCACCCCCACTGGACAGATGCTTTAGAAATTACCTCCTGGTCACAGTTCTTGGAGGACTTCCGTCAGCAGAGAAGGGCAGCGGAGCCCCGAGCTCATGGCTCACGGGAACTCTCTTCTGCCCTATCCATTCGATGTTGGTAGTGTATAGCTAGAGGCCCTGAGCAGGAGCAGAGGGGCGAGGTCCAGTTTGTGAAGAGCTGTGACCAAGAGGTGTTAGGCTTGCGTCATCTCTCCCTCAGCCCACTCTGTGAAGACCCTTCCCCTCCTGACTTCTAATGAAAGAAAGATGGTGCTCTCCCCTGCCCCCAGGGCCATGGGGACCTCCAGAGGATTTCATTTTCTTCCACGTGTAAAGTCGAGTATTAGGAATAAAATGAAGTTTCCACAAAGCTTGTGGCCTGCAGATGGTGCCTTTTTATGCTTTGGACCTTTTTTTAGCCTGAGACCTATGCAGTAAGTTGTGGAATTCAACTGTGTGCCTCCTATTTCTAAAGAAAATAAAAATGCTTTGTAGCATCTGGTGAGTGACTTTATTCTCTTACCACACGGCTGGCTGGTTGGCTGGTTGGATGGACCTGTGCATGCATGGACGAGTGTGTGGATGGATGGACTGACTGATCAATCCACAGGCAGTATTTCAGCCAGCCACCCATCCATCCACCACCCACTCATGATTGGTTTGCCACAGAATTTGTGTCTGAGTTTCTACCTTTCCCTTTTTTTCTATAGGGTAGCAGTCTAAGGTCCATCTTTCCACCCTGCTGGCTACTGTCAGACTTTCTCTGTTAAAGACAGCTCAACTTCCCCTGAGCTCTTGACTCTGCCCCATGAAAACTCAGTCTGGCTCAGACAAGAATAGCCCACAGGGAGCAGAGGATAAGGGGGTGGGGCTCATGGAAGCTGTGGTGGGAGCTGTGAGAGTTGTGTCAGAAGGCAGGAGAATTCGGTCCCGGAGGCAGAGTGACCTGAGGAACTGGTGGCGGCACAGTGGTCTGGTTTCTACAGAAACCTAAAGCCAGCTCTGATGCTTGGAATACAACATATGGAGTTGTTTCAAAGCCCTTGGCCATCGACTTAGAGAAATAGCTAGTTCTAGAAAGCCAGGGGCAGAAAAAAGCCCCAAATTGTTGTACTTGGTTCCTTGTGCTCCCCAGGCTTTACCTTAAAGTGCTGCTCGCATCCTTTCCTCCTGCGCCCCACATAAAGACCCTTACCCCCAAAACAAAACAAAGCAGTGCATCTTTAAGAAGCCGGCCCTGAGAAGACATGAAACGTTTTTCAATGACAGCTTTAGTTGGTGTATAATCCAAGGGGTCTGAAGATTGTAGCCCATCTGGGCCTTATCAGCCTGCGTGACTTACAGGCAGGTCTTCCCAGAGCTCTGACCGAGGTGGGTGGGGGACCTTCCCATTTAGGGTTAGCCAATGGGCAGGCAGGGCTGGGGAGGTCTACATGTCCTGCCTCTCCATGGGACCACCTCGTTCCTCCGTGACTTTGGAGCTCCTCTTTGCAAACTGCTCTCTGCCCATTGGCATGGGTCTGACCATTGTGGTCTGTTTATCCCTGGATAAATCCCTGTCTTTCTGCCAGTGAACCTCCAGGTAGACTGCTGGTCTTAAAAAGATGGGCCAATCTAGGCTAAGAAGGGAGGGCTATTCCAGATTCGGAGGGCTAGCAAACACCCCCAGGGGCCTCCAGTCCCACCTGCAGCAGACCATTGCTCATCCCCCCACCCAGAGTCCTTGGGTGTGTTCCACTTAGGTCTGCTCGAATCGTTGGGAAGTTTGTGCGACCCTTCAGTCTCTCCAGTGGGGCCGCAGAACCGGCCAGTCGGGGCCCTCTTTGACAAAATAGCCCTTGGAGAACTTGAAGACCCTGTTCGTGGCCCCACGGGGTCCCCCAGGCTCCGCTCCGGGACAGTGTCCCTGGGGTGGCCCAGCTGCAAATGAAACTTAGACTCCTCAGCCTTTGCTGCCACAGGGCAGCGAGGTATGCTCAGTCTCCTTTGACGGGTGCCCCTTTCCTACTATGCGGTGAACAAGGCAGCCTCCTGTTAGCGCTGCCTGCAGAGCTGCCAGCCTGCGACGCCTCCCGCCTGCTCCCGTTGGAGCTGGGATGGGCAGAGTTCCTAGTGGGAGTGAGCGGTCTAGCCGCAACCTCTGCTCTGGGCAATATCTCCGCTCGTGGAGCCCTTCAGCATCCCTGGTCCATCACCTTGCCAATGCTGCCACCTGCTGGCCACTTGATTTCCTGCCGAGTCCCTGGGGCAGCGATTTGGACCTTACCCTCTTAGGCCAAGGTTCTGCCTGGGGTCTTTAGGTCTGTGTTGGTCCCATCAGGTCTGTGTTGGGCAAGATAAAGGGCATGCCCAGGCCAAAAAGTGAGGCTAAGCTGGCCTGTTTGGAGGCCAGGCAGCTCTAGCTGGGGAGTGAGTTAGGCCTTCAATCCCCTCGAGCCCTCCCTTCAACTACTGGAATAGCAGCCCCTCTCTCTTCCTTGGAAGCCTCTGTTTGACGGGTAAGTAGGATTCCTCCCGCAGAGCCCACCCTCATGATGGGTCTCTGGTCTGAGTCAGGCTGGCGATGTGACTTTCCAGTTCTAAGGCAGAGCCTTCAAGAGCCACGTTGGGATGGGGAAGGGGGCCACCAAATGCCGATAATCAGAATCAGCATAGTGAAGGGCAGACCTGAGACTATGGGGGTAATTTCCAACACAGTTTTGATGTGGGATTTTGAGAGTCTCTGTTGCCTGGAGCTCAGAGACAGTCAGTGACTTACCCAGAATCACACAGCCACAGGGCCCCCCTGAACACCAAGGTCAGTGCTCCTAATCCCAACAGCTCCATTTACCCTCAGAACCATTGTGAAGGAAGCAGGGTAAGTACTTGCCCACAGTCACTTGGCCTCTGTGGACCTCAGCTTCCCCGCCTGAGAGTCAGTGGATGATCCTAGTATTTGGTAGGGACTGCGCTGACATTTCTGCCTATGGGCATCCATGCTGATGTTTCTACTCAACATAAGTAGGCTGCTCAATCTGGGCTTAGGAAGAGCCCTGAAGGAGGAATCAGGAATGTTCCACTGCTCTCCCCATCTCCACTACCCATTGGCCGTGACCTTCTATGTGGTATCGATATGTAGAGATGCATAGCTTCATGGCACATTGGCCAACTGGATGGGCCAGTAGCGATCCCTTAACCCAGCTTGTGGGCTGCAGAGACAGAGGCACCTGGAGTGGAATCCTGCATATGTGGAACTCATCCTTCTCATCTAGAAAATGGGGAGGCTCAACCCAATGGTCTCAAAGGTCCTTCCAGGTCCCAATATTTGCTTCTGATCCCCGTTGTCTTCAGTAGGATCAGGTGCAACACAGATTTCCACAGGGAGTCAGTGGAAGAGCCAGGACTAGGGCCCAGTGTCTAGACTCCCAACCTTCTCTGCTGCATTAGAGGCCCTCAGCGGCACCATGTGACAGGCTGTTCTCTTGGTCACTTCTTTGTCCCCACAATACAGACCAGGGAGGTATTAAGAAGCTCCCATAGGGAACACTCACAGAGTCCAAGACAAACAGGGTTCACTCTTGAAGCATGTGGACAGAAATTGCATCCTGAATCCAGTTTGCCCTGACATTGACACATATCTGACCCTTCCTCAAGAGACCTTCCCTGGGGCTCATGGGCAGGCTGGGACACAAATATACCCAGGTCACTAAACTCACCCAGATCCTCTCTAAGCATCCCCCATGCCACCCCCACATCTCTATGAGCTGAGCTTTCCACCCTGTTCAGTCACCAAGATGGCGCCTTGTTCAGAGAAGGAGAGGCAGGGGCAGAGCCCAGAGCCACCCTCTTCTCTGCAGGTATGAGCATCAATCACTTCTTTGTGGTTTGGCCGTTCCTTTCCAGGTCAAAAGAAGTTGGAGACTTCCAGCACTCCAGCTAATGCAGGCAGAACCTCTCAGCCCCATCAAGGCTGGGTGGCCACATCTCTGGGGGAGGGGGAAAGGCTACATTCTCCCCACAAGCCTGGGGCTCACACTCCATCCCGCCCCCCCCCCAGGGACTCTGGTGGAAGGTCCCACATATGGGCAGCACAGATAAGTCCAGCACTCACATGGAAGGGCAACTCATGCCCCCTTCATGGGAGGCCCCCAAATCCTCCAGTGAAGTCACCCTGCTGTTCCCTCTGGTACCGCATGAGATAAGCCTCTGTGTTGGCCTCCTATGTCCTGGCTGCTGGACTCCTGTAGTCTCTTCTGTGGCTTTCCTGGTCCTGAGGTTGTAGCTGGTCTCCACCATGGTGTTCCACTGGCCACATGCCTGGTAGGGATTAGGCTCTCGCACTCAGGACCAAGGTGAGGAGGTGCAGCATGAAATTGTCCCACAGCTGCAGGGCCTGTGGACACTGCCCTCCCCTTCATGGCTGCCTGCTCTCACCTCCCCAGCTGAGCCCCTGCAGCCCGTCTCCTTGCAGCAGGGGAGGAAAGAGGAAGGCCAGATGGGGGTGTGAGGATGGTAATTGCTTCCTGAGTGACCATAAACGAATGGCCCTCATTTATCATACACCTATCCACCCATTTATCCAGCAGTTTGATCCATCTATACCTAGGGAGCCGACTATGACAGATCCCCTAGCGCTGCTATAGGCCGGTGAGTGTTGTTCCCTTTCCAATTCCTCACTCCAGGTATGGCTAACATTGCCCTGACCCTAGTGGGCTCCTCACCTTGGGAATGACCTTTGGAGCCTTCAGGGCAGACCCAAGTATTCTCCTCAGGCTCAATCTCCACCCGCTGGAGGGGCTTTTGATTTGAGACAACAGTAAGGCCATCATCCTATTTCTGGCCTCCAATGGAAGAAGAGACAAAAGCGTTAACGGGGCTGATTTTCTTGTCTTGGGTCCTAAATGAGTCGTTTATGGGGCAGCTCCAGAAATCAATGCTACTGTCTCAGGCCAGTCTTCCTTTGAACGTGTGAGCTTTGATCAGTTGGAAAAGAATCCAGTTGTCTCTGCCACCCCACCAATTAACCCATGAGCAGAGGCCAGCACAAAGGAAGCACCACCGTACCTGAAGAGTCCATAAAGGTCATGACCTCTAAGGGCTCCAGGTCACCTCGAGACCCACCTCCCTCCTCCCAGATGGGCTTGGCTGCTGCCCTCTCTCTGGTTTCCTTCCTCACCAAATGCTTCTCCAATGGGGAAGACACCAACCCAACCCTTGGTGAATGGACACATGACCTTTTGCCTCATGTGAAGCCAGGGTCTGGTTCCCGGGAGCTACATTAGCAATCTCCTCCCTTCTTCACCAACTTCGTCATTCAGAAATATGTCTTCCAGGTTGTCTCCTTATGGGAATCTTTCTGTCTTGACTTTGAAGCCCATCTGGGATTTTGGAAGAGTCTATCTTGAAGCAGGTAACCTTCCCTCTTGCTGAAGGTGAAAAAAAGCAATCTGTTGTTAATTAATTATAACTAGTGGCTGTTAATTGTGTTTGAGTTTTGAAGATGAAGGCTTGAGTTAAATGACAGAGTCCCAGCCTCCTCCTTGTGAGGTTCTTCTGAAGGATAATCAAGTGGTGGTGTGATTAGAACCAGCAAGGTGAGAAGGTAAGCTGCTGGACTGGGGCTTTACCCAATCCTCACCCTCTCAAGAGAAGGAATGAACCTTGACAGGCTGCCCAGGAGCCCCCCCCCCACCTCTTCAAAGGAGTCTGTCCAAAGTCGGCTCCCCAGTTCACTGGGTGCAGTTCTGTTCACCCCAATGCTTTGCTCCACTGCGGCCACGCTGGGCTGGGAGACAGGAATCCTCACTTTCTTCTCAGTTTAACATCTGCTCTTCTGGGTTAACCTACACAAAGTGCTTAATAAATGTTTGCTGAATGAAATCACAGGTGCAAGAGGGAAGCAGGAACAGTGAACACACTTTCATCATTTGCTAATAGTCCTGGTCAAGGCAAAAGCTCATAATTTAGTCATTGACCTTGGAAATGGCAGGCGAAATGGATGTACAAGCTGCCAATTGTTCTTCCCTCCCTGAGAATGAGAGATGGTCTTGCAGGCTATTGAGGTATTATTATTAACTATTATTATTAACTTTGGGCCGTGCATCAAAGCCACCGCTGCCAGATACAGGAAAAACAGAGTAAGGATTCAAGACAGAGGGTCCCCTTTTGCACCACACCTTAAAATGTATATACATTCTGATGGCCCCATTGGGTGAGCAATTGGATGGTTTACTAGGCTTCCAACAGCCCTCAATACATCTGCAGGATCCGGGAAGGAGGGGCAGCCTGCCTGAAGGTGAAAGAAGTGTGGCAACTGGCTTCATCTCAAAGGACAAGTGTGAGAAAGGTCAGCTAACTGATATTATCAAAGTCCTGAGCACATTGCATGGAATGAGAGAATGCTAGCAACAATAGTTTGCAGTTCTGGAGCGCCCTAAGATTGGTACCAAGCCTTACAAATATCTCACTTGACCTCCTCTGAGTACCAAATTTGGAGTTAGGAGCCCTGGGTTCAAATCCCGGCTTCACCACTTATTTCTGTGTGACCTTCAGGAAGACCTTTAATATTTCTGGTTCTTAGTCTTCACACCAGGAAAATCAAGCAATCTCTTATTAAACACCTACTATGTGCCCTGCAATGAGCAGAGTCAAAGAGTACACAAAGAACGAAACAGTCCCTACTCTCCAAGAGTTGGCATTCTTTTCAATGCATTTAAATTTTAAAAAATCAACCCAATATTTAGTTCTAACATTCCTTTTTAAAAAAATTCTGCCTTTCAAATTCTCTCCCTTGGTGTTTCTCCTCCCCTACCCCACCCACGGAGAAGACAAGCACTATGACATCAGTTATAGATGTGAAATCATGCCAAACGTATTTTCATATTAGCCATGTTGCAAAAAGCAAGGAAAATAAAGAAAGTAAAAAATCATCCTTCAGTCTGCACAGACTTCATCAAGAGCTGTCATTCTAATAGGGAAGACAGGGACAGAAACAAGGAAATGCAGAATTAATAGGTAGAGAAGTCTGAACAAGAATTCAATGAGATGGTCTCTTATGGTCCTTCCAGTTCCAGGTTTGTGACCTGTATGACATGAAGAGGGCCCAGGGAAGAACAAGCAGGAAGGTGAAGGACCTTGAGATCATGCCATGTGAAAAGGAGGAGGAGGAGGAGGAGGAGGAGGAGGAGAAGGAGGAGGAGGAGGAGGAGGAGGAGGAGGAGGAGAAGAAGAAGAAGAAGAAGAAGAAGAAGAAGAAGAAGAAGAAGAAGAAGAAGAAGAAGAAAAGTAGTCAAGAACAAGGACAAATATAAGGAAAAGGAGAAGAAGGAGGAGGAGAGAAGAGAAGGAGAAAGAGGAGAAATAAAACCAAGAGGAGAGAGAAGAGAGAGAAAATAGAAAGAAGAGAAGACAAAATAAACTTTTCTGGGGCTCTAAGATATCCCACTGCTGAGAAGACTTCTGAGTGTGCCCATCTGGATCTTTGCCCTGTGCCCTCTTTCAGCATCCTGTGCTGCTTGCCACCATCCCCTTGGCCTCTCAGAGCCCTCCACAAATCTAACTCGATATGTCAAGCCCTAATTCTGTTGCCTTCACTTCCCCCTTGCCCATCAAACAAAAAGCCTTTCTGTCACCATCATGACAGGAATAAAACAAGTTTCCCCCTCTGCACCTCAGGTTTTCTACCTCCAGGCTCCTCTTCTTTAAAACATTAACATCTTCCTCTGCACTGTGACAGGATCTTGGGCAGAAAAACAGAACTTATGTCAACTAGATTTCCCTTGGGAGCTCTGACATTCTCTCTGATCTCATGGAGGTCATCCAAGGCACTGCCTGTCATAGGAACATGGCTGGTGGAGGAAGGGGGCCCAGCTGTGTGACCTTGAGGAAGGTAATTACTCCCTCACCTGCAAAATGAGGGGGCTGGATAAGACCACATCTGTTCAAACAGTGCCCATGTCAGAAAACCTTTGGAGAGAAACTTATCAAGAAAATGTCCATTCCAGCAACATAGTTACCTCACTCACTCAATCAATCAATTATTCAGCAAGCTGCTATTAAGAACTTCCTCTGTCCTGGTCAAAGCACATCTGCTTTGAGTTTAGTGCACCAGAGTTTAGGGAGGATGTTGATAAACTAGAAAGTGTCAAGAGCTTGGCAGCTGGGATGGGAAAAGCCATGTCACCTGAGAAGTCTAGTCCATGATGAAGGAACTGAGCATGTCTAGCTTGGCAGAGAGAGGCACAGGAGCACATGGTGTTGTCTTCAGATATTGGACAGCTACCATATGGAGGAGGGAATAGATTTGTTCTACTTATTTGAAAGAATGAATGAAGGGAAAAGTACTGATTCCACCATTATTATGTGTCCAACACTGTCTGCTAAATTCTGGGGAAAGGAAGAGAAAAGGGAGACAGGTCCTGTTCTCCAAGAGCTTACATTCTATTTGGGTGAGAAGAGGCACCTGGGGGTGGTCAGCTGTGAAGTGGTTGGAAGAGCCTGCTTTAATCTTTAGGGCACCTGACAAGGCCTGAGGTTCTTAGAGGACATTGACAAGTCAGATGGAAACACTGGGGTATGAAGAGTGAAGCAGCAGGACAGATGGCAAACCCAACTGGTCTTCCATCTGCATATGAAGTTGTATTGGTAAGGTACTTAGCAGTACCTGGCAGGTAACAGGTCCCTAATAAATACTACTTCTCTTCCCTCTTCCGCACACCTTACTCAAAGGATTATAATTGGTGACAACCTACCCACCCAAGTGCTATCAACCCACCTGGTTTTAATGGAGAGAAGAGGGAGGAGATACCTGGTTCATCACCACTGGGAAGTGGGAATTGGACTTGAGGGTCATTGGGATAGGGATGGGACCTAGGTCTGGGAAAGAGGAAGGGAGCATTGACAGGAAAGTTGGAGAGAAAAGAGTTTCCATGGTGCCTGCTCTTGCTGGTTCCCCCAGATGGGATTGGAGTGAGTAAACAGGTTCACTTACTTACCCTGGACCTCAGGGGAAGAAGCAGGAACAATGGATGATAGTTGTAAAGAGAACATCCAGGCTTTATGGAAAAGAGAACTTCCCCATAATGGGAGGTATCCAAAGCAGAATGGCTGCTTCTAGCAATAGTGGACTGCTCATCAGTGGAGGCCTTCAGACAAAAAGTGTATGGATGACTACATACCTTGTCAATGACTTGACATTGCAGAGAGATTCTTACTCAGCTATGGGTTGAACTAAACTCTCCCTGTTTTGAGATTGGAATTCTGTTAATTCCATTTCATTCAAGTGGAGGTAATGAAAGCATGAGCAGGAGGGTGAATTTATGTCCTACAAGGATAGTATGAAAGAATAGTGGGGTGATTTAGCCTGGAAAAAGATTTATGAGGAATGTGACAACTACCCTCAAATGTCTAAAAGATCATCCCATGAAGAGAAATTGGCTCTTTTCTGCTTGGCTCCACCGAGCAGAACCTGGAGGAGCAGGTGGCTCCCCAGGGAGGCATAAGAAACCTTCCTCATAGTTGGGGCAACATCAACATAGCCTTGGGTGCCTCAGGAGGTGATGAAGGTCTCCTTGGAGACCTTCAAGCAAAGTTCAAGTGACCATTTATCAGGGAGGTGGAAGAGGGAGTTGGGAGTTAGGCTTCGGCTTCGAGGTGTGCTGAGTTATTTTTCAACACCCAGGCTTTGGTTCAATTGAACTCAACTCAATGCATTAAGCACCAAGAATATTGAGATCAGTCTGTCACAGGTCCTGCCTTCTCAGGGCTCCATAATATTATTGGAGACAACCCAGACACCAGGACCAGTCGTAAAGGGGAGAGTTACTAAACATAGAGAGGAGATCCAGGTAAAGGACCAGTGGCCAGGCGAAGAGGGACAGCCACAGATGGGACAATATCTGAGTTGAACTTTGAAGGAAGGATAAAACTTCAACCAGTGAAGGTGGGGAGGAATGTAGCCCATTCCAGGCAATGAAGAAAGGCATGGAGACAAGAGAGGCCAGGATTTGAGCAGGGAGGGGAGAATGGACAAGCATTTCTGGAATCTAGGACATGGAAATAGGAATATGAGATGATATTGAATGGTAGGAAGTCGGGAGGCAGGTGGTGGAGTCCTCAAATGCCATCCTTAAGACTCCCCTGACTCCTCTACCCACCATTAACTTCTCTTCTCTCTACTCCTGTTGCCTACATGGTCAGTGTCATAGCTTTGGGCACTTGGCCATTGCCTGATTGTTCTTAAACCAGACATTCCTCAAAGTTAAAAGTGCCTCTTCCTCTCTTCTGAGTCAATCCTAGCCCAACTGCAGACACAAAGTTGGTGCTCATTAAACATGTTGGTAGATATGCTTCCATAGAGCTATGGCCCTCTGTCTGTCCCCTTGTCCCTGTTCCTCCTGCCCGGTGCTCAGGCTTAGTTGGTGATTTCCCTCTTCTCTGCACCCAGTCAGTGACAAATCTCCTCAGATTTCTGCATCCCCCACACTCCCCTAGAAGTGCTCTTTATGATTTGAACCAAAGGGAGCCACTTTGCCATGTTTCCCAATTCTCTTTTTTTTTCTTTTTGGAGGGCAATTGGGGTTAAGCGACCTGCCCAAAGTCACATGGCTAATAAGTGTGTCAAGTGTCTGAGGCAGGATTTGAACTCAGATCCTCCTGACTCCAGGGCCAGTGCTCTACTCACTGCACCACCTAGCTGCCCCATTCTAATTCTCTTCATTCCACTTCAGTTCTTCCCTGTCTCAAGAACAAAGAGATTTGTGGCCATCAGGCTTAGCTAACTTCCTGGGGCCTCAAAGCATGAAACTCCATTGAGCTCATTAGCAAATCAGAAAAGCTCTCAGGGATTGTGATTAAACCTTCTGAAAAGCACTGCTGGGAAGAACTAAGGACTGCTCATTGCCATCCTCAGGAGAAGTCTTGCCAAAGAGGATTCAAAGAAGAACAAGAATCTGCGGGCCTGGATGCTCATCACCCTCACTGTGTATCTGCAGAGAAAAGCAACCTCATAGCTCAGATGAGAAAAATCAAAACAGGCACCTCGAGAAGCCAGGCAATCTAATGAGAGGTGCAGTATTTGGACTCCACTGCTTACAATCTGTGGGACCTTTGGCAAATCACTCAAGGCCTGGATGAGGGGACTGGACGAGATGAACTCTAGAATACCTGTGAGCCTATGATGCAGGTCCTTATTTGGCTGCAGCTGGGAAAATCATGACCCCCAGGGATTCAGTAATGTTCAGTGATCCCCTCTCCCTATCACATGGAAGTGTTTTGGACACAGATTTGACTCTGCCTGCCTCTAGAATGGCTCCCATTTCTTGAGTGCTTAAGGTAAATAGAGCACAGTCCTGTGAAGTGATTGGTACAAGTATTCTTACCCCCATTGAACAGATGAGGAAACTGAAGCTCATCAAGATCAAATGATTCACCTACACTCACAGTACTAGCAAGTGTCAGAGTTGCAATTGAACCTAAATCTTCTGACTGAGTTCAGTGCATTTTCCAATAAACCACCCTGACTTCTGAGTTAAACTTGTAATTATCTTCAAACTTCCACTTCCAGGCTTAATGTGCTCTCAAGGACATTTATGATGAGTAGATGTGAGATCATGATGGGTTTTCGTTTGAGGCAGTGGTCAGTGCCTCCTTTCTTGTCCATGCTCTCAGTTGGCATAGCCCTGGGACATAGTGGGGAAGAGATGTCCTGCTTGATGTACGTAGGACCCTGGACAGCATCCTCATCTACACAATGTACAAGGGTAATAACAGCCCCTCCCCATCAAGGTTTGTCAGAGGCTTCAAGAGGTGGCATCTCTGCAGAGTTTTGTGAAGCTTCCAACACCACAGAGATTCATCTCTGGTCATGACTATTGATCCTAGAATGACTCTGGTCAGAATGAGGCCATCTCAGGGGAAGATGAGACTGAGGGATGAGCCAGATGTGGGGTGGGGAGGATAGCAAGAAAGCCCAAGGAAGGTGGGCTCTGAGGGGGAGCCCATGTGCATGCATGCACATGTATGTTATACCATATCATACCATTTTGTGGTTGTTCAGTTGTTTCACCCAAGTCTGACTCTTTGTGGTCCCTTTGGAGATTTTTGGGCAGATACTGGAGTGATTTGCCATTTCCTTCCCCATCTCATTTTATAGATGAGGAAACTGAGGCAAACAGGGCTAAATGACTTGCCCAGGGTCACACAGCTAGTAGGTGTCTGAGGCCAGACTTGAACTTATGAAGATAAGTCTTCTTGACCCCAGGTCTGAAACCCTAACCACTGTGCCACCTAGCTGCTCTTACCATACCCTACCATACTACAATATAACGTGATTTGACCTGAAGTGACATGACGTTGAAGTGGCCAGGAACTAGGTAATTAGAAGTTCCATGAACTCAAGACAGGAGTCAAGAAATTGGCCAGGAAACAGTTAAGTGATACTCTGTGAAATTAGAAATCAGCCAAGTAAATGCTTTATGAATTTGAGATGAACTCGAGCTTGAAATCAGTGAACCAACCTGTGAGCTGGCCTGAGGTATGGGAATGGCCTGGGGTAATTTATCTTTTTCTTCATTTTTCTCCTCAGGTCATCATGCCCCATGCCCCTTCTTCTATCCATCAAGTTCTGCCTACAACTCCCCCCCCCCCCGCCTTAGTAACAGCTTCTGTTTACACCTGCTTAGTAACAAATTATGTTAGTTGGACAATGTACTGTATAAAAGATTCTGCATCCCTGAGCTATTTGCTGCTCTCCTTCAATTGGTGTGGATGTAGCCCCAGCTGGTAAATTAAAGCTCTTAAAAACTTTTTATTCGGACTCTGTGGTCACTCTGTTAAGATTTGTCATTCTAACATCATCTGATTAAAAAGTATGTGCTGAGGGATTCCTGCCCTTAAACTATAACAGGCTAAAAGCATTTCAGAATCATGGGCTCTCAGAGGCAGGAGAGCCCCCGAGGTCACCCACTCCCACCTGACCTGATGAAGACTCTCCTTGTCTTCGGCACTCTTGACAGGTTGTCTCCCAGCTTTGGCTCATAACTCTCCAGTGAGGGGAGCCACCACCACTCCAGGCTGCCCATCCCACATCTCCAGGGAGTCTTTCCAGACATGAAGCCCAAATCAGCATCTCTTTGAAATTCCTACCCACTGTTCCCAGTTTGGGCCTTTGGATCAGCAACAAGGCTGATCCCTTTACATCACTATTTTCAAACAGTTGAACAGAGCTCTCAGGCTGACCCCAGAGTCTTCTTTTCTTCAGGCAAAACATCCCCAGTCCTCCCAGTGCAAGGACTCTGACCAGAGAGCATTTATTAAACATCTCTGTGGCAGACTGTGTTGTGTGCTAGAGATACAAAGACAAACATAAAACGTTCCTTTGAGGAGGTTATGTTCTACGCATGGAGACAACACATGCATATTTGTCTACGAATAATAAATGCGTGGAGTTGTTAGGAGGGAAGGGCACTAGCTGCAGGGATATCTGGAGGTTAGCACATCTACCTTGCGGGAAATGAAATGAGTCTTGAAGAATCCAACTAGGACAAAGTGAGGAGGGAATGTAATCTAGGCATGGGGGACAGCCTGTGCAAAGGTGTGGAGATGGGAGATCATGAGTCACATATGAGGAAGAACAAGAAGATTAATTTGGCTGGACCCAAGAGTGCAACCAGGGAAGAGCAGCAATATATAATGAGACAGACCAGGTCACAAAGAGCTTTACATGACAAACAGGGGAGTTGATTCTGGAGCCATTCAAGCTCACTAAGTGGGGAGTGATGCTGTGGGTCCTGGCCTAGGGAAGATCAAGATTAGAATGGGGAGATACTGGAAGCAGCAAGACCGACTAGAGGCTGCTTCTATAGTCCAGGCAGGAGGAGATTAGGGTACAGCCAGGGGAGTGGCTGTTTGAGAAGGGGTCCCATGTGAGAGATATTGGGAGGCAAAATCAGAAGTCTTGTTAGCTTAGTTGGATGAGTATAGGGTGAGGGAGAGGGACGACTTGAGGGTAATGCCAAGGCTGTGAACCTGAGACCGAAGGACTGTGATACCCTCAGTAGAAATAAAGAAGTTTAAAAGGAAGTTTGTCTGGGGGAAAGGACAGTGAGCTATGTCTGGGGAATGTTGGGTTTGAGGTCCCTCTGGGACACCTAGTTTGAAACATCTAATGGCCAACTGGTGACAGGAGTCTTGAACTTGAACTTTAAGAGGGCATGTCATATATGCTAGATCCAACTGAACTAAGAAAGGTTTATATTTATACATCAATTTATATAAATCAGCAGCTGACTGAAAATGGCCTTCTCTCAGTCAAGATTTACTTTTCTCAGGAGAATGTAAGCTCCCTGTGGGCAGGACCTGTCTCATCCTTGTAGGTCTCAGAACTGAGCATCCCCAGCATCAAGGGCTTTGCCTGCCACATAGTAGGTGCTTAACAAATGCTTAAATTTGTCACTGAATCATGTCATTTTTTGTTGGTCCTTAGACTAGTCACCATATTACCTTATCTCAAAGAATAATATATATCAGAGAAAGGAATGTCCACACAGAAAGAGAGGAGAAGTAGTTCTGGCTTCAGAAAGAAAAGGAAAGGATTCCTTTTGGTTCTTGTCATTCTTCCTCTTACTATGGCCCTCTATAAATGTGGATTTTAAGGATACAAATGTAAGTCAGGTTGGAGCAGAGCTGAGGTGTCACAGGACCGAGTCTGAAAGGTGGTTGCAGATATTCTGAAGTGTATATATTTACAATTCAAGTGATCTTTCTGCAAAGAGACTCCTGATAAACTCAGCTAATCGCTCAGATTTTAACCTTTTTAATTCCTGCTTTGAAAAAAAGACACAAAACCCTACTGCCTGGAGACATTTAAAGTGTTTGTTTTTACCCTTTTCCTCTGCTTTGAAGCTGCTAATGGGAAAAGGGAGAGATGCCATTGAATGGAGAAGGTCACATGGTGTGTGCTCACATGCACATGTGTATACACACAGACACACATGTGCAGTGCACACACATACACACATGTGTACACACTCACACACAGAGACACACATATTCTCACACACATTCACACATTCACACACACACTCACACAGACACACGCACACACACAACAGAGGCAGTCACTTGATGGTCTAACTATTCCAGTAACTTCAGAGGATGACCACAATCTTTGTAAGCAACCAGCGAGGCCTGACACCAGCAGAAATGTTTTCATTTTTTCTCTCACTCTTCAGTAGGACCGTTTGTCCAACAATCTCTAATTAAATTGGGTCATTGTTCAGGAACAGGATGACACAACCAATTAACTTACAGTAAGCTATGCCAGCCTTAAAAGAAGTCTCTGGAGAAGGCTACAGAGAGGCCTTATTTCTGAAGCAAATGACCTATAAAAGCCAATATTTATTTAGTATAAAAGAAAATTTGAGTTCCAATGGTCCTATTCCCACATCAGAAATCCCTGGTCATGGGGCCTCAAGCAATTCATTTGCACTCTCTGAGCCTCAGTTCCCTCATCCTTAAAATGGCACCTGGCTGGGGGTGGGGTGCTTTGTGAAACTGGTGAAAGAAGGTCTGTCAAGCACTTTGCAAACCACCTACTGAAGGAGCTTCAACTGCTGCTGACCTTCATGGGACTCTTGCTTGCTCTGGTCAATGAGAGTCATTTTTCTAAAAGAGAAGGAGCATCCTGCTCTCCAGTTCTACTTTCTCCAAAACAGTCCTGATGTCCCACGACATGCGGAGTCTGTGCCTGGAACTTAGTTCTTCAAAACATACTGGGTCTCTTGAATTTGGGCTCTTGTTCTGAGTCTGAGTCAAGTCCCCCTGTGCCCTTGGAGCTGACCGAGGTGCTGAACACAAGAGCCGGGAAGGAGGCTCAAGTTTTTTCTCCGAAGATCCCTGGCTCTATACACCCTTCTTCAGAGCTCCATTGATCTAGCGTTGGCTCTGATTCACCCAGAGCCTCTCCAGACCCTGTGGCAATGACTTATTGGCCATTTGTTGAGCTGCACACTACTGACAGATTCTATTCCAATACATGATGTACTGAATATATGCTTCTATTATTCCTTCACTACTTTCTTCACCTCTGCCCTGTCAGGTAGTCAGGCAAGTATTATTAAGCTCATTTTGCAGATGAGGAAACTGAGGTTCATGGTTGTTAAGTGACTTTCACTAAATCAAATCACTAGTAAAAGTCTGAGGTGGGATTTGAACCCAAATGTCCCAACTCCAAGGGCAAAGCTTTTCCTATTACACTGCAATCTTTGGGGATGGGGGAGGGAAATGGGACAATAGAAAAAAAGGGAAAAGGAATGAGACAAGGGTGGGACGAAAAGGCAAGAACAATTTGACTCCCAGTGTTCATTGTTACACTGTGAAATAGGCCACTGAGTGAGGAGTGGGGGTAAACGGCCAAGGATTAGGAGCTGCAGCCCTTCAAAGCAAAAAGAAGATAACTCAGGGAATGTCCATTTGGGCAAGACACAGAAAACTTGCCTCTCTTTCTTGTCCTTATATGATGTCAGCATGTGAACTGGCCTCTCTGGGCTGCCTCCACTTCCCACTCTATAAAATGGGGGCATTGGGCCATGTGATCTTTGAGATTCCCTTCAAATTCTAGAACTGTGCCCCTGTGATCTCCAAGTCTCAATTTCTCCATTTGTGAAGTAAGTTCACTGGACCAGTTAACTTCTACACTGACTTTCTACTCTGACATTCTGGGATTTCAATATAACATAAAGACATTGTTACTGGCATGAGCTCAGTGTCAGCATTCAGAATGAATCACTGATAAATCCATTAACCTCTTGACTTCAGTGCTTCCATCTGGAATACCAGTCTAATGCCATGGATGGAGGCCAATGCCACCCAAATTATAATTTATAAACTCAAAAGCCAAATGCTAAAACTAGTGGCAACTCACAATTATTCAGTGAGCCCCAAAATGTTTTTCATGCATGTGCACATCAAAACCAGTGGGAAATCAGAAGCTATCAAGTTCCATTACAACAAAAATCTCAGCATTAAAAATATTCTGTGCTTCAGCATGTAAGCCCCTTGTGCTAAGTGAGAGTAAATATAGCATAAAGAAGGTAAACATTCTGACAAGAAAGTTCAGTTGGGTGACTTTAGAAATGGGTGACTTTAGGAAAGGGAATTATTATCAAAGGTGGATATTAGTTTGAAAAATGGAAGGGAATAGTTTTCAAAAAGTCAATAAACTACTGGTGATCTGGACACTGTTTTTAAAAAGCCAGTGAAAATATGTGCACAGAGAGAGCTTCTGGAAGATCAGCCAGTACAATTGTGCACATAGGAGAGGAGGTTAGTGAATCTTGAACTGTGATAAATCAGGAATGAACCTAAAATTAGTGAGACACAAAAGGATATGAGGAAGGATTGCAAAGGTTTCTGAACTACCAGTAAAAGTTCTTTAAGTATATAGGCTCCTAGATTCTAGAAGGCACCTGAGAGGTCATCAACTCTAACGCCTTCATCTTACGTGGGAGGAAACTGAATTTCAGAGAAGTTGTGGCTTGCTAATTGTCCCATAGGCATAATGGCAGAACTGACAGTCTAACTCCTGGCCTCTGATTTCAAATTCACTGAAATTTTTTCTCCCACTGCAACACCAAACTTTTCTTTAAGGTTCTCCAGTAAGAAGCCACCTTCAACCTTCCATTTTCCTTTATCTTAGAATGTTCAAGTCAGTCTTCAGCAGGGGCTCCACTGGGCAGTGTGAGAGCTGGACAAATTTTGGATGAGGCCATGTGACCCTACTCCCATTGATTGAACTGTGTCTTGGGCCCAGGACAAAGACTATGTTGTCACCATCTATTGGATGCCAGGGAGAGATCAACACCCAAATACCAAAGAGGCAGCCCTAGGGGACTTCTCTCCAATGCAGAGACAGAGAGTCGCCTCTCTGGGAAGGCAAAAGAGGGGAGGGGGGAAATCCCAGCTAAGACTGAAAAGGTGAGAAGCTCAGCTTTCTGAGTCTCTGATTGAGAGATTGGCTGGGTGGGCAGGAGGAAAAGGTCCACCTAGAACCTTCAGTCAATGCCAAAGCATTTGCCCCCTGGGAAATAAGGACTGACCTTTACCCAAGAAAAGTGGAGAGAAGCTTCCTGCTGCCTCATCAACAGAAGGGAGGGTGCAGAGATGAGGAAGCTGGGCCTGAAGCCAGCAGCGGAGAAGGAACACAAACACACAGAAACCAGGGCCAACCATGATGGAAAAGGCTATCCACATCCAGAGGAAGAATTATGGAGTCTGGATACAGATCCAAGCATATATTTACTCTCTCTTTCTCTCTCTCTTTGTTCTGTTTTGTTTTTTCTTTCTCATGGTTTATTCTATTGGTTATAATTCTTCATTGCAACATTACTGATGTGAAAATAGGTTTACTGTGAATGTCGATGTAGAACTTATATCAGACTGCAGGCCATCCAGGGAGGGGGAAGGGGGAGAAAATTTGGAACTCAAAAGCTTGTGAAACTGAATGTTGTAAATTTTAAATTAATCAATTAATTTTTTTAGAAACAAAAGGAATCAGGGTCAAGTATATGAATGAAAACAAAGGCCAGAAATTAGCTGAGGAGCCGACTGGAGGACCCCCAGACACAATTGCTCCTCTGAAAGTGAGGCCAGGAAGGAAGTCCCCTGGGGTGGAGAGTAAAGCTAAATTAATGAGCTTCTTTAAGCCTCTAGGGCTTCTTCTGTAAAATGGAGATAATAATCACAAATCCTTTACAAATATCCTCTTTCAGTTTTACGATCAGCCTGTGAGGTAGATGCTGCGCCATCCCCATCTTACAGATGAGGAAACTGAGGATGACAGGTTAAGTGACTTGCTCAGGATCACCCTGCCAGTGAATCTCTGGGGCAGGATTTGAACTCAGGTCCTCCTGATTCCATGTTATGCACCTGACAGCCCAAGTCATTGTATAGTTTAAACAGCCATTGCTCATCTTCCCAGGTCACTGTCCAGCTCTGATAGCTGGGGTCTGTCTAGTGCTTTGGAAACCTTCTTTGCAAACCAGTGCCCTCCCTGCTTGCAGTACATGCTTTGCCTTCTTAGCTCCCACAATGGGCACAGCTAAGTGAACACCAGGTGGATTGAGCTGAAAAGACCCCCGGCAACTGGAGGAATCAAGGAAGCTTCATGGCGCAGGGGGTTCCTGGTCTGAACCTGGGAGAGCAGATAAGAGGGAGGCTGGCATTCCAGGTGTGGGGCACCGCTGGTGCAAGCACGGAAGTGGGAGATGGAGTTGGAGTTCAGAGGGATCACTAGTGGGCTTGGGATATAGAATGTCTGACAAAAAGTGATGTGGAAAAGAAGGTGGAAGCCAAATTGTGAGAAAGCTCAAACTTCATACTGAGGGATTTCTATTTGATCCTAGAGGTAATGGGGAGCCATGGAAGGGTGTGTGTGTGTGTGTGTGTGTGTGTGTGTGTGTGTGTGTGTAAGAGAGGGAGCGAGACAGAGAGACAGAGAGAGAGAGAGACAGAGAGGGAGAG
>CM053593.1:389661301-389672195 GCA_028646575.1 Pseudocheirus occidentalis | reverse complement strand
TCTGGGAACAATCTAGGGGTCCTCCCTGACCTATGAGGCCCTGGAGATTTCTATGTCCACCAGAACTGAGATTCCTTTAGACAACAGAGACTAGGAAAGGGGCTTCCTTCACACAGCCCCTCCCCCCAAGGATGGCTGGGGCTGGACATGCCTTCCCCACCCCCACAGAGGGGCTTCCCCACCCCCCCTCCTTCTCAGGGCAGGGCCCCTCCCCATCTAGCCCCCTCAATAGACCCTTTTTTCCATGACAATAAGGCCACTGGTCTGTGACCCCAGGCTGATCCCTTGGATGCCTCCACCATCAGAAAAGGCCTCCTATCCTGGTTACTCCCTCTGGAATCTCTTCAGCCCCCCTTCCTCTCTCCCCTTCTTCCCCACATCAGGCTGCTCACCCTCTTGCCTACGAGGTGGCCCAGGCTCCAGGCTGAGTACAGGCCCTCAGATGCCAGCGAGGGCCCATTAGCCTGGCCCACCTGAGGTCAGGCAGGCCAGTTCAGGAGCATCTGGGCTGTGGGAGTCAGTGAGGGCCACTGGGCAGACCCAGGAAGTCAGGGCAGTCCTGACAAGCCCAAATGGCCTGGCAGAAGCTGGTCCCGGATATCTGAGCAGACTCAGAAGGGGGAGGGTCCAGGGGTGGCTGAAAGCCAGGAATGAGCATCTGCCAATCATCTGGGCTAAAGGAGAAGAGCCCTGGGAATGGGAGAGCAAGTGCATCCTTGGGGAGCCAGAGCAAAGAAGTGGCTTGTGCTGATCCTGCCTCTGTTCCCTGAGGGACCCTGGGCACATCCCCTTCCCTTTCCAGACTGCCTCCATTACCTCCTCTGAAAAACCAGACTGTGGACCTGAATGACCTCTGCTCCCTTCCAGGCTAAAACCTAAGACCCAGGTGTGACTCAGTGGAAACATTACTGGCTCTGACCTGTCCTAGCTGTGTGACCTTGGGCCAGTCACACTTTCTCCTCTCTGGAATGGGGGGGGTTGAATTTTGAGGCCTCTCAGGTCCCTTTGGGTGGGAGCTGGCCATGGGCAGCTGGCCCCATGTCTCCACATCCTGCCATTCAGGACCAGCTAGGCCAGCTCAGTCCTGTTTGTGTGAGCAGTTTTCCAGCTGCTGCCTGCTAGGAAGGAGGCAGAGACCTGAATAGCCCTTGCAGGAAGTCTTTAGCCTAGAAAAACAAAGCAAGAAAACAAACTATTTAGCAGATCTGCTGGGAGACAACTTTCATTCAGTCAGCACTTTCTTCAAAAAGAAAAAAGAAGGCCACTCCCTGCGGAGGCTGCTTTCTCTTAAGTAAAAAAGCAAAGCTTGGCTGTCTGCTCACCTCTCCTGTCCTGCAGATGGAGGCGCTGCCGTCAGCAGCTGGACAGCCTGGGCACGGGGGCAGCCGCTGGACAGCCTGGGTGCGGGGACAGCAAAGGCTCCTCCCACCCTCAGAGCTGGTCAGGGCTGGAGGGCCCTCCGCCCTGCATCCCCTGGAGTCCCAGAAGCTCACCTCTCCCCCTTCTCTGCCACCTGCTTCTTGGCCTTTCAGACCAGCTTGGTCCTCCCTCCGTGTTTCAGCTGCTGAGTGTCTCCTTTCAGCCAACTCATGGGGCAGCCTGTTTGGGTCAGTAACCGACAGAAGCCTCTCAGTCAATCCAGCTTCACTGATGCTGCCCAACTTTGATGCATCGAGGGCCGTCTCAGGGAGATACCTGCCTCCCCCATTCTATGTTGCTAGGTGAAGCACAGAGACTGAACCAAAGACAGAGAGGCCAGATGACCTGCCTGTGGTCACACAGCTTTTCCTGACTCCTAGTCCAGCCCTGGTCTCTCTCCACTGCATGGAGATGCCGGCTGAGATGAAGAATGAATGGAGGAAGCAATAGGGAATGTGCCTGGAAACGTGGGTGGGAGCCAGGTGGAAAGGGCCTGGAACGGCGGGCAAGTCTACTCTCTGACATTCTATACAGGTCTCTGACACAGACCTAAATGAAGACTTTTAGGATCATCAGATAAAGATCTTTTCTAAATGCTCAGGAACGAGGTGCAGCTCATCCGTCAGTCAGTCAGTCAGTCAGTCAGTCAGTCAGTCAGCTGCATTCATGAGGCACTTGCTGGATTCTAGGAACTATGCTATGCTCCCTCAGGCTGTCAGTGCACATTTCAGCCAGTCAATAGTCAATCAACAAACATGTATTAAGAAGCAAGTATGAGCCAGGTACTGGGTAAGACACAAAACTGAATCTTTTCTCACCTTGGGTCAGACTCCAAGAAGTCGTCTCCCCTCCCCCCTCCTCCTCCTCTTCCTTATTCTTCTCTTCCTTCTTCCTTCTCTTCTTCCTCCTCACCCTCCTCCTCTTCACCCTCCTCCTCCTCCTCACTTCTCAGGGTTTATACTCTGGGTTCTCACCCACCCCAATGGAGGTTTAAAGCAAGACTCCCTTGATTCCCGCTCCCTCCTTGGTCACTAGGGGAAGGTGAGCTGGGGTGCCCTGCTCTAATGCTCAGTTACAATTCAGCAGCCAATGAAGGGGGCTTCATCCCCACCAGGGGAGTGTCACCTGCCAGTGCAGGGCCAGGTGAGGCACAGAGGATGGGCTCCCCAGACAGCTCCTTCATTCTGTCTGTCTCCTTGGCCTTGTATAGGCTGGAGAGCACTCCCATCTCTCCTCCCAAAAGGAACATGCCCTCCTCAAACCCACTTTGGTTAGCCGGGAATGCCGGGGTATTCTTCCCAGCAGAACATGAGCTCCTGGAGTCCAGGGACTGTAGAATGGTGCCAGGCACAGAACAGGTTCTTGGTTCAGGCCCAGGAGCTAAGCCATGTTGGCACCCAGGGGATGGGCTCATGCCAGGCTGTGTGCATACAATGACATTTCAGGTACCTGTAAGCACTGAGAGTTGGGGGGGGGGTCACGGCCTTGGAAGGGGCCACATCCCAAATGACAGACTGTGCAAGTGTCCGTGGTCATCCTCCAGGCTTTGTGCATTCTCAAGCTATGGACAGCCTTCTCAGTAAAGCCAAAGAAGCAGAGAATCACAAGGGCATTGGAAGCCCTGCCCATGACAGCTGGAAGACTGCCAGCCTGGGGCCTGCTCCCCCTCAGTCCCCAGGTCCCAGGGAGGGGCAGAGCCTTCCCAAACCCTTGGTAAAGTAGGTGCCAAAAGCTAGGTGATTAATGGAGCCAAAATGAAAAGGGCAGAAGTTCTGAATGATTGAAAAGCCGTGGATGGGGGCCAACGAATCACAGCAATGGGAGAAGCATGCCCCTCCTCAGGGTTGGGCTCAGGAATGCTGCCTGGTGAGTGATGGAAGGTGCAGATAGAGTCACAGCAGGCCCCCCGACCCCCAGGGGAAGGAGAACATCTGTCCTGTGTCTGGGATGACCTTCCTCTTCCGTCCTCGCTGCCCTCCCTCCTGTGTAAAGGAGTGTGGGTTTCCAACTCTGGATGTAGTAGCCCCTAAAAATTAAGCGTCACATTCTCCTAGCTCAACAAGGAGAACCTCTTAGGTAAGAAGGAGGGGACCCCATTTTCCTTTCTGCTTCTCACTCCCTTCCACTGAAGGCTGCCCAAACTTAGAGCCAAGCAGGGAAGGTGATGTCTAATCAAGGCTTGTGTCAAGTTTATTCTAGACATCAGTGTCATCGTGCTGAGCTCAGAGCCTTGGGAAGCCAGAAGGCAGAGCTGCTGGTCTGGCTCCCTCAACCAAGGTCTCCGCAGTCTGGGACCCTGGGCAGCAGAAATGGGGCAACACTGGAGAGTCAACAGGGAGCCCTCGATTTGGGTGCCCCCTCCCTCTACAAGGTGGGGGAGGGGCAGCCCAGGGACCGTGAGCCCAAAGGGGAGTCGGGAATTGGTGACATTCTCTTTGGCTGCAAGGAGAAGAGGATCCAGAGTGATCCAGGCACCAGATCATTGTCCTCTCCTCTGCTCTGGCCACAGCCCACCCAGAGCAGTCACTGGCTTCATTCCCGGCCACCCCATTTTGGGAAGGAAGCTGGAAGGCATCCTGAGGGAAATTAGCAGGATGCCAAGGGGACTAGAGAAGACTCCATAAGAGGGCTGGCTGAAGAAGCTAGGGCCCTTTGGCCCAGAGAAGGTGCTGGGAAGATGAATGAGCTGACTCCTATGGGAGGCCTATTTATTAACTGTTTCCTCTTGGCTCAGCAGGGCAGTGCCGTCAGCCAGGGGTGGGAGATTCAAAGAGGCACCTTGGCCAGAGGCCCAGAGATGCTCCTTGCCATCAGCACTGCCCAGCAGCCTCAGGAGGTGGCGGCTTCCCCTCTCAGGGATCTTCAAGCAGAAGCCATATGTCCATTAGTTGGGGAAGCAAAGGAGACTGGTCCTTCCCCACTCTGGCTCCTGGAACTCACATTCATTGGAGAATGGGCTTCTCCTTTGGCTAATTAACTCTGGCACATCCTTAGCAAGACTCACCCATGTTCTGTATCTCCATAGAGGTCCCATAGGTTCTTTGGGAACTCTTCCATATCTACTCAAAAGCTCAAGCTAGTGACCTCACAATTACCCATCCAAGCCATTGGGGGGATGAGCAGGGTTCCATACTTCAGGTCTCCTGAGAAAGGAAGCTTATTTATCCCTTCAAGTGCCTGAATTTCTTCTCCAAAGGGTTATTTTTTTTTAACTTTAGGAATGGAAATCTTTCTAAAACATGTACATTCCTTTACCTTCTTCCTTGGTGGCTCAAGGTCTTCACCATGAACCTCAATGTGTTCCTAGAAGCCAGCACAGTGCCCCACCCAGCAAGCACAGGTGCCTAATAAATACTTACTTATTGATTGACTGATTGATCAAGTTTATTGGGTGGTAATACAAAGATTTTCCAGGAATCCTGAGGTGTCTTTGGTTCTTTGTTCCTATCTCAAATGACCCCAGACTGCTTCCCTTTGAAGTTCTTGGGTGTGCTTTTGGTAATTACTGTTAGTGCTCCCAAAGAGCCCCTCCCATTTATTGTGAGGGCTTTTCATTGTCAGTCCCATCGGACCACATGTCACCCCTCACTCCACAACAGCGCTTGGGAGCCGTTGACCAATACTCTGCTGAAATCCAATCCCAGTGCTGCAAGCGTGCCCTGACCCCTGTGTGAGCTGTGCCTGAAGAGGATGGACAGGCTTCCCTGGAAGGCAGCTTCCTTCTCTGGACATCCACAAACATCCCTTTCATGTGTCCTAGGATTTCCCCTGTGATCAAAATTGAGCTCTCCAGCTCCTGCTTTGCTGTCCTTGGATTCTGGGCCAGTCACTCACCCTCCTCCAGATCTACACCAAGGCCACCATTCTCCCAAGCTCACTGGCGGTGGCTCCTTCCTGTGAGCCCTGGGATGGAGTGTGGCCAGTGGCTCAGACCTGTGGAGGGAGTCCTGGTGCTCGCTCACCATCAACTCACTTGTCTTGGGCTCCAGTGCTTTTCAGGCCTTTGGACATAACCAGTCGGGGCCCTTTCACCCTTTTCATCACCTCCCAGTCCAAAGAGCGTTCTCTTCAGACCACAAAATGGAGGCAAAGTCAGCCGTCCTTGTCATCCTCTGAGCCCTCCTTGTGTCCCAGGTGTTTGGGCCCCCTACAGAGCCTCAGGTTATGCTGGTTTTTAGCCTTCCCAGAACTTCTTGTGGGATCACTGAGTTTAAAAAGGAAGGGTAACAGAACGCATGCTAGTGCAGAAAGGAGGAGAAGGGTGTGGGACGTCCTATTCCTCATGACTGGAGCATAGAAAGAAAAGTCTACAGCCTGAAGGGAGAGATGGGGATAGTGCAGGCACCAGACAAACTTCCCTCTCATCTGCAATGGGTACATAGTGCGGCGCAGATCAACATCCAACAGGGAAACGAGGGAGAGTGAGATGGGATGTGGGAGCAAGGGGAAGAGGGAGATAAGACCGAAGAGGGAAGAGTCACAGGAAACCCAAGCTCCCAGCTCCTGGGGGCGCATCGGACAGAGGAGAAAGGAAGAAAGCGAAGACAGGGGGTTCTAGGGGGGAGCCTTGCATGGCTTCTTAGTGGGCTGGGGCCTGAGTGAAGGAGGATGTGATTGACTGCCAGAAACAGCCAAGGAGGGGACCTCAGGGAGCCCTGGAGAGTGTGACCTGATCTCTGCGAAGCCAGCCGAACCAGGACCGTTAATGCAGGATCAGCAATGTGGCAAAGACCAACGTCTCCAAAAGCTGAAGGGCTCTGACCACTGCCCAGATCAAGTCCTTGTGCAGAGGCTCTGGAGAAAACTGCTGCCTGATCAGCCGGGACTCAGGCTGCGGGCCATGGACACTGCACAACATGGGCTTTGCACGTGCCCCCCCCCCCCCGGGCTTTTTTCTTATTTGCCTATTGGTTAGGAGGAGGTCTCCCTCCCTTTTTTTCTTCTTTTTTTCAGTTTTTAAGAGCATGTGGTTTAACTCTAAAGAATCAAAAGCCAGAGAGGGCCTTAGCGACATTAAAAAAATAACAGAGGTGGCTAGGTGACACAATGAGTAGAACACTGGCCCTGGAGTCGGGAGGACCTGAATTCAAATCCAGCCTCAGACACTTGACACACTAACTTGCTGTGTGACTTTGGGCAAGTCACTTAACCCCAATTGCCCTCCAAAAAGCAAAAAATTAAAATTAAAGTTAAAAAAATAAATGGAAGAGAGAACGAGGCTTGCCAAGTAGCAGAGACCAGTGGGACAGTTTTGAAAGTAACAGAATTCATTACACACTAAAACAAAGGAAGCCCGGGAATGGAGGTGCCTGAGTCTTGGAATCCCCACTTTGTGTTTTGTGTGGATTTGGAAATGGTCTTTGGGTGCTTAAATTCAGAAGAGTATTTCGTGCCAAGAGAGAATAAAAGCAAAAGCCAGCGGGGAGGCCGACCTATCCCAAGAGGAGCCATCACTGGATTCCACCAGGCAGCATCCAAGTGCCCAGCACCAGCCTGGCGGATCAAATGGAACCATTTGGGTTGGTTCCAAAGCTCTCCGATTCATGTCTTTCCAAATTATGCTTTTTTGTCTTTCCTAAAAGCTCCAGTGTAGAATTTTTATTTTTAACAAAATGCAGGGAGAGATGTTGTAGCTGGGGACCAGGGACAGCTTCCCCGCCCCCCCACCTTGGGGCCTCATTTCCTGATTTTTGCCTCTGACCTGAATTGTGTTGTCAGAATGATGGACTGCATTCCCCAGGGGTCCCCTCCCCCCAGTGGTGCCTTCTCCCTGCTCCTTTCCCCCTGCTGGGGGTGGGGCAGGTGGGCGGGGAGCCTGAAATATGTGAGGAATCTAAGCCCCCCAAAGCGTAATTAGTGTTGGGGGTGCGGTGGTCAGTGAGATCCCCCAGGGCACTGTAAAGAAGGCCTGAGTTGGGCTTCCTAGAATTCCAGTAGCGGAGACCAGCTGGAGCCAGTGGCCCCCCCAGGTTAAAGAAGTGACCTTTGGTTGCATTTCGATGTCCATCAGACATGACCGATCCCCCAATCCAGGTTCTAAGCAAGGCCCAGCTCATGGTCCACAGGCACTGGCAGCCCCAGCCCTGCCTGTGTCCAGATGCAGGCGCTCCTGCCTCCTCTGTTCTCCCTGGCTGCAGGTCTGAGCCAGGCAAGCTCTCACACTCAGAGAACACATGTTTCTGGCTTTCCAGGAAGCCTGTGACTGGCACATCTCAACATTCAACATTTGTAGGGGGAAGAGACATTGACTTCACTGAAACGTTCCCTTTGCCTCCCTCTGTTCCCAGGCTGGGAGGCCTGGCCCACATCCAGCACTCCTCCCCCCCCCCCCCAGGCCACTTTCTCTCTTCCTTCCACAGTTTCCCCCTCGGGTCTCAGTTGGGAGAAGAGGCCTGAGGCTGGAGGAGCCAAGGCTGTGTCCTTTGAGGAGAGGCCACAGTGATGGAGGAGTGACCATTCCTCCCTCTCCCAGGGCACCCCACAGGCACAAGTGATCCCTGACCTCAGAGAGTCATGTGCTCAACTTTCAAAAGAGCGGAGGACATGAAATAACAAGAGTTTCAAATGGGACCAACATTCAGACGATGTTAATTAAGGCAGGAGGTGTGGTTTGGGGTCTAAGGTGTAGAAGACCCTGGGTTCGAATCATGCTTCTGATGCCTCGTGATCTTGGACAACCACTTGACTGTTTTAGGATCACACCCTCCCTTGGTCCTTGAGCCTGGGTGGACCCTCAGATCTTCACTCCCACACTTTCTCTGGGCCTCGGTTTCTCCACTTGCAGAATGAGAGGACTGGACTAGGTTAGGGGTTTGAGGTCCCTTTTCGGATTCAGGCTTTTAAATGTATAAAACAGACCATGCATATTAGGAGGGAGCCTGAACAGAATCTCTTTGTCTGGGCATACCCAAAACAACCAGAGGAACTGTCTTCCTTTGGAGTTGTGGAGCAGCTGGGCTTGAGTTGATTCAGAGAGAAGAATGGGCAGAAAGAGGCGGCTGGCTTTGCCCTGTGGCCCTGCCACCTTTGGGATTGGGAAGAAGCACCTGGGCCAGCCTCATCTCCCAGGCCCAGGGCAGTGAGGATGGGGAGCTGGTGTGCCTGGGAAGGGTCCCCTGGCAGGTGGTCCAGGAGTAACTGGGGGTAGAGACAGGGGCTGTACAGAACAGGGCTGGGGATGCCCCCGGGTTCCTGAGGAGGAAAGAGGCTTCTTCTCATTCCTGAAAATCAGCAAAGGACAAAAGGACCCCAGACCCAAGAAGGCACATAAGTCAAAACCATCTCTACATCTGGAGAGGAAGTGTGTGTGGGCAGCATCTGCGGGGCCGGCAAAGAGCTCCCTACAAAGAGCATAGGCCCCATTTGAGGCACACACAGGGCTCTCTATGACACATATATAGGACAGGGCCCAGTATGCCCAGCAGGCCCGAGGAAACCACTCTCATGCCAAGGAGCAGATGCAGCTGTTCCCACAAATGCCCCTTCCCTGGCTTATCTCCCCTCTGCTTCCCACCCTCCCACACACATTCTGAGGAGGAAATATGTAGTAATCGTTCACCCTTGGGGCATCCAGGGCCCAGGCAGTAGGAATGTGTGAGAGGGGTTGAGGAAAGCCCTGCTTGCCCGAGGAAGGAGGAGGGTCTCCTGGGTCCGCAGCCTTTCTGCCCTCTCTCCACTAGCCTCAGGAGCCTCCCCAGCGAGAGAAGGTACTCCTTAGCCTGGCTCTCTCTTCACTCCCGCCTGAGATGCACCTCAGATTCCCTTTCTGAGACTGTGAAGACCAGGGGCTGCACTGGGAGGAATCTGTTCCCATCAGGGCATTTGTTCTGATGCCCCCCTTTTTACTTGGGGCCTGAATTTTTTCTCCTTCTAGACAATTAGTAGTCATTGGTGACCAGGAGCAAAGCCCCTGCAGCTCCCTCTCCTTCTCCCTAGGGTGCCCAGGTTAGCATGGAAGCCCCCTGGGGACAGGGTTTTGTCTGTCTTCGTATCATAACCCAGTGACGCATAGTAGGAGTTTAATGACTGTTGATTGAATACACAATACAATACACAAACACAGACCAGAAATCGAAGTTAGGCCTAAAGGAGCTCTGGGATCACTCACCAGCCTCAGACCTCTTCTTAGACAGGCCTCAACATTCCCCCAGGGAGAAGTCGGAGGCACACAGCACCCAGCCAGGAGAGAGCCTGGCCCTTGGGCTAAGCCTGGCCAATGGCGCTGTGCACAGGGCTGGGCTTGGTCATAGAACCTGGGCTCCAATTCTGGCCCGGCTACTCCTCACTCCCACTCTGACGCCCTCTCTTCCTCTGAGAATAGGGAAAAGGCTGGAATCCCTGATCTCTGAGGTCCTGAGGGCTAAACACTGGGGAAAGACTATGAGGAAGCTAAAACCTTAGCTGGGGCTAGGACGGGAAGGGCAAGGGAATCCCCAAGAAACTTTTTCTGTCAAAGCATCTCTTCCCTGGGCCAGGCAGAAGGGGTCCCTGCCCCTCTCTGGAGACAAGGGGCAGGGTCTCCTGGGCCACCAGCACAGCTGGGGCTCAAGAATCTGGTCAAGGGAGCCCCAGACACTGTTATCAGTAGGGGCCCCTTGACATGTCTGGTCAAGGCTGAACAGGAAGCACAGACCAGGGCCCAGGGGCCTCCTTCCCTGGGCTGGTGAAAGGCCTGACGAAATTCCAGCCGGCCCGCCCTTCCAGGTGGTCCCGCTCCCCACCTGGCTTCAGCTGACTGCCTCCCATTCCCCCTTTCTCTAGGCACTGAAAGCCTGCCATTCATTCAGGTTAAATAAAGAGGGAAGTGAGTGAGGGGCTTGACCCTGTTCCAGAAGCTCGACCCTGAACAGGTTGGACAGCTCTCCCCTTTCCTCCCCCTGTAGGTTAGCCCCCTCCCCTCAGCAACAGGTCACCATAGGCCCTGCTTTCCAAGGGGGAGATTGCTCAGAAAAACAAAAGAAGACACACTCTCTCACACACACACATTGTCACTCACACTGTCACACACACATACTTTCTCACACACACTCATATACACTCACACACATATACTCACACTCTCACACACTCTGTCACACACATACTCGTGTATACACACTCATATACACTTTCACACACATATACTCACACTCCCACATGCACACTCATACATACACTCACACACACTCATGTACACACTCGCACACACTCTCACAATACACAAACACACATACACTCACACACACGCTGTCTCTCCTCTAGGAATTTCCTCAGAATTCAGGACTTGGCCACAGAGCCCTGTGGTGTCTGTGGACCTTCCAGGACCAAGTTTCAGGTCTAAAAGGTTCACAGCAGAATACCAGTGAGCCTGGGGAGGCCAGGCGAGGCTCAGAACAGAGGGAACGGGAGAACCCCCCACCACAAGAGGCCAGGGCAGACCTAGGGGCTCCGGTTGAGCCCAGCCTGTAGCCCTTCAAGGCTGACAAGTCTACAAATG
>CM053593.1:389648952-389661201 GCA_028646575.1 Pseudocheirus occidentalis | reverse complement strand
CACAAACACACATACACTCACACACACGCTGTTTCTCCTCTAGGAATTTCCTCAGAATTCAGGACTTGGCCACAGAGCCCTGTGGTGTCTGTGGACCTTCCAGGACCAAGTTTCAGGTCTAAAAGGTTCACAGCAGAATACCAGTGAGCCTGGGGAGGTCGGGCGAGGCTCAGAACAGAGGGAACGGGAGAACCCCCCACCACAAGAGGCCAGGGCAGGCCTAGGGGCTCCGGTTGAGCCCAGCCTGTAGCCCTTCAAGGCTGACAAGTCTACAAATGCTACGCCTCTGTAGGGCTCTGAGACAGTGTAACTTCAATTTAATTCAGTAAACAATTATTCAGTGCCTACTGTGCCTGGCACTGTGCAAGGGGCTGGGAAGACCAATGCCAAGGTGGCATTTTAAGAGCTTTGAGGGGATGGGGATAGTATGGACACATGTACAAACAGAATCTATACCCAATCCCCTGTTTAATCATCAGCCTATATTAAGCTTGGCAGGAAATGGAATGTCCATCCAGGCTCCCCAGGGACTCTGGTAAGGGCTCCTCATGACTTCTGTCTCAACCTCTCTGAGTGCCCAGTTGGGCAGATAAACACAGAGGCCAAGCTTGAACTCTGCCTAACTTTGTGTGGACATCAGCTCCAGCCTCTGGGGTGGGGCAAGCCTCAGTTTCCTGGAAACATTTGGAAAATGTAAGAGCAACTTCTGTTGTGGTGTCTGGGGGCAGCCTGGCCACAGAAGGAGAGGCTAGGCCTTTCCTTAGGACCTCCTCAGCCCAGGGTTTCAGCACTGAGCCCCTGCAGGGCCCTGGGGCTTCCTCTGTCTCTCTCCTGCCTTGCTTCCCTTCCTCCTTTCACCAGCCATCCCGGGTTCTCTCCAGCCTAGCTCTGTATGACCTGCATCTGCCTTCCTGCCTCTAGCCCCTCATAGTTCTGCTCTGGCTCTGAAACAGTCCCATTTCATGTCCATTCCTTGGGGTATGACTTAGTCCCTCATGCAGTGGCCTTGATGGAAAGGTCATAGAGGCACTACTGGCCCTTGCTTCTGGTGGATTCATCCATAAATGTCCCTATCTACAAAGGGAATTCCGTTTAAGTGGGGTGGAATAATCATGCGATCCTGCCTTCCCTTATGCAAGGTAAAGACAAAAGAATTTGGGGAAGGGGCTTTGGAAACTGGAGCCATGTGCTTCACATTGCCTGAACCAGTCCTCAAGAGAGCCCCAGATTCTTGAAGGGAGAGGGAGGACGGCCTGTCCAAAGCAAGGGGGTCAGAATGCAGCCATATTGGGGCACAGAGAAGACAGACCCCTTGCCTTCATGTCTGCAGCCTCTCTTCGCCCCCCCCCCCAGGAGGCCAACTCTGGAAGAGAGTGGCAGTAGGAAGTCCTCACTGGCCTGTCTCCTCCCTCCTGCAGTGTGTGACTTGGGACATGCTTGCTGTTGAGCTGTCCTGGCCGGCTCTGCCTTGGCCTCAGCCCATCTGGACTGAGGCCTCGTGGACCAGTTGCTACTCACTTCCCCAGCCCCCCAGCCCAAGGCCAGGGACACTGAAGCCTTTTTTCCCCTTTGTACCTCCCCTTCCAAGGATCTCCAAAGTGCTGGGGCCCACCTGGCTCTGCTTTCTTGGTGTCTTCTTCTTCAAAACTCGCCTGTCCTAGGAGCTGTGTCTTCCCTACCTGGGCTCTGTTCTTTACTAACCAGCTGTGGGACCTGGGGCCAGACCCTTCCCCTCCCTGGGCCTCAGTTACTTCCCTTCCCAAATGAAGGTTCTGGACCAGATGGCTCAAGGGACTTTCTAGCTGTGACACCTTCTGATTCTATCATAGTGCATGGGTGGTTCAGTGAGAGGAGCGCTGGCCCTGGGGTCTCTGACATAGCTCTCCTGAGATCCTGGGGAAAGACACCTGATCTCCACAGGCCTCAGCTTCCCCATGTGTAAAGCCATGGGCTTGAGTCCTGGGAATTCACTTGCACTTCCAAATGGATGTGTATTTTCTCTTCATTCATCTGGGGCCATTTGAAAACCATGCCATTTTCCCAGGAGGATTAGGAAGAGGTGCCTTGAGGCTGGGCAGCCTGTCTGAGTTCATGGGTGGAGGGAAGCCTTTTCCTGGAGTTCCCTGAATGATGAAGTCATGGCTCTGGTCCCGTCAAAAGGATCCATCTCTGTGGGGATGTTCTGGTTTTTTATCCAGCATGTTCACTTGGGGTTAGGCAGAAGGAATCTGGACTTATTTATGGAGGAATTGGAGGACTCCTGGGATGAGCCCATGACTGTCCAGGGGCCCACAACCTCTAGGCTGGGAACCATGAGACTGGCATCTTTTCTGTCAGTGGGAAACCCAGAAAAAGAAAGAATTGGGAGGGGGGAGCCTGGAATTTTCCTAAGGAAAAAGAAACAAAAAAATGTCCTTCACTGATGAGTGAAGAGGGACCCAGGTTTGTGAATTTTCCACTATTTCAGCAAAATGCAAAGCCCAGAGCTAAGCCCAGCCCTCCAAGGCAGCCTGTAAATCTGTCATTCAGTGGTAGCTGCTGCTCCTCCATCCCTCTTGGCCAGGAGACCCTTAGGGAGCAAGCAGAAGCTGAGCCTTTTGTAGATTCCCCATTTGGAGAGGCTGGAAATAGGCTCTTGAGCCAGCCCCTGAGGCCCACATGAAAAGGCAGCTCTCCCCTGGGCCAAGCCAGAGGTCACCATTTCTGTCCAGCTCCTGAACTGGTTCCTTGCCAGCAGCTTCAGGGAGAGATGGATGGAGGGGATCTGCTAGATGGTCTGGAGACCTCCCTTCCCCTTCCTTAGCTGTGAGCTAAGGTGTTTGGGTGAAGAGATAAGGGCACTGTCTTCTCTGGGAGATAAGGCATTTCCAGTCAGTCACTTCCCCAGTCAGGGGAAGGCCAACAGCTTCTGAATGGTCTCTCCTCAGGAAAAGGTTGGGGCTTCTTACAGCTGAGTGACAATGGGCCAGGGAGAAACTTTGAGGTCAGTTCCAAGTCAGCTATCTTGGGAAGATCTTGAAGTTCTTGGAAAGCTGGGCACCAGCTGTCCACTTGAGAGTGATCTCGGGCTGACCAGCTTGGCAGAGGCAGCTCTGTGCTGTGGCCAGGACCTGTCTCTTCACTGGTTCTAGCAATGGAGGCTTGGGCTTTGGATCATGAAGCTGGGGCAGATTGGAAGGACAGGCTCTTGGAGCAAAGATCAACCCCAGAGACAAACCAGTTCAACCTCATCTTGAAAATGAGGTACCAAGACAAGACAGAGCTGTGAAAGCCAGTAACCTTCTCATCTCTGGTTGGGTCTTTATCAGATGTGGGCAGGCCATTCATCACAGAGAATAGCCCTGTAATCCGGCCTCTCATTACCAGCTGCCTGCCGTGCTGCAGAGTCTCCTGGGCATTTCTCACTCAGCCTCTAACCCTCTTTCCCTCCCAACTTCACCCCCGACTTCTCTGGAGGCTGCCTGGCCTCCGGTTTCCTTAGAGACTTCCTTTACTCCTCCCTCTCCCTCACCCCCAAGTGCCCATGTGGGGCCACGACCCATGACTTCTGCTTTGATGACATATCTCATCCCCTTGCCCCCAGTCACCAGGTGGCCCCCTAGTTCTGCTTCTCACCTCTTGCTTGGATGACTAGAAGAGTACCCTAATGGGTCTCCTTGCCTCACCTCTCCTCTTTCCAATCCACTCTTGGTTCAGCTTCCAGAAGCACCGACCTGCCCTAAGGGGCAGCTCTGGCCCCACCTTTGTGGGCCAGAAGCCTTCCCAGAGGGGCTCCCTGCGGCCTCCCGGCTCAGACTTCTCCAGCTGCCACTTTACGCCCTCCACAGAGGGCTCTCTTTCCAGACTTCCATTGTGCTATTTCCCTTTGCCTACGTACTCCAGCCAACGGCTTATTTGCCAATGCATAATAATACCAGTCCCCTTCTCCGCACCTTTGCCGTGGCTCTTTCCCATGTCTAGAATGCATGCCCTTCCTTCTGCCTCTTAGGATGCCCAGCTTTCTTTAGGCTTAACCCTGGGGATCTCCTTCTATCAGAAGCTGTTGCTCCTTTCCCCCTGCCCCACCTCGGTTTGTTTTCTTATTTGGGGGTGTGCCCACCACTGAAGGGCATGCTTTTGAAGCCAGGTTCTTGCCTTGGCAGACCTTTGCCTTGGCGAATCCCCAGTACCCAGACCAGAGCAGGCACTATTTCAGGGGGGCTCAACTGAGCAGCACTGGTACCATCAGCCTTCACTGAAAACATTATTTACCAGGATTTACCAGGATGCAGGATCTGTTGCTTTGAGTTTCTGGCTGAGCAACCCCGTGTCCTCTTTACAGAAATGCTTATATGACCCTATAAAGATTTCCAAGATGACCCCATGTATCTCCTTGGCCCATCCAGGCAAAGCTGTCCAACGAAACTCACTTAGCCCCTAAGGGCAACACAGGAGGACTTTGTATCTGAGGGGAGGGCACTTCCCAATGGAGGTCCCTCATTCTGTTTTGCTTTGATGTCTGGTCTTGGAGAAGGCCTATTTCCATCCTCTGGTGGATGCTGTCACTCACCCAGCCCCATTTGTCTGGGGTCAAATTAGCTTGTAACCCAGATCTTCCATCCCCTCCAAAGCACATCGCTACAATGGACACAGAAGCATGAGGTATAGACGGGTATTCTAACAGGGGATCTTGGCTCTCCACAAGGAGAAGAGAGAGGGGCTGTAGGGCACTGTGCCTGCTGTATGCCCCAGGCAGAGGATGGAGGGAGGGAAGGAGGCTGGCTCCAGAGATGGCATGGCTCTTGGGGGGCATTGAAGGATAGCTGGGGTTCCCAAAAGTGGAGGGAAAAGGGGTGTGGGGTTTTAACAACTCCAGGACTCAAAAAGTAAACCTTCTAAGCTCAGACAGGACCATGCCAATGAACAACACATTAGCTGGGTAGGAGGGTGATGAGGACCCAGCACAACCAGACCCACATGGCTCAGGTACTTCCTGTGTGACAGGGGACAAGTCCCTTCTCTTAGATCTTTTCACCTGTCACATCAGCACAATAATCAGTCCGTATTACACAGGAAAAGAAAGGGAAGAGAGCCCTTTGAGAAGCCCAGCATGCTATGGGATGGTTTTTGTCCCCGTCACTGCTCACCAGCTGGTGGGGACGATGGTGTGACCTGCCCCTGCCCCTTCCCCACCCCAGGTACCAGGGCAGACACTGAAGTCGCTCATGGACTCCGAACTGGGAGGAGCCTTGGTGGCCACCCCGTTCAGCCCTTCATTTGCTCTGTGCCCAGTGTGGGTTGGCATCTGTGGAGCAATGTGTCAGAAGCAGTATTTGAATCTAGCTCTTCCAAAGACGCTCATGATTCCAAAGGCTACTTGCTGGACTTGAGGTTCTTGGGTCCAGTCTCTCTGGTCCCAGGATCTCCTGCCTGCTAAGAGCCCTGAAAATCCACAGGACAACTGAGGCAAACAGGGCCTTGGAAGCCCCCAGAGGAGGCCAGTGTTCAACACATGAAGCATCTGCTCTTCCAAGGCCCATATCCTAACAAGACAAGGGATGCCATTCAAGGAAGCTCTGAAGCCCAAATGCTTCAGAAACTCCAAAGGAGCCAGACACCATTCATCTTCGTGTAGCTAACATGTTGTCTCCCCCATTAGACCAAAGATTCCATGAGGGCAGCTATCCATTCTCTGTCTTAGCATGGAAGCAGCCACTCAGTAGGCACTTCATAAACGTTTGTTGATAGACCCTGATGGATTGAAGGACCTCAGGGACAGGAGCATAGCTACTCACACATGCTGCCATGACCAACAGCCAAACCCCAGGCGACACCCCCGGCCTCTGTCCAGCTCATTGCCCTTTAGGGCCCTTCTCCTCTGGGATTCAGTGCTACCTGGAATCTCATCTCACCCAATGGTCAAGAAGGAAAAACCACAGAATAAAGAGGACCACCAAGGCCAAGACAGGAAGAGGGAACTTTGATGGTCAAAAGGGAGCTAAGGAGTGAGGAGTGGGCAGCTGGGCTGCCCGGAGTGTCAGGGGCTTCTCTGGGCCCAGCTGCCCTTCTGACTGCCCTTCCCCCCTTCCTGCCTGGCAGGGACTGAACTGGGGGGGGTCCTCATTGTCCCTCTCTGTCCTCCACTCCACCCTCTTCCTGCTTCCCCCTCCACATGGATGGACGGTGTCTTATTGTCCCTCAGTCATCAGGCCCCCTTCCTGCATCCCCCTCCACACGCCCTTTTCCTGCTCTACAATCCAACCCTTCTTTCCCTCCTATCTCCCCCAAGGGGTTCCCACCAACATGAAAACGGAAACACACACAACTAGCCTTCTGGCCCAATTCCATGAGCTTCCTCCTCCCTACTGGTCTTCAGTCAGTAAGAAAGACCAATCCCATATCCTAACACACACACACATTCACATATACATTCACTAACACACACACACACACACTCTCACACTTGTGCACTCTCTTTCTCTCTCTCTCTCTCTCTCTCTCTCACACACACACACACACACACACACACACACACACACACTTCTCCTTTCTCTGCCCCCAGTCTACCAGTCAGACCCAGGTGAACCTACCTGGCTTCCTATCCTCTTCTGACCCCAGGGGAAGAGGGAAGAGGGCAGGGCGTCCAGCTTTCCAATGTTTCCAATCAACCAACAAGAATTTATTAAGGACTTGCCTGCTTCTTAAATTAAATCCAACTCACATACAAGTCAAGACATCAACTTATGATGTCATTGGTCCTTTGAAAAAGAGAGAGGACAGACACTTAACACTTACTAGCCCTGTGACCTTGGGCAAGTCACTTAACCCCAATTGCCCTACCTTCCGGCTCCAAAAAGCAATTAAAAAAAAAGAAAAAAGAAAAAGAAAGAGAAACAGCAATTAAGGGCTTAGATGTTCCAGTCATGTTGAATACAAAGACAGAAAGGAAAGGGTTCCTGCCTTTGGGAAGTTTACATTCTGTGGGGAAGAGATGATGTATATGTAGATGTGTCAGTGTAACCTCTGGTGTCTGAGCCTCTGCTCTTTGCCCAGCCTCCTTGGAGCCTCAGGAGGCAGAGGAGAAAGGGCTCAGCGGTTGCCCCAGCAGCTGGCCTCTCTCTTCCCTGCTGCTGCTGCTGCTGCTCACTTGGCTCTGCCACAGTTCATAGCAAGCTTCCCAGGCTTCTCTGAATCCCTCAGGTTCATTGTTGACCTTTACATCCTTCATTTCCTTCCACTGCTCCCAACCCGATTAGCTCTTTGCTCTTGAGGGCCACTAGGAACATTTGGTCAATATGCAGCTTTTCCTTCTGTCTTTGACCCTCAGGATCCAGGGTTCAAAGGGAGAGATTTTGTCATCTTTCTCAGGTTACTCCAAGCTGAAGGAGGGAAAGAGATTATGAAAAGCCAACAGAGACCCTGCTGAGTCATGACTGTAGTACAGAGAGACAGTGTCAGGGGTAGTGATTATCATTAAAATACTGGTGACAAGAGTGGGTTGTCTCTGGCCAGCTGCGTTCCTTATGTGAGACAGGATTGAATGCCGGGTTTGTTAGACCATGTCGACAAACAGGCCCGACTAAAGATGGAATCTCTCTTGTCTACCAGAGACTTATACATCTTTCCATTTTTTCTGCTGCCACAGGGTTTTCCCATTTCTTCACAGGATCAGCTTGTGGACATTAGTTTACATCAACACTGCTCTGAGCCTCTGAGCTGCCTGGAGGCTCTAACACTACTCCTGCCTATCCCTCTCCAGATGACCAAGGGCCTGCCAGGTGTGGGCACCACTGCTCCCAGCTAAGGTCCCTGGAACTGGCTCTACCGCTGAAGGAGACAAACACCTGTGCATTATAGAAGTAACTTGAGACCTGAGAAAAATTGGTAGCTAGAGGCAATGGGGAGTTCTTGACTGGGGTGGTGTGGTAACAACTGGGGAGGGAAGGTATTTGGAGGAGATCCAGATCTGATCCTTGCTAGGAACTCTAAGGCCAAGGGGCCAAAGGAGGAAGAAGAATGTCCAGGTGTGGGGGACCAGATAGCCCATCATTTACCCAGATTACAACAGCTAGACATGGACTTCTGAGGTTCTTGGTGGCCTCGGGGCTCCCAAGGCCCTGTCCAAGTCCTGACCTCACCTTCCTAAGTGCCAGCCAGGCCTTTCCACATGTCTGCTTCTGGCTGACTCAGGTCCTATTGACCTGTGGGGATGCATTGCTGCCCTCAGTGGAATGTCAGTTTCTTGAGTGCAGGGCCCAGTATGTTTTTTGTTTCTGTAACTCTGGTGCTATGGATGGTGCCATGTACACTGTAGGTGCCCAATCAGTGTTTGCTGGATTAAATCCAATGGACTTGAAACTGGGAGGGAGGGGGAAGAGGGGAAGCTGATTACCCTGCTTGCTTTGGCAGACATCGGCCTTTCTCTCCCTGTCTGTCCCAGATTCTGACCAAGTATCTCATGATGCCAACAGCCAGCCACGGGGCAGAGCCTGAATTCACACTCACACTTGTATTTCTGGGTGTCTGTCCTTATGAAAATCCACAAAGTGATCCCCCCTGGGGCAGGGAGGCAGAAACATGACAGGTCAGAAACATTAAATATTGGTCATCTTCTATTTGATCCAACAGGTTCTGGGGTTTTCTATGGAAAATGTTCTAGTTCCTAATCTCTGGTTTGGGGGTTCCCAGATCCCTCAAAGTTCAGGAATAAATTTCAGTGGATCCATGATTGACATGGGAAAAATGCATCTTTATATTCACTAACTATAGCTAAAATGTAGCATTTCTCTCATTTCTTTAAAACTGTGATTCTGAGCAAAGGTTGGCAGGCTTCACCAGATGGCCAGGACAGGAGAAGCTTCTCCAGGGTGGGCTGGGCCCCCTCTAGGCACTGGGGTTGATGCTGGCAGGCTGCCAGGAAATGAGGGGGGCTGGAGGAGACACCTGGCTCCCCTTGACATCACCCTGAGGGCAGTTCATAGGAGGGAGTGTGTCCCCTGGAGCAGCAGGGGGAGCACTGAGAGAGGGTGAGGAGTCTTCAGGTCATCCTTGTGGGCTAGGAACACAATAACTCCCTCCTTCTCTTCCTTTCGGTCTTCACACAATCAAAAACAAGTCCTCATAACATTAGGAAATGCCTGGATCTGGCTCTTCCAGTCAGGAGAACTGCATGGGGAAGGGAGAGAATGAGAATTAGTTCATTGTCCAGGTTGGGCACCCCCATGGGAGCTGACTGCTGGCTTTAAAAAGCACATTATGTGAGCTTTGAAAAAAAAACCAAGAGGGAGTTCAGAAGCCATTAGTTCTAATTCAATGGTAGCTTAAAAGAGGTCGATTCAGTTCTTTCTTTTGGAATCAATCTTCTGAACTCCCATAGTCCCTTGGTGACTTCCCTGCAGGGGTCCCTCTGATGCCTGAGCATCCACGAGATGTCCATCTGTGGCCCTCAGTTCACAGCCTGCGATCTGGGCTTGAGGTCAGTGATCTGGGGATAGAAGGAGCCTCTCATTCCATGCCCTCATTTTATCTTACGGATCAGGGAACTGAGGACTTGTTCAGGGTCCCACAATCCTCAGACACCAGAGGTCCTGAGCACTGACATGCTCTTTCCATGGTGCCAGGCTGCTTGCCTTGATCACTTTCCCTGGACTAGTCATGGTTGGTAAGACTCCATGATGTCTCTTGTTATTGTGGGTCTTTGGAGATGGGGATCTACCACTGTTCTCAACCATCCAGAATTCTTGGAGAAAGGCTTATGTCAAAAAGAGACAGGCCCGTGGCTAGAAGGACTTTTCTGGTTTGCTCTGAGCCTTCCTTCCTCCTCTGTCCTTCTGCCAGTTTCAGGCCATTCTTGGGCAATGGGCTGTGCCAGGTGCTCTTCTCATGGTGCCAAGCAGCACATAGACATTATCCTCCTTCCTTTCCCTTTGTGGAAGGCTGAGCTTCTCTCACTGGGTAGGTCTTGGGGATTACCGAAGAAGCCTTAGGGTATTCCAGAGCTCAGCATCCATAGTACAACTTCACATGCAAACAGGAGCCTGTCAGGAGCCTCTGGTCACTCAGGGCCCTCTCTTTTCTTTGGCCACATGAGAATCTTCCAGGAGCCTGCTTTCTTTCTACCAGAAGCTTAATAAATGGGTCCATGACACAAGGGCATCTCAATGCTTCCAGGGGGCAGCCTGAGTCTAGGCAAAGCTTTGACTTCTTAACTTCCTGCATTTTGGCAGATTTAGATTTGAACCCTGGCTGGCAAAGGAGGCCCATGCCTCCTCCCAGCCCCTTGAGGGCTCAAGGCCTACAACCTTCCTAGTAACTACGTCTGGTAATAGGTGACTCTACTCTTGTTATGAGACAGATCAGGATAGAAATGCCAGCAGATCCATTGTCCTCATGTAAGTGAGCCTTATGGATGGTGTGAATATGATTGGCTCTCTGCATGTTTGATTTCACCCCTTCATATTCTGCTGGTTCATGAGGCATCCCTCATCCAGAGAAGGGCAGCCTGGTGGTGACGGTGTAGTGGCTTCAGATCATGCCCCTCCCAGACTTCTGGAAAGACCTAGGAATGCACAGTCTGGAGAAGAGAAGGTTTAGTCTTCTGATGCTGGTCATGGAGAAGAGATTAGTCCAGCTCTGCTTGAACATCACCCTCCCCCCATCATGGTAAGGAACCAGGGATTACTACAAAGAAGCACATTTTGGCAGGAACATTGAGAACTGGTTCAAAGTGGAGTGGCTGCCTTGAGAGGTAGTGAGTTCACTGTCTTTGGAGGTCTGCAAACAGAGAGGCTGGACAACCACAGTTTGGACTCATTAAAGAGTAGATTCTGGCCTAGGTGGTCTCTGAGATTCTGTAACCTTCTCTCCTATTCTCTCCCATAGCCTGCCTTGCCCTGGGCTGGGACGCCTTTTGCCTGGCCCAAAGGCCCTCCTTTTGGGTATGTAGGTAGAGGAAATCTCTAGATTCTTTTAGCCTCATCATACAAGCGACAGTTCTGTTTTTATTTAACTTTCTCTCAGAGATGGGGGAAATCAGGTTCCAAGCTTTTACCTTGCTAATCTCCTGATTTCTAGAGCCAGCAGTGCAGACTCTGACTGTTCTCTTCATCCACTTCTTCTGATTTGGTTTTGTCTTTGACCTTTGCTCTCAGGAATAGGGATTAATGCTCACCAGGGTCAGTGCCCTTTGACTTTCTTTTCAAGATATTGTTCTTGATATGAGAGGCTGTGTGGCCTGGTGGAGAGAGGGCAGGTCTTGGAACAGCACTGAATATATAAATTAATTTAGGAAGTATCATCATTTTATCATATTGGCTCTGCTTATCCATGAATAACAAACAATTCTTTAATTATTTAGTCTGCATTTCCACAGCATATTGTAGTTTCATTCATATAGTTTCTCTGTATCTCAGTAATTAGACTCCAAAATATTTTACATATTCTAGAGTTATTTTAAATGGAATTTCTCTTTCATGTATACCTTCTGGGGGTTGTTGGAACAGGAATACTGTTGGTTTATATATGGATTTATTTTATATCCTGAGACTTTACTGAAGTTGCTCATTGTTTCAATTAAGTTTTAGTTGATTCTTTCATGTTTCTAAGTAAGTCATCATACTATCTGCAAAAAGGAATACTTTCCCCTCCCCCCTTCAACTATACTTATTGGATTTCTTTTTCATGTCTTATTGCTGTAATTAGCATTTCAAGCACTCTATTATATAGTAGTTCTGATAGTGTACACCCTTGCTTTGCCTCTGATTTTATTCAAAAGGTCTCTAGTTATATATACCTGTTTCTTGGCTTTAGAAAGGTACTATTTCTCAAATTAAGGATCCATGTATCCCTTTTTTCTTATGTTTTTAGCAAAACTATGTGTTGTATTTTGTCAAAAGCTTTCTTCAGATCCCCAAAAGAAAACTCCTAGAAATGTTATTGCCAGGTTCCAGAACACCCAGTTAAAGGAGAAAATATTACAGGCTTCCAAGAGAAAACCATTTGAATACTGTGGAAGCTCTATCAGGATAACCCAGGATCTGGCAGCTTCTACACTGAAGGATTGAAGGGCCTGAAATATGATATTTCTAAGATTAAGGGAGCTGGCATTAAAACCAAGAATCAACTACCCAGCAAAATTGAGCATATTATTCCAGGGTAAAATATGGTCATTCAATGAGGTGGAGGACTTTCAAGCATTCTTGCTGAAAAAACCAGAACTAAACAGAAAATTTGACAATCAAACACAAGAAGCATGAGAAGGTAAACATGGGA